>RQOL01000699.1:5556879-6041003 GCA_013076295.1 Sanderia malayensis | reverse complement strand
GAAACTTGTTGACCTCTAATACGTTTGATGAGTGCTCTCCTTCATCTGTCAGAAACTTCTTTTGCAGTCTATGACCACTTTCCAGACCATTGGTATAAAATCTCCCTTTGATATTCAATTGACTACGTGCACTAACCACCAAATTCTCCTTGAATACCTTTGATCGTCTGGCAACGAACCATGCATGGAAGTTGGGAAGTAGGCCATCCCATACCACTTTCAGGCTTGCAAGCTTTGCATCGAAATCGTCCGGATCTGAAGCATCTGCTAGACCAAGTTCTTCCACAATTCCGTGCTGGGTCCCATAAATGTCTGCCATAATTCGTCTGATCGTCCTCACATTAGCTCCCTTCTCTTTCAGGTGTCTCTCGTCCGCTTTTTGCAAATGCTCTGTGCAATAAAGTCTTTCTGCGCTCCTGAAAATATCAGTCAGACCATTACCAACGGCATTGCCAAGGTCGTGACCCACTTTCTTTATCAGAAGGAGTTCAGGTTTTTCATTGATCATTTCAGCTGCAAAGCGTCTAAAACGAAGTTAAAGTATGAATAAGTAAGGTGTGAGTACTATGCAAAAAATTTATTAACTAGGTATATATTTAGAGAGAAAACCTGAATTACAAAAAATGGAAAAAATATAAACTGGTGGTACCTGTATACCCCTTGGTTCTTTTTAAAGTGCCACATGTATGGTCCAGGAAAGATGGGATGCTCTCCATTTTCTTTCAGCAGAGCTTCGTAGTTGAATGAGCTGTCTGTCAACCATCACCCCTCAGACAATTCAAAAGTAGTATCTACCATGAAGACACTATTTCCATTGATACAGAAGCGGCCAACATCTTTCAACATCTGCTCTGTTGCGTTGTAATGTAATGTAATGTTCAGGCACAAGCACCACACTTCGAATGTTAGACTTATCCATCCGCATTTGCTGAACAAGACCCTCGCATTCAGGGAGGCCAGCAGCAACACATTGTTTAGGCTCAGCTAGTCTTGCTTTCATGTTGTGCACGAATTTTGGGTTACTTGGCTCCTCCCCAGGCATCTAAAATGGGGAAAGACACACACATTTTCAGTTGAATACAGTTTATTCATTTTCAAGTGCACTTAAAAATAAAGGCAATGGTCAAGTGCATTACTGCTTTTATGACATGCCAGGCTTATGGTGTTTCTTGTTGAATTCAAAGACAAAAAAGAACATTCCTACCTTTGCTTCTTTGAATAAATTGCGGTATACTTTTGCACAGGGCAGGTCTTTCTGTAGCAATTCAATTGCCTTCTTTTTTGCTGCTGGATTTTGTCGTATATATGTAGCTGAGTGGGGTCGCTTGGCATTACCGTGTCTTGAAACCAAAAACTTTTCACCTCCATTTTCAGTTCCATCTGTCCAGCGGTATGACATGAAATAGTATGGCATTGGCTCTTTCGAGTCAGCTCGTCTTGCTATTGCAAACATTTGCACAAAGCTCTTGTTGTGTTTGTTTTGTCTATAATTTCTTGTTAGATGGTATACCTGAGAGGCAGGCACAAACTTCTTCTCATATTTTGAACCAATTCTTTCATTGATATAAAATTCACCGTTTTCTTGCCTTGCCGTGATGCACTTCCATCCATTGTTTGCAGAAACATAATAAAAACGTTTGGGATTTCCACTGTTAATGTAGGCACCATTATCATCAGCCCTGGCCCGCTCCATTGGGACAACTTCATGGTTAAAAGTACACACAAAGTTTGTACGGATACCTGAAGGTCCCTGTTTTCTTTCAAAATCTGACGGATTGCACAGGAGTACATTCAAAATAGCATCAGCAGCATCCACATTTTTATCATCTGTCGCATTGTTCTCATTACTCTGCAAGTGCACGCTTGGTTCCGCAATTGGCTCCTCGGCTACCATCTTCTCGTTATCCTGCAAGGGCAGATTTGGTTCTTCAAAGGAAGCTTCATCCAAAAAATTGTCACCCGAGTCATCCTCATCCTGCTGATATAAAAACATTGCATAACATACTTTTTCGTCGAATTTATGACGATATTTGCCTTTACATTATGCGCATGTGTGGCTTTTTTCGAGCAACTTTTTTGTGCAGTATATACTTAATCTCGCGCAAAAAATATTACAGTGCTAACTTAAATACACCTAAGGTATAAACGGAGACAATCATTTTTGGCAATGCATGAAAAAGTCTTGTTCAGTTTGAGAGCATCCAGGGCAATGCACGCTCTGGACGTTAGATCTGGAGGATAATTATGAATTTGAATAGAACACACCCTATAGGAAATATTGTAGAGAAATTATGTAAAATTAGTTAAAAAGAAAAATTTCTCACCGAGTAATCCATAAAGACATTAACTACAGTAGCAGGACAGTCTGAAAGATCCATCATTTCAGCAGCTTCTGCATATCGTGGCACATCGAAATTAAACACAATCATTCGTGGTGTCGCAAATTTTCTTTCTCTAGCTGCAGTTCTCACCAAGTGCATGTCTTCAAACACATTGAAAACGTAAGTTTCTGATAAGTACATCAACCTCCTTTGCATATGATATGGCACTTCATCGAAATATTTTGACAGTGGCCCATAAGGTGGTCTTGTAAGCTGCAAAATAATATTTCTCCATCAATTCAAAATACTGTTTATGTTAGATTTAACTTTTAGGTATATTAGATTTAAATTTTGTGCATGTCAGGGCCTTTTTTAAGGATTTTCAAGTGGGGGGCCAAAACTTGAAGGGGACCTATATTTTCAGAAAAGCGGTCGGGTCAGGGGGAGCACATTAAAAAAAGTTTGGGGGTGTGACATACTTGGGAACGACTTTTGCATGAACATTTCTTTGAAAACCTTCAAATAATTTTGACTACCTGAGGCGGCACCATGGTTGCCGCCGAAGGGGAAATTTTTCAAATTTAGTGCCTCAGATATCGCTGAAAAATGTATTTTTTTTATAATCAAATTTTCTCCAAAGATTATCTTTCCCAGTCGGTCCACATTTTTTCCAAGAGCTACAACACAAATCTACTATTAGTGGCCAATACCACTTTAAATTAGGCAGCCAGTTGAACTTAAATGCACCTATTGTTTGAGATTCGTGAAGCTGGACTCTTTAAAAACAATTTTTAGGGCAGGATTGATTTTAATATTAATTTAGGACCAACTTTTTGGACCGACTCAGAAATCATTCGGAGTATCTTCCCCCCCCCCTACACCCCCTATTGTGCGCCCCTAGTATTTCTACATTCGGTTATAACGGACAGAACGGATCACAGTTTTTCAACATTGAAGAAAGGACAGCAAAAAACTCGTTTGTGTATTATTGATATAATCAACAAGTCAAACTACACTTGTAAATAATATCAATAGGACTGGAAGCAAGCTAGATACTTTGTGGAAGATACCATTGAAAACACAGTGGAGTTAGCTTTCACACACAACGAGTCATTTGAATCATCATGATTGCAAATTGAAATTAAGTTGAAAAGATTTAACTGGGGGGGCACTTTTGTTGACTGGGGGGCACCACGAGGGCTGGGGGCCAAGGCCCCCCCAGTCTGTGTGTTAAAAAAGGCCCTGGTGCATGTCAAATCGAGATCTACTGAACAATAATTAATTAACAATCATGCAACCATACAACACTTACTTGGGTCTTCAAGTCCTTCAGTAAAATTTCCATCTTGACTGCCAATCTTTTAAAACCAAGTCTTTGGCGTGCAGTTCAAAAGATAAAGCGCCCAAAAAGCTTTTTGAATAACAACATGCCACAAAAAGCTACTGTCGCTATTATTATGCTATAGTTTTGAATCACAGTTACTGTTCGTCGAATAGCTAGTGATAACCAATAATAAGGCAAGAATTCGCGTGTCTTTGCTTCAAGAATCGAGAGCAAGAAAATATTCGTGTGCGTTGTGTGAAAACTATGATCTAACTGATTCATTAAACTTTGTACATAAAACTAACAATCAAAATAAAATCAGGTGCGAATATCAGAAGAAAGAGAATGATAGGTGATGATGAGAAGTTATTTATCGACAGGATGGATTAGGGAGAAAAGACGTTAGTGTAAAGGTGTTAGAATTTTGATTACAATTGTCGTTGTCAATGATGATATTGAAGCGCTACAATAGTATATAGTCAATTCATTACATTTTGTCATTCATTAACTTTCTTGAATATTTTCTTCTGTTAAAATAAGGAATCCCCAATTCGTCATTCGCAGCGTGCCTGCATTTTAGGTCATTCCCTAACCACATGAATCACAACAATACATGCCCGAACTTAATCATGTTTACATTTACTTAACCTATGTGTTTTTAGCATATTCCACTACTCGCATAGCCTATCCTTTTCCGTATTATTCACAATTTACGTAAAACCAAATTATATTCCGTTTCCTTAAACCAATTATAAATATTCAATGTACGATAGTAGTTAGTAAGTTGAGAAATATAGTGATAGAAAAAGCTTGATCACCGTTGTGTTCACTCGCAAGAGAAACTCTTCGACAACTCGTACTAGACTCACTTTGGAATTCTTCTCGTAAGCCTTAAGCTCAAGCCTTCGTAAGTCAGCTTCATCGAGAACAACCCTCGATTTATTAGTGAATACAGAATTTACAACATTTACTAAAATGCCGCTCCCTCCCCCGATTACAACAATCAGTCCGATACTCCAATTTTGGTCACATGATCCTACTGTTGGGACTTTTGTTAATCTCTCTGAATAACATAAGAATCTAAACTGTCTCCTTGTTCTGGTTTGTTCTCGGGTTGTTCAACCTGTTCCTGGCTTGTTCTTGGGTTGTTCCGCTTGTTCTTGGCTTGTTCTTGGCTTGTTCTGGGTTGTTCTGGCTTGTTCTGGCTTGTTCTGGGTTGTTCTGGCTTGTTCTGGCTTGTTCTGGGTTGTTCCGCTTTTTAGTAACGACGTTCTTACAAAATAAAAAACGTGTACCTGTATCCCCAAAATTCTTTCATGTCTGTACACTGCAAAAGTTGCAGTCTCTTCTCTGATACTGTTTACAGCATTGTGGCCAACCCAACGTTGTCAAAAAATTCAAAACAGCTCCTTCTTCCATCACCCCTCTCAACATTAGCCACAGATGGGCACAAAAGGCCTAACTTTAATATAGTCTGTAGTGTAGCTCTTAAAGTGATTAAAATTCCAGGAAAAATAAATAACTGATATTTATAGCAATAATAAAATTCTAAAAACCAACATGAATTGAGAAAAACTGCAGCTGTCAACATGCATTTTTTAGTTCCCGCAATTGTCAAAAATATTCCGCCAAATTTTGAATTTTTTATAGGTGAGGTCATAGCTCAGGCCGAATCCCCGAGAAAGAAATTGTCGGCCACGTGATGGCCGTCGGTTATCCGTCGGTAATCGACAGGAAATTTCGTATTCGCTTTTTTCAATGACGTCACGAAGGTAATTCTGAGGGATGGCATGAAGTGGCACCTAGACAAGAAAACACAGGAGTACTTACATTAACTTAATTCAATTCAATTAGGTGGTAGACCTGCATTTCAATGGGAATTTTGATCAAAATTGCCAAAAAAATTGTTTTAATGAGATTTGTAGTTTAACTTCTGCTCATTACGTCAAGCTTTGTTAAATTGCCGAAATGTATTCATTTTTCTAAAAAATTAGAGGTTTTGTAGGTCAGGTGCAAAAAATTTTTCTTAGCAACGCCATATCAACAATAAAACATCACTGTTACCTTTACATTTTGTGGAATTTTGGGAAAAATATTGCCCCTACCCCTTAACTTCTTATTGCTTGTTTCCTGTGGTATACGAGAGGTTTTACATCAGGTACTTAAAGGTAAAAAGCGTGCTTTGTCAAGCCAAACAAGAATCATGGTAGATGATTTTTAGGATGCATCGAAACGATCTGCTCGTACACAACTTTTTCGTTTTACGACGAAGTAGACCACCGAGCGAATACCGAGAATCGATCTTCACGAATAAAGCGGCGAGAATGCTTGAGCTGGGATGTGCTGGTGATCGTTTTGGAAATGCTTTCGGCCTAACTTCATTTGTATCCCTTGCATTGAATAGGTACCCAAAATACAACAACCCATAGGTCCAACAAATTGATTTGTTTTAGATATGGCGTCTTTTACTATGTGATACCTAATACTTTAGACTCAGATACTTTTTATGTCCAAGTCAACAAAGATCAGGGATCCTGGACATTCGAGCATAAGTTTGTCTGTTTTATTTTTCACTATTCCAAAAATAAGACAAACAAAATCGTGCGGAGCAATTAATAAAACTAAAACATTAAACAAAGTTCAAGGAAAATTTAGATTGGTCCACAAAAGTCTATACCGTAAATCCTCGAATAAGCCCCCACGTTCGAATAAGCCCCCCTTGATTCATGATTTGAGCCTTCCGTTTACATTTTTTTCTGCATTGAACAACCTGAATATTATATCGGTTAGACCTGGTTTAACCGCAGTTAATACCACCCGGGCGAAGTGTCACTGTTGCTGGGGAGGGCGGTAGTGTGTCCACTTGTATTATCACGAGGTCACAGCGGGTGACACCATGCTATCTAACTTGCTAGATCCCTTGAGATTATTCTGTTTAGCTTTCACGCCTAAAAATTAGAGCTGACCATTTCGTCCCCACCCTGGGTCCCCCCCTTTCTTTACATTCTGCTGTGTTCTATTCCTTCTTTATCTTAACTTTTGCATAATTCTCGACTCTATCCTTTTCTTTTCCTTTCTCCTTTTTCTTCCTCCTTATCCCGCAGTTTTTCGCTGCGGTGACAGGTGCGTTGGCAGGAAAGTGTTTTCCTGGGCAATCACCGACCTTAAGGCTAGTTTTTGCTCAGGCAGTTTAAGGGCTAACGCACCGAACGCCCACTTCCTGAGACAGGTGAGTATTAAATATCGGTAAGTCATTAGTTTACCCTGAGACAGGTGAGTATTAACTTTCCATTACTGAAATCCTCACAACAGCGGCCTTGAAAATTCAAAATTAGCTTAAAAGGAATGTGCAAAGATATAAGGCTCTGTTTAAAAATAGATCGAAGCTCATTTCAATATAGACATGCGCAGTATACCGTCACATAAACTGATCACATGAACATTTTGAGATCAGTGATGAGAACCGGAAGAGAATGCAAAATGGCAACACAACAGGCCTAATTTTCACGTGAAAAAATTACAGCTTCCCTTTACGCTTCTCTGATTGGTTAATAAACCAAATCTATTTTTAGCAGTTGCGAAAGCACGCCTTTTAACCTTGCACATTCCCTTTAATTAAACCAAAATTCTAGAAATAGCCAAATTAAGCCAAATTTCAGCTCTAAGCCAATAAAATTTCTAAGGCAAGCACTTTTCAAGAAAGCCAAGTTTCTGGAATTTGGCTTAGAAAAAGCCAATATGGCAACCCTGTCAGTCGTCGAATTGCCCCCCCCCCCACTCCCTGCAATAAGCTCCCTCCAAAAATAAATAAGCCCCCCAGGGGGCTAATTCGAGGATTTACGGCATGCAGATTGTGAATTTGCTGTCACCAAAATTTAAATCTCAACCGGAAGTTTACTTTATGATGTTATTTTGACAAGTTTGGTGACTCCACACAAGTGTCAGCTTTGAGTTTTGTTGATGCTATTGATTTTCTGTGACGTCATCAATCATATGAATTAACAGAAACTCGATACAGGGATGAGATTTAGTCATTAAATTTTTTTATGCACAAAATGACTTGGCTCGATAGCTCTTCTGAGTTTTTTCAAGTGCCCTGAACTTGCCCAATTATATTTTATATCCCTAATAGTATATTGTAATTAAAAAGTTTAAATTTGAATAAATGAAATGAAATGAAATGAAATGAAATGAAATGAAATGAAATGAAATGAGACATAATAAATCATTCTAAATTCTCCTTTATTTTCTCTCAAAGGTATTGTGTATTGAATATCAAGTCAACTTCCAGTTTACCGACGGTATTCAGATATGTAAAGTGACACAATATCTTTTTAATCGCCAAAAGATATCATAGCACATTGTATGCAGAATATAACATCTGCAGGAAACATCAATAATGCTAGCATTATCATGAAAATCTACTGGCATGTCAATTTACTCAGCAAGAGAACCAATTTCTCTCTGCCATTCATATCTGCTGCCATGCAAAGTCAACTCCGACGAAAACGATACTCTTTGTTCGTCGCACCGTTCGGTTGGATTATCGTCATACGACGAGAACTTGGTGTACGAGCAGATCGGTTTCGATGCATCCTAAAAATCATCTACCAAGAAATCATAGATTTTGCTCAGTTGTGAGTTTGGAAAACGACACTCTTGATTTAACAAGCAGATAAGATGGCTAAAGGGAAAAAAGTAACCAATGCCGAAAAAGGAAAAGACAATACTATGGAAATCAGCATGATTGTTTAAAGAAAACACAACTGCTTTGTCAAGTAACGATTCGCAACCCGTTGTTCTTGTTGAATTGCCAAGGACAGTTCAAGATGGCCATCAAGCAAAACATGATGGGGAAGAGAGTCACTGTTCCAGTGCAAAAAAACTTAAACTGGATGGGTTTTTGGCATATTTTGACCAAACAGATTTTAATTTAATAATTAATTTCAAAATTTTAAAGGAAGTTTTTGAATTTGTTGGATTTTGCCCAGATTGCAAGAGTGCTCTCACACTGCAAGATGACCGCAAAGCAAGAGCTGGCTTTGTCCACAAGTTATCTCTTAGATGCTGCAAATGCAATTGGATAAAAAGATTTTTCACATCAGCACTTGTACAGAAAGACCACTCAGAGCCATCAACAGGCAGAACCAGATTTGATTTGAATGTGAGATCAGTTCTTGCTTTCAGAGAAATTGGAAAAGGACATGATGGAATGCAGACACTTGCGACATTTATGAATTTATTTCCTCCTGTTTCAAAATCTAGTTATCATGCTATTAAAAGAAGTGTTCATCTTGCACTGACAAAAACAGCAGTCGAAAGTTGTCAAAATGCTGCAAGAGAAACAAAAGAATCATTGAGTTTCAAAGATGATGATGGCCCTCAAGACTGCCAAGTTTCTGTCGATGGAAGCTTGCAAAAAAGGGGTCACATCTCATTGAATGGAGTGGTGACGCTGATTCTAGAGAAAATGGAAAGTGTCTGGATTACACTATCATGTCAAAAAAATGCAAAAGCTGTCAATTCTGGAAAACAAGGACAAATGATCCTGGATATGCTGCTTGGTATGCACACCATGCATGTCAAAGTAACCATAATCGATCAGCTGGAGCGATGGAAAGTGCCGGGGCAGTAATGATGTTTAGAAGATCGATAGAAAAACACCAATTGAGATACACATCTTACATAGGGGATGGTGACAGTTCTTCATATGGTGATGTGGCAAGTTCGCAGCCTTATGGTGAGGGAATACAAATTGAGAAAAAGGAATGTATTGGCCACGTACAAAAACGAATGGCTTCAAGGTGTAGGGTTTACGCCAGTCACTCAAGGTTGTCAAATTATCGGATGGCAAAAAAATAAATGGTAAAGGAAGGCTAACTGACAAAGCCATTAATACTATGCAAAATCAGTATGGTATGGCAATCAGGCAGAATATAGCCAAATTATATGAAATGAAGAAGTCTATCATTGCAATCTTGCATCATTCTTCTGCAATTGATGATGATCTTGAGCGTCACAAGTATTGTCCAAGAACCAATGTAAGCTGGTGTAAATGGTGGCTGGATAATATGAACAATACTAGCACATATAAAGGCAATAAGAGAAAAACTTAAGCCAATATTCATAGATCTCAGCTCTGACGATTTATTAAAAAATGCCTTCATGGGTAGACTCAAAATGAAAACGAGTGTCTAAACTCAGTTACATGGAAAAAATGCCCCAAGGATGTTTTTGTTGGAAGGAGAGTCTTAGAGTTAGGAGTTAGCTATGCAGTTATCAATTTCAACAATGGGAGTAGTGGAATGATGGAGGTTTATAGGAAACTGGGACTTGTAGCAGGTAAACAAACTGCAGATGGTTGCAAACGAAAAGACAAACAGCGTCTTAAACACAATGTTGTTCAGTCAAGTGAAAAGGCCAAAAAAGAAGAAAAAACTCAGAAGTTTGAGAAAAGGCTATACAGACAAAGAAGAAAAGGAAGAAGGGGGCAAATCATACTTATCTGGAGCTCACTGATTGTAAATCACAAGTAATTGTTTCCTGGAATTGTTTTTAGCAATTTCCGAAAACTTTGTTTTTAGACTAATAGAGGTTGTATTATCAAAATATCTCCATCATTGTGAGCCCGAATCCAACCAAATTTGGCAGATATGTTCAGTTTAGCCTCAGCCACAAAATAGACCTCTGCAGTATTGTTTACCTGTTGTTGAGCTTTGACTAAAGGAAGTTTTATGCTGGGATGTTTCCAGCAAGTGTCGCAAAGTCAATAAAATGTGGTTTTTAGTTATAAATCATGCAGCAGACCATTTCAAAAGAGGTCTGTTTTGTACTCCAGGCGGTAATAAATAATTTGGTCAAAATTTGGGTTGATTATCATGTATGGTTTGTAGATAATTTGATAAGCGCAAAATTCAAATATTTTCAAGATGGTACCATTTTCTCTATATTCAAGCATGAAAATGTCAAATTTGTATCCTTTTGAGATGCTAGGATCCTTTTGAGCAATATTGTAGCCAAAACATGCACAGAATTTGACTTTTTAGGTAATGCAGGTCTACCGCCTATGTTTAAGAAGATTTTTTAATTGATTCTAATAACATATTATCTCATTCTCGGGCTCATGTGTCATCGCTTTTCGAACGCCTAAAAGTTCAAAATTAAGTGAACGTACATTAAGTCTGTTTGCTAATATCCTTTCGATTGATCCACCTTTATAAAATGTAACATTACAATAGTTCCACAACAATATTTCCTTCACAAATTCTTCAACACTTCACATTTGTAGAACTTAGATGTTGGATTATATGGTAGTTTGTGCAGATTGTGTAAACAGTGGCGATAAGTTTTTTTGTACTTCTCATCCAAATCTCGAAATTGAATACCTGGTGTGAATTCTCTTGTAAAAACTGTTGTTCTATCATTCAAGAGGATTGCAAGTTTTCGGTAACATTGATGACTTCTACTTGCTTGTATGTATTCACAATCAAGAATACAACAGCTCACCTTCTTTTCCCTTTAATTTTCGATGTCTTTGTAGTATCGATGATTGTTACAACTAATAATCAATGTCATCACACCTAAATATATAATCACTAATTACGCTACGATTCGACTTTCGAACGCTAACATCACCTTTCAATAATGACTACAACATTAGAAAGAACATTCGAGAACATTTAAATGATGATGTAATTATTAACCAATCAAAACGCATCTTCATCAACGTTCGAAGGGAATTCGAGTAATCTATAAAAACGATGGATTTCACTTATTATCTCAGTAGCAAAGATGTTATTAACATTAGCTCGCATTATAATTAACACCTTTAGATCATTTCTACGAAGAACAAAAAAAGATTTGCTCTTAGTCTATTTGAAGGAACATTTTAGAGATGCAATGAGCATTAATACAAAGGTTCAAGTTCGACGCATATATCTTAGGAAAGTATACAAGAATTTGCACAAGTTTATGAGATTTGCTCGAATAAGCGTTAATTTGGGTAATCTATCGCAAGTAAAGGATGCTGGAGATGGGTTGCTGATTAAAGAATCTCCGGTGAATGAAGATGAATGGAAAAAGAGGATCAATGATACCTTGAAAACACTATTCAAAGAAAGTTTTTCTAATGGAAATGGAAACTTGGGAAGGTTTGCTGTGATACTCCTTTGGATAGAGAAGCAAATTATTTAGCACCACACAAAGAAACAATACAACATTAGTAGTTTATGGGTGGATTGTTTACTTTATAACATTAAATATCATGGTGTTCTTAGAGAATGGGGAGATGTTGAAATTACACAAAATGATATCCTCATGTGAAATGCGTGTTTTTATTTGTATGCATGGGTTTATATAAGGAATCTGCTCCATGAAAATAATGAAAATGGCACAAGGTCGGAGGGGAAGGAAGCGAATACATACAGGGAAGGGGAAGTCTAACAGGAAGCGATCTAGGACGCTTGTAGGTAAGGGGCTCTTTAAGAATATACAAAATTGGATTGTGAAAACAGCTATTGCAGCAACACCACTACCAGGATTAGAGCGAGAGTTGAAACCAACAATATGGAAAAAGGGTTGGAAAAATCCAAAAACCCTACAATTCATCCCTAGAGAATATTGGAGAGCTGCCGGAGTACCGAAAAAACAACGTGATAAATGGGTATATGCAGATGAAGAATTTAAGAAATAGATTATAAAAGAAGGAGGAACGCTACAATTTAATAGCTATGATATAATCATGGCTAGTAAAGCAGCAAGTGTTGTAGCATCAATGCTGATAGACAATATGCTGAAGGATGATGGTGGAGTTTGTAGTGTTCACATGTCCACTCACGTGTTAGGTAACATGATACTATATTATGCAATCATTTTAGAAATATAGAAGCATGTAATATTAGACTGGTAATGGTATGAACGAACCATCTTACGAAACACCACACTGGCGATGAGGATCAACAAAAATCATGGCAATCAGCTTACCAACCTTCCCAGGGTTTGAAGTTCACATCGACAACAACGCAGGACCCCGTTGGGAGAAATGGCTTTCGAGATTTCAGAGACTTCTCATGGCAATGAAGATCACCCACGACACGCAAAAGCGAGCTATGCTACTACACTACGCTGGACCCGACAGTGACGAAATATTCGACACCCTGCCAGACACTGGCAATGACAAAGACTACAAGAAAGCAGTAGAAAAACTAAACGAATACTTCCAGCAGACAACGAACACAACATACGAAGTTTTTAACTTCAGACAGGCAAAACAAAACCACGGCGAATCACTGGATAATTTCCATATGTGTCTTAGACAACTGTTCAAACATTGCCAGTTTCCGGATGCTGACAAAGAACTCAAAGAACAAATCATTTTAAACTGTACGTCGAACGCACTTCGAAAAAAAGCCCTCCGTGAGGATCTTGACCTAAAAAATCTTCTCAAGGCTGGAAGAGCGCTGGAATTGAGCGAATCACAAGCGAAAGAAGTGGAACACGAACAACCCGAAAGAGCAACCAACGCGATAAGGTCAAGCAAAGGGTCATCCACACCACGCAGAGGAAGCCACAACAGGCAATCATCACACAACATGCCTAACAATGACCAATCAAAACAATGTGGACTTTGTGGTGGTAAATACCCGCATAACGACGGTCCGTGCAAAGCCATGGGCAAAACTTGCAATTCTTGTGGCAAGCTAAATCACTTTGCTAAAGTTTGCCGCTCAAAGCCACCGCTGAAACAGAACGTTAGAGCCGTCACGCAAGGACAGGAAAACGTCACGGAAAACAATAAGGAAGTAGAGGGTTATCTGTTCACCATCAGAGACCCCAAAGAAGGCAAGAGATCGCCCATGTGTGAGATCGACATAGATGAGACGAAAGTCAAAGTAATGATCGACTCTGGTTCTACAGTGATCATTATCGACGAAGCGACCTTCGAGAGGATAAACAACGCATCACGCAAGCATCTTCAACCAACCAATCATCGTATCTATGCCTATGGTACCAAGACACCACTACCATTAGCAGGAACTTTCGAAGCGACATTTGAATCTAACAATCGCATCAAAGTGAACACTGTCAATGGAAATGGAAATCATGGTAACCTACTTGGCCTTGACACCGCTCTCGAGCTGGGCGTGCTCCAACTTGTCAATCAAACAGTCTCAATGAAAAGCCCAGAGACTTGTATCAGTGATGAATATCAGTGCCTTTTCGAAGGAATAGGAAAGGTCAAAGACAAGGTTGTAAAACTACACATTGACACAGAAGTACAACCCAAGCAGCAACAGCATCGCAGGGTCCCTTTCCACATCAGAAAGGATATCGAAAAGGAACTCAAAAGACTTGAAGATCTTGATATAATCGAAGAAGTTAGCGGTCCAGCCCCCTGGGTGAGCCCTGTCGTACCAGTCTCCAAGAAATCTGGAGAGGTACGCATTTGCTTCGACATGAGGGAAGCAAACAAGGCTTTAAGGAGAGAAAAGCACTGATGCCAACTATAGATGATCTGATTGCTGATCTCAATGGCGCAACCATCTTCAACAAACTTGACCTGTCTTCAGGATACCATCAACTGGAGCTTCACCCCGACAGCCGCCATATAACGACGTTCAGCATTCATGTTGGATTACGACAGTACAAGCGACTGATGTTTGGCATAAACGCAGCCTCAGAATCTTCCAGAATGCAATCGAGCAGATCCTTACAGGCCTTCCAGGGTGCAGAAACATATCTGATGATATGATCATCTACGGAAAGACCCAGGAAGAACACAACCGCAACCTACAGCAAGTACTAGAAAGGCTTAAAGAACATGGAGTTCGTTTGAACAAAGACAAGTGTGTCTTCTCCAAGAGCGAAATCAGTTTCTACGGTCACATCTTCTGCAGCAAAGGCGTCCGGCCCGACCCAAGCAAGATAGAAGCCATCGTGACAATGACACAACCGACCACCGTCAGCGAGGTCAGATCCCAGCTAGGACACTACTTCAGAGCCGTAGAAAGTGCCATCAAGCCCGGTGAAACAGTGCTTGTAAAGCAACCGAACACGTCGAAGCTATGGACGCCTTACAGCCCCAAGCCCATGGTGGTAGAAGATGTCAAATGCAGTATGGTTACGAAAAAACCGTAACTCGCAACTCATCTCACTTCAAAGCCATCAACAGCGAAACCGTCCCAACGACAGCAAAAGGCGACTCTCACGAGCTGTTGGATCATGAGGACAAGGATGCAAGGGACACCCAGTCTTCTGAGACGACAAGACCAGCCAGAAACAGAAAGCAACCTAGCTGGTTAAATGACTATGTAACAAGCTACACTGTAAGTATTGAACATTGATTCTACTGAACACTTACCATATGGAGCGTTACAGTTTTGTTGATTATTTGATTATATTACTTGATTTTAATTATTTCAGTTCAAATCAATCCAAGTTGGGGAGGGATGTAGTGTTCACATGTCCACTCACGTGTTATGTAACATGATACTTTATTATGCAATCATTTTAGAGATATAGAAGCATGTAATATTAGACTGGTAATGGTATGAACGAACCATCTTACGAAACACCACAGAGTTGATGCGACTAAACTAATGACTGGTGAAGGAAAGTATAACAGGGATAGAATACGAAAACGTGAAAGGAGAGGAGAGAGGAAATCAACAAACATGGGTTCCGCGATAGCATGTGTTGCAGCTAGACAAGCTATTAAACAAGCTGTAAGACAGGGTGGCAGAGCGATAGCAAAACGAGTTAGTAAACAAGGTGTTAAGAAGATAGCATTGCGAGGTGCTAAGAAAGCTGCAAAGGGTGGAGCAATCGTTGCAGCTGGATATGGTTTAGACACAGCTGTGAGGAAAATGCAAGGTGGTCGAAACGGGAGAATGCGAAGGAAGCTGGTTCAAAAGAAGCATATGAAAGGTAGACGAAGTGGGACTGGATCTATAAAAATAGTAAGAGTAAGAACCTAATATTTTAAATGAACAAAATTGAAAGATATAGATGAAGGAATCTCAGACAAAAGCTCATTTCCAATAAGAAGTTCGTGAAGATAGGAGCTCGAGAATAATTCATAATGAATCGAGTATACAGAACTAATGTTGATGAAGTAGAAAGAAAGATGTTACATTCTATTTTTAAATAAGAAGGTGACGTTGAATGTATAAGCATGACAAATTTAGAGGATGCATATGTATATCTAAGAACGATAAGAGAGGTTGTGCTTGATAGAAATTACATTACTCGATTTACAATCGACACAAACATGGTAAAAGAAACACATGAATTTATTTTACTTGAATATCATGGTAAATTTGCAACTAATGTAAGATGTGCACGCATGAGTGAAACAGAGATAATGGAATATTGTAAACCTGATCAAATAGAAATTTTATTGTACCAATTAATAAAGAGGCAGCATTACTATAATCTAATAGAATATATAGCAACCATCCTTTTCCTGACGGAAATAGAAGGTTGGCGAAGTTACTGTATTATTATTTAACTGGAGAATGACACTGAAGTGATATAATTAAAGCTTAAACAGAAATTGTAGAAGAATTTACCTCAAGCACTTTCAAAAGAAAGTTCTAGAACATTCGAACTTCAAATGCTAACACCACCTTTCAATAATGACTAGAAATTTCGAAAGAAGGTTCGAGAAATTTCCTAAGAAGGTTCTAGAGCATTCAAACGATGATGTAATCGATTGTTGATTGGTTAATGAAAGTGTTGGCAGAGAATATAAAGAGAAGAATCTCAAAGAAAAGTTCATTCAAACAAGACGTTCGTGGAGATAATAGCTCAAGAATAATTCACAAAGGAACTAATATCCAGAACTGGTGGAGATGGCCTAGTCACAACCTCCCTTTACATAAAGAAACTCATTGATGATAAATATGCTCTAACTCTGTAGGTGAATAGTAAAGAAAAGGTTTTCACAAAGAGCGTACAATTTTTAGAAATTACGCTGAAACGTTTGTTATCTATAATCAAAGGTCATCTTTCTGTGAGTGAAGATGGGCGGGTTGAATTTGAAGGAAAGGATTCGAAGAGTCTACTGGAATCAATGAAGGTGAATGTTATATCTAAGCAATATGCTAGAGTAACAACAAAGTTTCTATCACTATACACAGAAGTGTTAGAAAGTCGTCCAGATGTTGTTGGCGATGGCATGGTTAAAGGGCTTATGCAGCCAAAAGTGACATATCGTTTTTTTTGCTGAAATGGAGAGAATGTAACGTGCTTAGAAGCATGCTGCAAAGAGAGTTTTGTAGTTTGTAGTTTCTGAGTTATTCATTGCCAAAGTAAGCATTTTGGACAACCTTTTGTAGAAACTGTTACATCACAGTGATGCGCGATCTCAGCAGACGCCCACCTGCGAACCACGGTCAACAAAGCGCTGATCGGAGTGAAAATTTTCGACAACAGACACAGCATTGCTTTCTTGGGCCTTGCAGATCAATAAAATAGGATAAAATAAAATGACTGCTCTGTAATAAAATGAAGTTTAGTAACTGCCGTGGACTTCTCAATGACAATATACACTAACTATTCATCAACAGAACTTTCATTTTCAAAGCGGACATCAATCTTTTGAAGGGATAGGCCGTCACGTGCAGAATTTTCATCGCCGTAGTCGACTCCAGGTCTGGCGAGGGGCTCTTTCGTACGCGCTTTGAGCATGCACACTAACTACAGATTAGTTTTCGTCTTGTTCGCTGCTATTAGGACTATTTCTTGTTTTTTTTGGTTCGTTGTCCGAGGCAGAACTGGTATAATCAAAGCTATCCGACAATTTGAAATATATGAAAAGTTTCACTTCCAGCCTCATACTGTTTCTCGCGTCTGCGTTTCTTGTGCAGAGAACAATAACCTGGTTCAATGTGACCTCACAGAAAACCAAAATCACGAAAATTTTACTATTTTCAAAAATTTGTTATAAATTCTGTATTTGATCAAAAGCCACGGAAATTAGCTCATAATATGAGAAAAACATCGGGAATGTTGCCACTGGTTAGAGAATCAATATTGCCCTGCGCTATCTCAAGTTATTAAAACAATTGTGACGCAAGGTCGAAATTTCCCATACAAACCCCATGGAAACTCGATTCTCGTGTCATCACTGTGACGTCATCAGTTTCTACAGACATGGGTGGGTTTGAGCCTAAATAAAACATACCTATACTCGTCAGAAAACACTCAAAATAGGTTCATGGTGATACTCAGATCTTTTTCTCTCCATTTCAGCAAAAAAACGATAGGTCATTTTTGGCTGCATGGGCCCTTTAAGATGGAAACTTGCATTCAACAAAATGGAGATAAACCACAACAATTTTGTCTGAGTGTGAGAAGGTGGAAATGTGAGAAACCAACTAAGATTGGAGTTAATCTCAATGAAGAAACGATAAAGTCACTGCTCAATTGGCTACTTTATGATGTTGAAGACACACCTAAAAGGAAGGATGATTATGATGATCTACCCAGTGATGAGTTAGCAGTCAAATCAACCAAAAGGAAGGGTGATGATGAATCAGTAGTGAAATCATCTAAAAGAAAAAGACCTTTCAACATGAAGTTATCAATGGAACAACTGTCAAATGATAAAATTCAAGAAGCATATTCAGCAATCTTCCTGAATTACATTTCAAGAAAAGCAAAGGAGTATTGTAAGAGGTGTTTCAAATCTACTATTGATCCTCATATTGAACAGAGTGCAAACTGTATGGCAGCAAATGCATTCAAGTTCATAACATTTCACATTGATTATGCAAATACAAACATGTTAGCTGAGGGGAAGGAATCATTCAAAAAAAGCAATGCTTGACGAATTGAATGAACATAAACAACATTCCGATCACAATGATCAGCTTGAAAGATTATGCAATAAAATGTTAAGTGGAGAATCTCTAGAAAGATCTAAATAGTTATTACAAACTCTGAGTAAGATGGTTTTGAGACTATGTGAAACAGCACTCCCTTGAACGTTATAAGAACGTCACAAATTCCGATGTTTAATTAATTGTAAAAGTTCCAATGTTGTTATATAGGGAGTATGATGCTGGTTGAAATGTCTTATAAAAATCACTTATGATCTGAGATTCAAAGCGCCTTTTTTTCTAATATTTTCTGGTGTCAGTGGAAGTGGTAAGACGACTTGGGTGGAAAACCTACTACAAAACTTTAGAGCTATCGTCGACAAAGGCAGACAATATCCACACCTGTGGTGGATCTCTGGGACGAAACAACCAGGACTATTTGAACGCATTGAGAACGTTTTTCCATGTAATTGCGGATTTATTGCTGACTTACCTGAAAACTGGTATGAGGAAATCAAAAATCAAAGAAAAGGATAAACATCGGTGTTGATGATTTAATGCTATAATAGCAAACTTTAAAGACCTTGGGAAGTTATTTACAAAGGGTAGGTCTCACCTTAACATAAATGTAATTGTAATGATGCAGAATCCTTTTCCAAGAGGTAGCGAAATGAGAAATCTTGCTCTAAACGCACAATATCAAGTTCTATATAAAAATGCAAGAGATAGAAATCAAATCAGATTTCCTGTACAGGAAATCGTGCCATCTTCCCCAAAAACATTTATTAATATCTACAATGACGCCACTTCTAGATTATATGGATATTTACTCTGTGATTTCACCCAATCCACTGATGAAGATGTGAGATTTAGAACGAACATCTTTCCGCGTGAAGCTCCAATGATCATATTCAAACCAAAAAAGCTATAAATAGGATTGAAGGCTAAAACGTAAGTAATAGATGGTGATGATGGACTATGAAAAATTGATCATGCTTTCAAGTGAACCAGAACCTGAGAAGGAAATCTCAGGCAAGCTTCCACCAACGAAAAAGAAGGTTATAAGTATAAGAAAGAAGAAAAAGAGTGTATCATCAAAGATGGGTGGAGATGAAAAGAAGGTTATAAAAACAACACCACATGATTTGAAATGGAGGAGGCGAAGAAAGAAACGATGTTCTAACGTTAAACTAATGCAGATGTTAATTGACTTAATATGAATATTGGAAAGTTATATTCTGATTCTTCTGTGCCTGATTCTCTAGGGGGCTTAAATAAAACATACAGGGAATTTAAGAAGTTGATTCCTGATTTTAAAAGGAAAGATATCGAAGAATGGAACAAAACTAGTTAGGCATATTCATTACATAAACCTAGTAGGAGGAATTTCAAACTTGAGAGAATAATTACGAATAATGTAGACTATTTGTGGGAATGCGATCTTGTTGATATGAGTTATTTGAAGAAGGAGAATGACAACGTTACATTCCTATTAACTTGTATCGATACGCTCAGGAAGTATGCTTGGGTGAAACCTCTGAAGAGGAAAACATCAGGAGAAATTGTAAGAACCTTTCAAGATATCTTGCTTGAAAGAGGGCCACAAAAGGTGAGATGAGGTAAAGGGAGTGAATTCATGAATAAAGATTTTCAAGAATTGCTGAAGAAAGACAACATTGGGTTCTACACAGCTAACAATGAAGTAAAAGCAGCCATTGTAGAGAGGTTTAATAGGACGCTAAAAGGTCGCATGTATCGATACTTTACCGCAAGAAACACTCCCAGATACATCAATAATTTACAAGAGTTTGTTCATTCCTATAACAACCCCCACCATCGATCCATCGCTATGCGACCATCAGCTGTCAATAAAAGCAACGCCAATATCGTTAGAAAGAAGTTGTTTGGAAAGCCGATGAGAAGGAGACAAGTCAACTTCAAAATTGGTGATTACGTTAGTTTGAGTCTGAAAAAGAGGTTGTTCAAGAAAGGTTATTTACAAAATTATACTGAAGAAATTAGATTACGAAATTAGCAAATTAGCAAATTAGCAAAGAAAAAAGATTAGCAAAGTTTTTAAAGAAAGGCTACCAACAATGTATGAAGTTGAAGGGAAAAGGGAAAAACGTCTATTTAATAAGAGGGCGAGGCTATCTACCACAGTTTGATGAGTGGGTTGATGAAGCAGAATTGGAGGCGATATGATTGGTGAGGAATTTGATTTGGTCCTTCCTTCAGGATTCACCACTGATAAAAACAAGTTAGTTCATTATATGGTAACTTTACCTCGTGTATTCAACTTGGATAGCAAGAGAAAGTGGGAAATGGGATTATTACAAATGACTCTATCAGATAGAGAAGAGCAAGGATTGTATGATCAATATTGGTTTTCAATTTCAAATGAGTATTCCGTGATCACAGGTAAAGATGGTAACATGATAAACTGCGGAGTATATGGATTTTTTTTATGAGAAAGTTTTTCTCAATGAAAACATCATCAAGACGAGAGATAACACTCTCGTGTACTATGAATTCAAGAGATTATTAAATGACATGTTATTGGAATTTCCTGATTTTGGTTATCAGTTAAAGAATATGTTATCAGTTTCCTTGATTGAAGGAAAGGTAGAGTTTAAAATGAAGGATGTTTTAAGATCATTAGGATACTACGAACCAGAGAAAACAACACAAACTAGTTCGTTGTTCATTAGATTTTCAAGGCCCCTAGCATATTTCCTTGGATTAGAAGAGGATTTGACTAATACGTTGGAAGAACATAATGGGTCATACATTAAGTATCGATGTAATTATAAAATAGGAGATGTGGTGCGACCTCTGCAATGTATGGATTTGATCATATACAAAAAGAAAGCTGATGGGGGTTCAGTTAAAGGAGGGAAGATCAAATGTTTAACGAGAATCAAAGATGGTGTACATGTAAATCCACATACAGCTATAAATGTGAAATGTGATCTTCTAGAAAGCAACTATCTTGGTGGAATTGAAAAGAAACGAGTATTGAGAAAGCTGTCATTTTATGATGTACATCTTGATACCTATCTGCGATATTTTGCTCCAAAGAGCATAGTGTTTGCTCCCTTGGAGAAACTACAATTCCAACAAATATCTATCAAGTTGGATAATGATTATGATAATCCTATAAATCCAACACTCTTCTATTCATCTAAACAATATACTGGTTAGACATCTATTACCGTAAGGATCAGACCTGTAATTTGAATATGTACATAACACTAACCAATAAAAGGGTAGCGTTAACTCAACCACTAATGGGTGTTACAAAATGCAGAAGGATTGGATGTACATTATTCCGAAAGGATGTCAGCCTAAATCACGATGTCTTTGCCGTTTGTTGTAACTTTATTATAAGTAGAGACATTTTTCCACTATTGGGATTGGTGGTTTATGATGATGATTGGAAAGACACTATTTACAAAGTAGCTATCAACCGAACCTCATATGATGTTATAACTTCAAACATAAAGTCAATCAACATTAGAATCTACGATTGGGAAACACTACAGGATATATCTAATCAGTTCGAAGAAAAGTGCCGGATCGACTTACAATTCAGTTAAGATGATCAATGCTTTCTACTGAACATGTTCACTTGATAGTGACTTTAATCTAACAATAAAGCTTAAAGAACCATTGCATCTTCATGGGAAATGGGAAGTGGCTTTAGTAGAAATGTTATATGGAGCTGAGTGATAGGATTGAAATCGATAAAAATTCCATCGGAAACTTCTGGAAAATGGCATGTATCTTTAGGATTGGAACGGACAAGGTTGGATTCAGTGATTTAATGCTAAGACAAAAATATAGCAATGAATATACTACCACATGGCACCTAGGAACAGATAAGAGAGAATATAATTTTATATTATACAACCTGGGCTATCGAGTCTTCAACAGTGAAGAAGTTCAAAAGATGACGGTACGAGAAATAGTGTCTATAATCAGTGGCGTAGTTAGAGGGGGGTCAGGGGGGCGAAAAACCCCCCCTGTAGAGCTAAACTGCCGTTTTGTCGGAAAATTGCTGATCTTGTCGGAAAATAAATATCTTCTTTTCACGTTTAGTTCTAGCTAATTAGCTTATCTTATATTCATAGTCTTGAAGAAAAAAAATTTTGTCGGAAAATTTGAATTTCTCGCCCCTCCTATAAAATTTCCTATCTACGCCATTGTCTATAATAAACCAACACATAGCTTCTTCCGAAGATGCTTCTAAGAGACATGTTGCAGAACTTGGATTACCATTTGAATATTTACCAGAGTTTTCCATCGTTGATTCTAAAGTGAAGATTAAATTTCCAAAGTATATGAAAGGAGTAATCTTAGGTAAAGAGCTATGCAACATCCTCGGTTTTGTTAATTATTTGAAGAATATAGTGATAGTATGAATAATGTATACGTGAGAGATACGAGATGGATCCCATGCCCACTTGATGGTGAATATGACGGTGAACCATTATCTACTTACACTTACAAGGGGATCGAAAGAA
Source organism: Sanderia malayensis (assembly GCA_013076295.1). NCBI lineage: Eukaryota > Metazoa > Cnidaria > Scyphozoa > Semaeostomeae > Pelagiidae > Sanderia > Sanderia malayensis. The sequence continues at coordinate 6,018,010 of RQOL01000699.1, read as the reverse complement.
CAACTGATGCAGTAGGTGATGAAGATTTTCAAGTTAATGCAAAAGGGAAAAACTTGTTTATATATTGCTCACTGTTAGATTATAGAGTAGTTGGTAACGTTATCACACCATTACTACGGTTTGCACCTCTAACCATTGAGAAGCATAGCGTGAAGTTGCTTGAATTTGAGAACTTGTTCTATTATCCATTATTTTACAACGACGTCAACGAGTTTGCTATAAAAGTGTTGAATGAGCTGGGTCAACCTATAAAGTTCTATAAGACGAAGCCATCGTTTTTACTTCATTTCAGAAAGAAACATGTATGATCGACCAGTATAAGTCAAACCTCAGATCATTATATGATTTCCCAATTTACAAGATCACCCCACCTCCATCTTATTATCCCAGACAGAGTGGTCGTGGCGTTGGTACAATCATAAAGAGAGCAGCACCTGTAATGAAAAGAATCTTGAAACTTATTGCACCAAAATTAGGAAAAGCTGCTATGAGGGTAGCACTTCCAGTCATCAAAGAACATGGAGAGAAAGCTCTCAAGCGCGTAGCTGCTGGAGAGAATGTGAAGAAAGTAACAAAGGAGACGACAAAGTCCTTCCTTCAAGGTATCAAGCGGAAAGCAGCTGATGAGGTTGTGAATGTTATGAACAAGGATGTTTTGAATGATGTGAAGAAACAAGCTACGGAGGAGCTAGTTAATACCATGAAAGGAATATTCGTGCCAAATAAAGCTATAAAAAGAGAGAAGGTATCACATAAGAGAAGACGCTCGCAGAGTAAGAATAACAAGAAGAATATTTTACTGAAGAAACTTTTGAAGAATAGTCTCGCAAGAAAATGAGCATCAAGACAAGCTACGTAGAATGTCCAAGTGAAAACGTGGACTTATTCTGTCAACCGGTCATTCAAAATGATATTCTCTACTTTAAGGACGTTGAATATTTTCCACAGACAGCTACTCTAAATGCTTCTAAACAGACAGTCGTTTTCGACATTGTAGCACAGCTGGATCATATGATTGATTTGAATCATTCATACTTCATTTCAACTCTATCAATTAAAAAAGCAGATGGAACAGACATTGGAAAAAAAACGGGGGATTTCGTTGGAGTAATCAATAATATTGGTCAATCATTGTGGAAACAAATTGAGTTGGTGTTGAATGACACTCCTGTGACGGAGTCGAATGGTATGTATGCTTATCAATCATACCTGGAAACAATTTTCACATATGATGAAACGAGAGCTAAGAATTACTTGAAGATGGCAGATTGGGTGAGTGATACTCCAGGGAAAGAAAGTGCTGGATATCCCACTACTGATTCTGCCAAAAACCCAGGATTAAATGAGAGATCAGCGCCATTCGATAACAGTGCAACAGTTAAAGTGATGAAAAAACCACACGTGAATATCTGTAACCAACTCAAATACCTACTACCTGGAGTTCGCCTTCAATTGAGATTGAGTCCAAACAGTAATGCTTTTTGTTTAATTATTAAAAATGGTGTTGCAGTGAGCCTACAATAGGGGACAAAAGTCCCTCGGACACCTGAAAATTGCATCCCATAATGCTGTGCTTCTGCACACTTTGTTCTCTGTGAGCAGAATGCGGCCCCACACTCCCCCCAAAACAATGTTGTCTTGTGCACCAATCCTTTCTCGTCGTCGGGCCAAAAGAATTTCGGCGATATTGAAAAACACCGCCTCTACAAACAACATTGATATGGGGGGAGGGGGATGAAGTATGCGTGTAAAACTTGCTAAAATCCTGGGTGCCCCAGGACTTTTGTCCCCTATTGTCTGGTATCAAATTCTTCAAACACGTCACTTATAAAGCTGGTTTTCGTGTTTTCTGGGGTTTTCAAGGGCGCTGATCTCGATGAGCATGTCAAAAATTTTCTATATCGTACGTATGAGGTCATACCACGTGATTGTCCCATTTTTGGCCCATTTGGAGCTCTAAAGTGGTCGTGTTGTCCGAAACGAATTGTTTTTTTTGTGGAAACCATTTTGGGAAAGAGAACAAGGTATTGTGAATATATTGTGAAAAAACGAGTCTGAAAATGTTATAAAAGTGTCTGAAATACGCAAGTTCGTGAACTTGAAGTATGCGTGTAATACCTGTTAAAATCATGGGTGTCTCAGGACTTTTGTCCCCTATCAAATTCTTGAAATACATCACTTATAAAGCTGGTTTTTGTGTTTTCTGGGGTTTTCAAGGGCGCTAATCTCGATGAGCATGTCAAACATTTTCTATATATTACGCATGACGTCAAACTAAGTGATTGTCCCATTTTTGGCCCAAATGGAGCTCTAAAGTGGTCGTGTTGTCCGATACAAATTGTTTTTTTCGTAGAAACGATTTTGGCAAAGAGAACCAGTTATTGTGAACATATTTTGAAAAAAAGCAGTCTGAAAATGTTTTAAAAGTGTCTTAAAAACGCATGTTCGTTAACTTGAAACAAAAGATAAAAACAATGCTACACGTGCACCGTAGAAAAACGTAGAGAATAGTCACATGGAACACGAGTAAATTTTGCAAGCAAAATATTGTTTATTACCTGCATGATATAGTAATACCTGAACTATGTAATCTGATTAATTGTGGCATATCTGTCAACAGTGATTGTCCTTGAAACATGCCAGTCCTTTAAAGGTGTCTCTCAGTAAGGGGTGAAATCCTGGCAATGTCAATACCATAAGAAAGCAATAGTAAAACAGCAGGCAATTTCAAATTCAAATTTATTTCACATAACATAACGGTTACAATCACTTACTGTTATCATTTTCACAACTGCATGTTCACTAGCCTTTCTACATTGTTTATAAATTATTATCATAATGGCATCATCATTAAATGTCGACAATGTTAGAAGGGCTTACCTAATAACTTATAGCCGGGCAGTTAGTGAAAAATATGATAGAAGGTCATTCTCCGAAACAGTTGTTGCAGCATTCCATGCAGTCACTACAGCCATCATACTACAGTGGGCTTGCTGCATGGAAAGTCATGAGGATGGTGGTGTCCATTTCCACATGTGTGTCCTGCTGGACAAACTTCAGCGCTGGTCGAAAGTAAAGAAGCACCTACAAGAAACAAAGGACATTGTCGTACACTTCTCAGGACATCCTGCCTATCGCACAGCATATGAATATGTCACAACGCTAGATAGCCAAGTTCTGAGAAGTGAAGGTCATCCTACCTTGAAAGGTGCTCCAAATTACCCAACCTGCTGCTCTTTTGTGTGGATACCACACAAAAGAGCAGCAGGTTGGGTAATTTGGAAGTCTCTGACATGATTATCTCCAACGGCATTGACTCCAAGTTGCACTTCCTGGCACTGGCCAAGAAGAAGAAAACAGATGGTGACAGCAGGCTGTATGAGTTTGTCTTGAACAAAGGCGAGAAACGGATCAGTGAACTTGTGCAGTCTGTTTGGGCAATGGAAACAGCACAGCAAACGTTGGAGAAACGTTCAATGTCAAGAATTGACCTCTTGAAGATGGCCTACAACGGCAAGTGTGTCTGCCAAGGTGAGTGGTTGGTTTGTGCAAAGGAAATCCTTAAAAACAACAGTATCCAGCAAAGCACATTTGCTGATGCTGTTGTTAAATTACCTGCCATGGGTCGAGGAAAGGGTCGTAATATAAATATTACTGGTCCAGCGAACTGCGACAAAACATTTATTCTTGACCCCCTAAGAGTGATTTACAACACTTTTGTCTCAACTGGGACATGTTCGTATGCGTGGCTAGGGGTTGAAGAGAAATAGGTCATTTTTCTGAATGACTTTCGTTATACGCCAGCCATTTTGCCTTGGAGTGACATGCTGTTATTGTTAGAAGGCCATCTTGTTCATTTTGCTGCGCCAAAAACCAGTTATGCTAAGGATATCGAGTTCTCCAACGACACTCCAGTGTTTGCCACATCAAAGTCTCCCATTATCTTCATCAAAGGCTCAATTATTGATGATAAGGAGACAGAGATGATGGATGTTCGTTGGAAATACTTCTCTTTTTGCCATCAGTTCAAGGCCAGTGAGCAGAAGATGGTCACTCCTTGTGGTTGTTGTTTCGCAAGACTGTTGTTGGACATCGACTGAAATAAATGAACAATAGACAGCCTCGCAAACACGTAAAATCGTTTTTGTTATAATTGCATTATTTTGCTGCATTACCTTTTGTTCTAATCAGTGTCCCGCTATGTATTTTATTGGTGTATTTCCAAGCTGGGACAGTTTACACAACAGTTTACACTAGGAAAAAGACAAATATTTCCATTCACATCTCGTAATAAATTTTGGAAATATGTATAAAAGATGTACACAATTTATGTACATCTTTTGAAATAATAAGTGAACATACGACCTTTTGAATTGCTGAGAAATATTCAAATAACCTCCACGGTTTACACTTCCAAGAGATTAAAAGACAAGTCATGTGACTTTCTATTCAACGATTTTGTAAACTGTCCAATCTTTCCTTCATATCTCTGTGAAAGTGTTAAAGGAGACCTGCAAAGGTTTGGCAAGTTGAGCTTTATTAACTAAGTTTGACCCGCTGAAATCAGTGGTGGTATTCATTTCTGCAGATTCGACGTATTTTTCTAGATATCGGCTCCCAAACTTTCGGGCGGCAGCCATTTTGTTTCAAGGACGAAAACGAGTTAGTTCATCTGTGACGTAACAACGTCTGAGATGAACTATCATCTCAGGTTCAGGTGTGGCGAATGAAATGAGTCAGTTCAGTATCAGTTATACTGTACCAAACGAATAACAACATTTTGTAAATTTACTTTTGGGAAGTTCTGTGTTGTAATATGGCAATAAACCAAGGCGATTTTGATTATGGAAGTGTTGATACTTCAGAATGGATAGTTGAGCCTTATATCAATTCGAGCCAATGCCACGAGAAAACGAAGTAGACAGAAGTAGGCCCAACGGAAGTGATTCTGATTCAAGCGAGGAAGGCGAACCAGACATCAACATTGACAGAATTGGAATTATAGGCAGCACAGCCAACCTTCATAATGTTTTCAACATGCAACGCATGCAACATTTTCATCATTGCTCCCGATGAAGTGTTACTTGCGTCAAAAAACTAGGCACGGCTAACAGAATGCCATCAACATGTGGGTGTCTTTCCGCATGTTGTTCCCCCCAAAAATATTTTTCTTCCCACTCCTACTTTGGCAAGAAAAACTATATAAATAAAGTTCGTTCACATCCTATTTGATCATAACAGTTCGGGTAAAACCTGAAAATAAGCGTGAACAAAATGAAATCAGAGTTGCGTTTGGTACAGTATAACTGATACTGTACTGACTCATTTCATTCGCCACACCTGAGATGATAGTTCATCTCAGACGTTGTTACGTCAGAGATGAACTAACTCGTTTTCGTCCTTGAAACAAAATGGCTGCCGCCCGAAAGTTTGGAAGCCGATATCTAGAAAAATACGTCGAATCTGCAGAAATGAATACCACCAGTGAGTTCAGCGGGTCAAACTTAGTTAATAAAGCTCAACTTGCCAAACCTTTGCAGGTCTCCTTTAAAAAGAAATAAATAAAGATGTGTAGATTATGTACATTAGTGATGTACATCTTTTAAGAATATCTTCATTCCTCTCTGTGAAGGAGAACACCCTGTTTTTAATTATTATATACTGTAAATTGTAGTGTAAATCGTAGGGATGCATACTATTTGCCATCAGCCTGACTTCCTGGTATGACCCCTTGGCCACGTGTATTTAATTCCTGGATGTGTCATTTGCAGAATACAAGTGCATTGTATTCAAAATATTAGTAGAAGCAGGAGAGTGAAAACAAACAATATTTTTTGACATTGCAGTTCATCTCATTTGAACATACATCACGGGTTGACAACAATGTTTACCGTTTCAAATAATGTGACATATCACGTAATGACAATAGTCAATTTGTACTTACAATAATACGAGAACTTCTACGTTTATTTCAATAACTTTATCCCCTGCTGCTGTAATCTAGAAACAAGAATATTCCGTGCATAAAGTTCTACCCAATTCTGCAACTGTATATACAACAATTTGATTAATACTTAGTTCTACAACCTTTATTCTTAGAAATTATAGTCAAACGATTGTACATGCTTTGAATTGTCTTGTCTATTATATCTGTATCATAATTAGTAATGGTATCTATAATTCTGAGTTTGAAATCATTAAAAGTCTTTCTTGTTATCCTTCTTTCCAATGCATCCTTCTTCAGTGGTCTTTTAACGTTGTGAAAAAAGTTCTCTATCGGGTTGATGTCCGGGCTCCGGGGACATTGGTGGAATATTGACGACTTCTGCTCCAATGTTCTTCATTGCATCTCTTGCCATGGCACTGTTCTGGCTTGGGTCATTTTCCTGCAAAAATAAAAGCTTCTCTTTCCCTGTTAATCTCGCTCTATCTAAAAGTACTTGATGCAATGTCGATTTAATAAAATTAGAAAAATACTTGCCATTCATGGTGGAATACTCCTCCACCAATACAGCCCCAGCACCATAGGAAATACCTACCACATAGTGGCACACCCTTCCACCTGGCAGATCCTTGCTCCCCTTCGCAGTAATTTCCAGGCCTTCACCCGGCTTCCTCCATACTCTGCCTGCTGGGGACAAAGCATCCTCATATGGATTGGATTTATGGACGAAGAATACTGCATCCAGGTACAGCAACACATCCTCTGTCCAACAAGTAGGGCTAGTGTCTTTCAACGCCTTTAGGGCATATGCCACCCTCTTCTTTTTGTCTTTCAGAGTCAGCAGGCCTTTCCTTCTAGGGCGAATATACTGATAGCCGGAGGTAGTAAACACTCGACACAAGGTCTTCTTTCTTACCTCCGTGATGTCACATTCCTTCGCCACTTCCATCACATGGACATTAGGATTGCTTTCCCTCATAGTTTTGAACTTTCGAAGGAAGCGATCTTTGTCCCTGCGGCTCAAAATTTCCGGCCTGCCACTCCTTTTCTTAGGGACTTTCTCTTCCAATCCCTCCTTGCAGATCCTCTCAACGCTAGACTTGGAGATCTTACACCATCTAGCTATCTCTCGATAGGAGAGCTTCGACTCCTGCCGTAGTAAATATACATACGCCTTCTTTCTTTCGCTGATAACAACTTGTTTCGACATTATAAAGCCTCTTCAAGCAATGAAAATCACAGAAAATAAATCATAAATTCTCAGTATCTTCTGCGATCGAAAAATTTTCGAAGAAATTCGTCGAACGTCTCCCGGGGCAACAATTTTGAACCCGTCGTTCTCTAATTACGTAAATAGATGAAAACGAGGCTAAAACAAAAGTTTCAAATAACAATACACTACTCACTAACGAAAAATGATAGGAGCGTTGTTTTTTTTAACTTTACCGTAGAACCATAACCTTTCAATTCATGAATTTAAATTCCACCACCTATTAACATAACAAACCATTTTAATCACAATGAAGGCAAAAACCCCGTCAAAATGGGGCCGTTCTGTACCTAGGACGTCACTGGTACAGTTTAGGAAAAATATTTTTGCATCATCGTGACCAGCACCCCGGAAAACCCCCTAATACCCCTTAAAAGCACCTCAATATCTATTGTACTTCGATTTTCATACCACACAATACGGGACAAAAGTCCCTGGGACACCTGAAAATTGCATCCCATAATGCTGTGCTTCTGCACACTTTGTTCTCTGTGAGCAGAATGCGGCCCCACACTCCCCCCAAAATAATGTTGTCTTGTGCACCAATCCTTTCTCGTCGTTGGGCCAAAAGAATTTCGGCGATATTGACAAACACCGCCTCTACAAACAACATTGTTATGGGGGGAGGGGGATGAAGTATGCGTGTAAAACTTGCTAAAATCCTGGGTGTCCCAGGACTTTTGTCCCCTATTGTACATATAAAAGAAGTTAACCTGGTACTGCGACATATACACATCAAGGATGCCATCTTAAAGGGTATAGAAATGACTCTGATGAAATCTCCAGCCATGTATCCAGTCTGTCAACCACACATGGTGACTGATCTAATCCCTAGTAGTACAACTATCTGGGTACAGGATAATTTTTTCAATGGGGAAGTTCCGAATAGGTTGTTTTTTGGAATCGTTGAAACTTCTGCATATAATGGAGTTCCTGAACAAAGTCCATTCAATTTCGAACGTAATAATGTTTCTGCCGTACAAGTAACTGTTGGTAATCAAGAGATTACACCTCCTCTCAGGTTAAGCTTTGATGATGATGATTATTTGGATGCTTACAATCGTTTGGTGTCTACACTTAACAATTCCCCTAGCTTGATTGATTACAACACATTCAAGCAAGGAGCCACAATCTATGGTCTTGATTTGACTCCAAAGGGAAATTGTGAGAATGAGGAATATCTATTGGAACGAGAGGGCAAGCCTAGGATAAGCATAAACTTTGCAGATGCTGCGGACTCTCTAATAAAGTTTGTCATCTTAGGAGAGTTTGATAGAGTAATTAAAATTGATGCTCACAAAAACGTCATCCGTGATTGGTAATGGATGATGTTACAATTAATAACTTGTTAGCAAAGAAGGAAAAACTTCCATATTGTAGCGTTTCAGTATCAACATTGACAACGGCCATTGTAATCAAAATTCTAACACCTCTACACTAACGTCTTTTCTCCCTAATCCATCCTGTCGGTAAATAACTTCTCATCATCACCTTGTCTTTCTCTTTCCTCTGATATTCGCACCTGATTTATTTTGATTGTTAGTTTTAAGGCCTGGTTACACTGTAGATAATGAATTAGATATTCCCAATTTAGAAACGCTAAAAACGGAAACGATTATCTTATAGTGTATACGCGCCCTTTAGATAATAATTTAGATACTATGGATAAACACAATTTATTCATTTGACAAATCTCAGTGATATAGGCCTAAAAATGACTGAGGAAGCATCTATGCGCGAAGTTGAAGAAGTTTTACTTTGTACCACTATTGCATGTGCTAGCATCATCTATGTAGATTTGGTGGATGACACGAAACCTCGAAATAGACGTGTGTGGTGCAAAGATTACTTTAGAGAGCGCGATGAGCGAGGAGCATATAAAATGACCTTAGAAGAACTTCGGTTCAGCGATCCATTCTCATTTCGTAGATATTTGCGAATGAGTGCAGGAAATTTCGAGGTAAACTAAACATCTATATTTTGATGTTTTCTACTCTGTCTTGTTTGTTTCTATGTTCAGGATATGGATTTTGGGCAATGTTTTCACAAAAATGCTTTTAATAGTTACGTAAATTTTGCTGTAGGAATTATTACAAATTGTGGGGCCACGCATAACAAAGCAGACAACTCACTTAAGAAAAACAATTCCCCCTGAAGAAAAATTGGCTGTAACACTTCGCTTTCTTGCAACGGGCCACTCTTTTCAAGACCTGTCGTTTACTTTCCGCATGCACTGTACAACAATAGCAAGTTTTGTACCAATTGTGTGTAAACAGCTGTATGAAAGCTTGAAAGGCATTTACTTAAAGCTGCCACAATCAGCCGATGTTTGGAAAGAATATGCAAAGCATACACAAGAGAGATGGCAGTTTCCAAATTGCATAGGGGCAGCAGATGGAAAGCACATTGCAATTTTGCACCCAACAAATTCCGGGTCCAGTTATTATAATTACAAGGGCTTCTACAGTGTTGTTTTGTAGGCAACAGTCGATTATGACTATCAATTTTTGTATGTGGATGTTGGATGCCAGGGTCGTATTAGTGATGGTGGTGTATACAAGCACTCTTCATTCTACCAGTCTTTACAGAATGGATCACTTGGCTTGCCTGAACATCAACCTCTACCACAGTCAGATGACCCACAATGGGTTTTTAGTCAAAATGCTGATCCTCTACCCTTTGTGTTTGTCGCTGATGATGCCTTTCCATTGGGTCTGAACTGTATGAAGCCATATCCTCAAGCAAATCTTACAGATAGAAAGCGTATTTTTAATTATCGCTTATCAAGAGTACGCAGGCTGAGTGAAAACGTTTTCGGTATCTGGGCTAATCGGTTCAGAGTTTTCACCACGACAATGGCTCTTGATCCTGATAAGGCAGTTGACGTCACATTAGCAACGATCGTCCTCCATAATTTTCTCAGAAATAAATCAAAGGACACCTATACAGGAAATGGTGTACTTGATGAAGAAGGTGTGGATGGTGATGTTGTTCCAGGTGATTGGCGGGAAGATCCTGATAATTTAACATTTTTGCAAGCACTGCCAGCTACTAAAAATAAAAGGGCGTCGCTTTCGGCCACACAAGTTCGAGAGGCACTAGCTGATCATTTCTATGGCCCTGGACAAATCCCATGGCAATGGCAGCTGTTAGTATAAAACAATGTTCTATGCATAAAACAAATAACACAAACATTATGTTCTATAAAGAAAAAATGATGAACTGTAAAATTTTATGAGTAACAATGTAGTTCCAACCAAAAATAATTTATAATTCCTTCATAGATAACGTGCTTATTAACAGTACAGTAAAGAACATAAAATAAGAGAAAGATTAAATGAAATGAAACAATAAGCAAGAATCCAAAGTCTTAATAAATGTTAGAATGATTGCCTTCTGCGGATGATGACGGAGTAGATGCTCCAAACTGTTCATCCAATTCTCCTGCGTCTTGAAGCTGAGCTGTATAGTATCGTTCTTGAGGCATTACAAAAGGCATTTGATACACTGGCTGCGACTGCTGACATTGATGATACCGAAGCTGAATTAATTTCTGCTGAAACTCCAGCTTTGCTAATGCTTTGGCCTCAGAATCAGGAATATTGCTCAGCATCTGAAGAATCATCTCTGAAAGGCAACGATCCTCAGGACTACCAACAGGTTCACTCTGTTTGGGCAACTGTTGTCTTGCTGCTAGCTTGTTTAAGGCTACTGTTGCACTCTCCGTGAGGTTTTCTGCCTTGTGCAATTGCTTCTCTTTCATTTTTTCATTCATTTCATTTTCCGAGCCGACTTGATGGATTGAGGGTTACTAACAGTATATGGAGAAGCCTCACCAGTCACACCTTCACGACTATCAATGCTGCTGGCTGTATCCCTTGGGATCAAAGCATCTTGCAAGAACTGCAACTGGGCATAAAACTTCCAAGAGGATATGTATACATTGGCAGTGCCAGCACCACTTTTCTGGGACGCCTCAATTTTCCTTCTTTCGGCAGCATAGTAATTCCGCAGATTAGTTATTTTGTCTTGAATCTGCTTCACAGTTGTTACACCAGCTCCTTCAGTTTGCAAACCTGTCAGAATGCTTTCCATCGCCTTATTTCTGTAATCTCTGTTGTGATAGCGAGGAAATAACATTAAACAATTCTTCTTTTGTTGACCAAAGGTCTATGAGAATGCATACTTCGTCATCCATCCACTCGTAATCACTCTTTTTAGCTGGACGACCACGTTTCTTCGGCGGAATTATAGGTGGTGATGGAAACGGACTTGGCTGATCAGCGTACGAATCTTGTGTGTCTTCTACAACTTGGCTGCCAATCACAAATCCAGATGGGCTTGCTGCTGGGCTTGCATTATTTTGGTTTCTCTCTTCAAGTTTTCGTTTCAAATACTCGGTAAAACCTTTTGGAATACTCATATTTGACTGTGATGCTTGACGAATTCAAATTGTTCTGAACTTGTGCACGAAAATGATCTTACTGAATCAAAATTGGGGTTGCCATATATATAGGGTAGTGCTAGAACTTATGACTCAACTGTAACCAGTGAGAAAAAAGGCAAGTGGTGACATATTTACGTAAAAGAACATTGAAAATATCTTATTTAGTCACTCTTTTTGGGGTGTGTCATTACTCAGAGTTTGGCACCAGCATTTTCACTTAAAAACATGGGCCCATGTACACTACAGCTTGAAAAAGCCATTAGCCAACTTTTGCAACCACAGACTTTGGGAATCCGGCACGACTAGAAAACTATTTCAAAATTATTTCATCTCCAAAAATGTATACATTTGGATTAACACCTAACCGCACGGAGGGCATAAATTTGGCATTGAGATCGTTTCACGTAAATGTGTAATCATGAAGAACATTGCACAGATAATCAAAAGTATCCTTGCTCATTCGAAAATGTTCATGCCAATAGTTAGAAAATTCACAATTTCGTCTGTAATACACCCAAGAACGTCGACGTTGATAAAGAAATTGAAAATCCTCTATGGTGAACAACTGCACTCGCGTTTTTCGAAGCAGTTGGGCAAGATACAAATACCAGAACAATCTTTGGTACCTTTGTTGCCTATGTGTTTGCAACAGTAAAAATATAGCAGCAAAATGCTGAAATGTTAGCTGGGCATCCATTTTATTGGAAGAACCTATTTTGTGCAAATTTGAACACAATTTTAACAGAAGTGAAAAGTGTGCATCGATTAGACACGAGAGGATTACAAAACAATCGTAATGCTTTTGGCTAATCGTTTTGAGTACCTCCAGAGGTGCTCAGAAATGCCCAATCGGTATTTTTGATGTCGTATCAAATTTCGGGCAAAAGGAAAAATCGAAAAAATAGCATGTACACTGTGTCGGGAACATTTAATCCCTTAACGACTCAAGAAAGCCCAATTTTTCTGTAGTGTACATGGGCCCTATGCGTGAGAAAGGAAATTTCACATTATAACATACGTAAGGACTTGTCAATAGCATAATCAGTTCCAACATTCGATAAGGTGACTTGTGTATTTACTCTTAGGTCAATTTTATTGCTCAGGATCAAAGTATCAACTGTTTACAATGCTTTTTGCCTCAAAAACATCCCTGGAATTCGTCACGAATACGTCACGAGACAGTCGGTGTGCTTATGTCTCGCGATTTGACACATCATGCTGGGGAAATCTTGATGAATAAAATCAAACAGTTTTGATTTTATTCATCAAGATTTCACAGCACCATTTGACAGTTTGCTTCTGGCCGCTAATTGGAATTTAGATATCTTGCGCTATGTTACACACTAAGATATCTATCAGAAAGGTTATTTGTGGGATGTCTGGGGGAATATCTAATTTATTATCTACAGTGTAACCAGGCCTTTATGTACAAAGTTTAATTAATCAGTTAGATCATAGTTATCACACAACGCACACGAATATTTTCTTGCTCTCGATTCTTCAAGCAAAGACACGCGATTTCTTGCCTTATTATTTGTTATCACTAACTATTCGACGAACAGTGATACCAAAATATTTCCATGGAGTCTTCGGAAAGGATGAAATTAAGAACATCAATATACATTCACTTCCCTGTTCATTCATTTTCAATGAGGATAACTTCACTGGTAAGGGTACACATTGGGTAGCCATCTATATTAATGAAGATAGAAATCTGGAATTTTACGATTCATTTGGTAGAAAGCATGCCTTAAAAGAGTTCAAGCGATTCGTTCAACCCTACACCTTGGTTTGTAATGATACACAGATTCAATCACATGAGAGTGACACATGTGGGCAACATTGTATATTTTTCCTCATTAATAGAACAAAAAACAACTTACAATGAACGCCTTAATAAGTTATTAGAATAAGTAATTAGATATTTTAATGTTAATAATAAGTTACAAAATGATGTATATGCTCAATAACATGTTCAAAGAAGATATAGTTACAATAAATTACAAACAATAAATTATTATATAACGTCTCTTTCTATGTAGTTATTACTGTTTCAAAAAATAGTGTCCATATGGTAGTGTTCGTTTCCCATCTTCTAGTATGTAGCGCTTATCATCGAAAGGTGCTAGAGATGTCTTTTTCTGCCTCACACTATACGTCATTTGATTCTTTGAGATTATATTAGGTTGTTCATGAACAAAAACTTGATGCATCGATAATCATTCTTTGTAATCTTGGTGGTTTATCTGCTTCTTCACCACAAGTTTCTTAAGTCCCTTTGCTTTCCTTATAGAATTTCCTCCTGTTATTTTACATGAGTACATCTTTGGCAGCAAACCAATGAATTCCTCCATTGCTTTTTCCTCCAACTCATCCTTCATTTTTCCAATAACTTTCTTGTTGGTTGTAGAGTAATTAGGATGTTATTTAGGATAGTTGCTGAAATCAAAGAGATGGGAGCTTTCGTTCATGATTTGATTAACTTCTTCAAATGGACGTGGTATTTCGTAGATGAAACTGTCAGTATCCATATAACAAAGTTTTGCATTCGGAAAGGCATGTTTTGCATAGTTGTAGTGATAATCATACATGTGCTCTTTACTGAGATCTAAAATACTGAAACCGAGGTAGATTGGTTTGTTTAGATGCACTGTTTTCAATTTTCTCTGCACGATCAATGTATCTTCATTGACGTTAATCACTTCATAGAACTGAGGAAAATGAACCCATTTCGCTAATCTCTCACCTCGTGTACACACGTCAAACTTTCTATGATTTCGTACATTCTCCATCGTCTTCCCAAACACAGCATTGTTCATCAATTTGAAGAAATCCTTCTCAAAGTCATTTTGTGCATTACTTCGTTTGATGGTGTTGAAAACAATATACTTTTTCAACTAAATTGCTTTGATTGAATTCGACGACGTCGTGTATTTTGGTAAGTTTTAAACCAAGATCTAAACACTTCTTGTCCAAGAGTGTCGGTATTAACTTTGGTGTGGTGGAAAAGGTCTTGTTATAAACTTCCTGATACATTTCTTTTTGCAGTGGTGATAGCCATCCTTCTTTAACTTTAACTCTCTCAGGAACAAGGGGTAGATTTGCATGCTTATCATGTAATTCATGAGGATATTCTAGATCCACTCGAAAAATGTAATCTTTTCCTGACGAACATCACATCTTTGAATCTCTTCAGAACTTAGCAGTCTGAAACCATCAATTGGGAGATCTTGTGACATTGCATGTCCATATAGGTTGTTCGCATCCTTGTATATGATTGAGTGTTCTGTAATCTCTGCATGTCGCTTCATCACGATCGATACATCTCCTCGTATACCTCTTTCCAGTAACAAATAAATATCCTTCTTCTCTTCAGTTAATAACTCCAGCTTGATACCTGTCATCTTCAACATTGCATCCCACGCAAATGCTGGTAGTGATATGTACCATGCAGGATCTAAACCATAATAATCGAGTCCAAGCTTGCGAAATGACTCAAACACATCAGCGAGTAGGAGAACGTCAGTTACCAAGTGGAGTTCATGATAATCCTTAAAGGTGTTACATCTAAAGAATCGCCAAACGTTTTGAGCATGTTCATAATCATCATCACTGATTCCACAATCGTTCAGTTCATTATAGAATTCTTCTTGTGAAAGTAATGATGTTGCATGCATCTTTTCTGCCCTTTCTACCCAATCATATGGATAGACCCCTTTCTTTCTCAATAATCTGAATCCTTCATCAAAATCTACATTATTCCATGTTCTTCCTAGATATTCATTCACTAGCATTAATTCATCATCAGGTACGTTGTTTGCAAGTTCTGCCAAACCTCTACTTAAGAACGCAAAGGAATCAGTGTACCTTATTCCACCAGGAAGCCAATTACTTTTAACATCATCTACATCATCATCATTATCATCATCAGAATGGCTTGCTGATTCGATGGAAGCTGTTACGATCTTTTTGGATGAGTTTGCAATGACTCGCACATTTCTCTGACCGAGATTTGCCATTATATGATGCAGGTCGTAGCCTTTCAAGTTAGTGAACACTGCTGGAATGAGGTGAGATTTTGCGATGATTTTCAAGTGGTTCAGATTGCAATACTCGCATGCTGCACCTCTATATTCGCCTGTGATGTGACAATGATCTCGAACTTTCTTTCCAAATTTCTTCTTCCAACAGAAACAGTGTGTTGCTTCATCATCTTGACGTTGTTGTTCTTGTGTGAGTGCTTTCATTGGTATTGTTACTTTCAATATTTCTCGCATGTGTTCATTCAACTCATCCATCCTATTCATAAATTTCAACATGCAATCCTCACCAGTGTAAACTTCTGGTCCAATATTCAAGCGTCTATCAATCGAATTTACATTTAAGCCATAACTATCGGCATATGTTTCTGATACTTGGAAGGGGATCATCCATCTTCTCAAGAATACATCCAAAATCAGCATATATTACAGATGGGAGGAACATTTGCTTCTTGAAGTTGTTAAAGTGTAACGATTGGTGTTTAAAGCTTCTGTCGATAATTGTTTAATCCTCGTAATGTATCCGTGTCTCCATCGTATCCTGTTGTGTTGAACCTTGTGATATTGTCATTTCCGTGTTTTGTATTGAATGATAAATGTGTTGAAGTCCCGCAAGGTAAATGTGTTGCTTGTTAACAGTGTTATAATTCATGTTCTGTGTTAGATAAGTTAGTTTTACTTTTGATTCGATACAAGAAAGCTCTCTAAAGCTTATCAAGACAATTGTATATTTCTGGCTTAGGCCTTCGGGCCTAAGCACTCTCTACACGCTATAAAAGGACCTGAGCGTAAACACCCTAAACGCTACAAAAGGATAGTTGGGCATCTTTTTCGGTTGGGAATATAACGGCTTGACTTTCATTCTGTTTGCAAATATCGATGTGTTTGTTAAGAGATTCTTGTGTGTTACATGAACTGAGACAGAAATGACAGTAGAAGGTCCAGCAAGTAGTTGGCTCAAACTCTTTATCCAACAGTAATGCGAGTTACCATTATCATCCATCAATAACAATAGATCGAGATGTTTCTCCTTCGATTGATTGGCTAGCCCTCCGGGATAAACTTTATCATCTTCATAATAAAAAATGTTGATGGATACATTGTTGTTATCCTCGAATTTCTTTATCATGTTGGAATTTGTGGGATTCACTGGAAATTTCAAACCATCCATATTCAATCGACTTTGATCATACTTTGTTGTTCTATCAGAATCCTTACCTACTGGGTACAAACCAGACAAGACAGCCCAGCGAAACACTTGTCTTGTCATCTCTATTTTGTACGTTAATGATTGCTTTCTTCGCACTCAAGAGTTTTGGTGTTGGTATGTATGATTCGCCTTTGATTGGTTTATAATTGAAGAAGTGATTCTTATAATTCAACACTCTTTCCAATGTCCATCCGCTACCGCTTTCTCTATATTCACATATATCTTCATAGATATTATCAATAGCTTCTGTGACTTGATCTCTGATATCTTTAATGTTGGTAATTTTTAATTGAGATAGGATTTTCGATCTGAACACTGGAGGTGGATCAGTTTCAACATCACAAATTAATTTCTTGAAAACAATCTCTGTGCTAAGGTAATACTTTATTGCCTGATCGTGTTCTTCTAAGTCATTATAGATTTGTCCAGCTATTTCACGTCTCAAATTCAAATTCAAATTCAAATTCAAATTCAAATTCAAATTCAAATTCAAATTCAAATTCAAATTCAAATTCAAATTCAAATTCAAATTCAAATTCATGTAATTCAGCAACAATCAATTAGTTAATAAATTAGGTTCATATAAAGTGCATTAAAACAAAAATAGGTTACAACATCATTTATAGATATAGTTGCCTAGTACACTGGGAGAACCGAAACGGTTTTCGAGCCCAGCGCCCTAACTATTTAACAAAATACAATGTTTAATTGTTGAATTAAGTACTTAGGAAATGTAAAGTTGAAAACAGCGTTTAACAAATATAAAAGTACTCATTATTGTTACCGCAATCAAGTTACGTTTTAACAGTGTCGATTTTTAAAATTTTTTTATAGACTTTTAGAGAATCAATCAGAGTTAATTAAGAGAAATTTAAACAAATTTTAAAAGAAAAGAAAACGAGAAGCAAAAATCAAAAGATAAAAGAATATAACTAACTAAAGGGGATAGGGAGGTAAAAAGGGTATGAATCAATGATGGGATCTAATGGATGCTGATTGTCGTATTTTTTAGATTTCAGAATCAATTTTAGACCCAGGTTTACTGAAGCCCTTGTAATAGCCATTTTCGTTGAAATTTATGAAAAAGAGATTTGTTTTTTATTTCTCTTATTTCTAGGGGTATACTATTCCAAATCTTTACTGCATTACAAGTAATAAATCGTTTTTGCAGTTTGTTCTGACTATTGGAGTGACAAGATGTTGTTTAGTAACTTGGCGGGTTCGATAACCGAGGGGTTGATGTCGAGGGGTTGTTTTCTCAAAAAGTTCACTAAAAATCGAATTTCGATTATTATTGTTAATGTCATACATGACTTTCGCACATTCAAAATTGAAACTTTCTTCAAAGTTAAGAATATGTAGTTTCTTGAAAAAAGATTTGGCACTCGTTTTATATTTTTGAAAATTCATTATTCTCAATGCTTTATTGAGATTGCGCTGAACTGATTTAGTTATCGTTGAAGCTGCGCAACCCCAATTGATCAGTGCATAATTTACATGAGGAGCGATAAAAGCAAAATATAGGTTGCGTAAAATTTGAGTTGGAACAAAATGTCTCATTTTGGCGAGAATACCGATGCGTTTAGATACCTTTATATTTATGTATTTAATATGCTGTTTCCAATTTACATTTTTATCTAGTATTACACCAAGATACTTGATGAAATCTTTTTGTTCGATGGTTTTATTGTTTATCAAAATTTTAATAGGCTGAGGTGATTTTTTTTGTGGAGGTGAAATTATTAAAAAGCTTGATTTTTCAACGTTTAATGTTAGCTTGTTAGCGATTAACCAATTAGAAACATTACTTAATTCATTATTAACTAGTTTTTCAATATATTTCAAGTTTTCGTTTGAGTAAAAAATACTCGTGTCATCAGCAAATAAATGAAATTTCAGTGTGCTTGATGCAAAGGGCGTATCGTTGATATATAGAAGAAATAGTAGAGGCCCAAGTACACTACCTTGTGGCACTCCTGCATTGACAGTACAAGTTTCAGATAGTACATCGTTGATTGAAACTTTTTGCTTCCGTTCGGACAAATAAGATCTAAACCAAAGAAGAGGGGTGCCTCTTACACCATAATAATCAAGTTTTTCTAGCAAGATGTTATGGTCCACAGTATCAAATGCTTTTGCAAGATCTAAAAAGATGCAACATGCATATTGTTTATTTTCAATGGCAGTAACAAGTTTATTATATAAATCTAGGATGGCCAGTTAAGTGGACTTATTTTTTTGAAAGCCAAACTGATGTTCTCGCTTGATCTAGCGACTGTTTTTCGTTGATGAAAACTCGATAAGCTTCATCCTTCTTCTTCTTCCTTCCAGCACCAGATAAGGTATCTCTTTGATCATTATGTGCTGTATGCTTGTGATGTTCTAAATTTAAATGCCTTGTAAACTCCTTTGAACATTCTGAACATTTAAATTTTTTCTTTTTAGGCTCATAGTCTGAATTAGATTCTCTTACTCTCTTCATTATGTGTGCTCTCGATAAATGAGAGTAAGCGAATCGCCTCATCGCCCTTATAGTATATTCGAACGCTGAAGATGATGCGATTTGATTGGTTAATGATTACATCATCATTTAAATGATCTCGAACCTTATTTTTGGATGTTCTCGAATGTTCTTTCGAAATTTTCAGTCATTATTGAAAGGTGGCGTTAGTATTCGAAATTCGAATGGTAATGAGATATGTTAATAAATACTGTAGTGTTCTATTCAACAAATGAAATGAGTTGGCCGTTTGTTAGTAAAAATTTGGTTGACGTGATTTGGTTAATATGAAGAGTCGAAAAATTATTTCTTACGCCCTGTTCAAGCAAACCAACCAATGAGATGAATTGGCGGGAGCTAATAAAATTTGGTTGACGAGATTTGATTGATATCAAGAATTGAACATCTTTTTTCTTGTCACTTTAAAGCAGAGATTCTCGAGGTAAGTTGTGTTCATATTGTACTGAACATTTCAAGATTTCTACTAATGTTTGTAAGGTTTATCGGCCTAAGCATAAAAAATTGATAGACTCTTTGCTTTTATTTCGGTTGAATGGTTTTATCAATTATAAATTGTTTTATTTAACAAGTGAGTTTTCTTTCTACTTTGTAACCCCGCTATTTTTACAATTTCTCAGTAAGTTGCTTTTATCTACAATAAATTTTATTTAATTAATGAGAAAGTAAATGAAATTTTATTGTTTCATTCTAGATTTATCAAGAAATTGCCAATCAAATATCGAATGAGTATCCTTCGTTTTAAAAGATATCTTCGTTTCCTAAAACTCATTTGCTTTGAATTCCTCCTCGACATTACTCAAACTGTAATTTATTCTCTTAGATATGTCATTATCATCATCTTCAGAGGAAGACAACGTCTTCAATTTTATTCAAAGGCGTCAAAGAATGAGGAGAAGTAAGTTTAGCGATAATTTTTATATCAAGACATGAACTGACCTTTTATAGTTTCTAATTAAATTGTCTTCTTTCCTACAGTAAGACCTACTACACCACCTAGAGGTGGTGCAATTTTTGGTGCTGGGGATGAGGAGGGGGAGGATGCTGTGGCACTCCACACACCTAGTAAGTAATTAATAATTCATTAATAAATACACACGTTTAGTAAGTTGATAATAAATTTCATTGTATTCTAACCATATGAAGTTAATTTTAAAACTTTTCCTTATAGTCCAAAGAAGACTATAAGGAAAAGTGAAAGTTCTTGATACTCTTGTTAAAGGGCTACTCTCACCATATTTTTTTATTTCATTTCTGGGTAGTTTTTGACGTAAAAACAGGTACTGCACTTTTTAAATTTCGAAATTCGCTCATTAACACCTCTTTTCACGGCTCTAAAAGTGCGATTTTCAGAAAAAAGTCGGGCAAAAAGAAAACTGGGGCGAGGCCGGTGTGACGTAAATGCCGGAACGCATGAAATTTATTTTATTGTGTTTAGTACCAATTCAATGTTTTGCATATTATGGTCAAAACCAAGTCGTATTTAAAAAATTAAATCGTGCCACGAACTAGTTCAGGGTCTGAGGAATCTGTTGATGCCTCGTTTATCATGAAAAGAGTGAGTTGTTTACAAAAATGAGGATGATTTGCTCACGCTTATGCTGCAAGCCGGCATGTTTTTCGACCTCAACGTCGCAGTCTCGAGCGAGCTTCACATACAGTCTTCAGTGGTGCGGGATAGTTTTAAACAACAATATGAATTCTAAATCTATTCAATTAAAGGGGAGCAAGCTCTCTTTCAACAATTTTTCGATAGAATTAATAGTAAGGAAAATTGGTTAGCTCTTATCTATAAGATTTAAACCAAATCGGGTCAGTTAAAAATTGCTAAATTGTAAAATTGCTAGGCCGAAGAGGTTCTGGCACGGGTAAAGCAGAATTCCGCTATTTTGGATTAATAATGCATGAAAATAACCCTATTTGTCTTATCTGGTGTGTATTTGAAGCAGCAGCTCATATTTTGGTAATATTTCAAGTGTAGTTATGGTCATAGCTGTGTAGAAAAACTAGAAAATCCCTTCCAGGAGTGTGAACATTAATGTCCAGAGATCGAAGATTTCACAAGTTCAATGTGAATTCGAAGAAAAACTTTCCAGAACAATGTTGGGCTTCATACTTGTGTTCTAGTTTTGATCATATTGTCTGACTTTGTCAACAATATACACCTTTACTTTGCCTTAGGTTTCCATGTAATCACCAAGGTATATAATTTATAACAAGAACTCCATGGTTATGTCAACCAAACAATTTCAATTTGAGCAATTTTTTAACAGCGCATCACTTTAGCATTTCAATATCTTTGACAAAAACCCAAGTAGTAAATACAAAAATAATCCATAATTATCTTGCTAAAACCAAGCACACGGCAAAACTTGATAAAATAGATTATAGAACTGATGGAAACGATAAACAAACTTATTATACTCACGAATAGTTGGTTGTTTATAACGCAAATGGAAGGAAGGAAGAGGTTGAGTGATGAACAGATAACAACGTGAGGTGTGTGAATACTGGAAAAATCCATTGTCACTGCATCAGCTTTGGTGTCAATTTTTAGCCCTTAACAATGCCGAAAATTAAAAAAAAACACACGGGGAGATGTCAATAAGCTTTGTGATGATGGTGTTGAAGTGGTTTGAAAAAACATTTGTATTTATCATTGAAAACAAGTGAGAAAACAGGACGCGACGTTGATTTTTCCATACTGAAGCAAAAGAGAGAAGTTTTTTTGCGTTCCGGCATCTACGTCACACAACCTCGGCCCAGATCATTTCATGTTGCGCGACATTTTCAGAAATGGCCTGAAAATCGCACTTTTGGAGCCGTGAAAAGAGGTGTTAATGAGCGAATTTCGAAATTTAAAAAGTGCAGTACCTGTTTTTACGTCAAAAACTACCCAGAAATGAAATAAAAAAATATGGTGAGAGTAGCCCTTTAAATAAAACAATTTATAATTGATAAAACCATTGAACTGAAATGAAAGCAAAGAGTCTATCATGTGACGTATTTATTTAATTGTTAAAGTTGTATATATTTTAATCGTTGGAAATTGAATGATAGGTTGATCACATGATGTTACAAGATCTATAATTACGAGTAGTTAGTTATAATGACGTCGTACGTCACGTGATAGTGCGCCAGAACCCGCTTATCATACTCTACTCACATTGCAACCTATCTAATCCCCTCTAACACAACTAGTTGGGTACAAGATAATGTTTTCAAAGGGAAAATTTCAAACAGACTATTCTCTGCAATTGTAGATAAGTCTGCATATAATGAACTAGCTGAGGGAAAATTCAACTTAGAGCATAACGCTCTTTCTGCTGCGCAAGACTAACTGTTGATAACCAAGAGATTTCACCTCCCCTCAGGATGAACTTTGATGAAGATGATTACTTGGTTGCTTACAATCGTTTGTTTGGCAGTCTACACTTAACAGTAATTCAAGTCTGATTAATTACACCACGTTCAAACAAGGATCAACAATCTATGTTTTTGATCCAACTGCAAAGGGAAATTGTGGGAATGAGGAATATCTATTGAAAAGAGAAGAGAACCTTAGGGTATGCAAGAACTTTGAAACCGCTGCGGACTCTATATTGAATATAATCATCTTAGGAGAATTTTATAGAGTAATTAAAATCGATGCTCACAAAAACGCCATCCGTTATTGGTAATCAACATGGATCATGTTGCAATTAGAACTTGTTAGCAAAGAAGGAAAACTTCCATATTTCCATGGTGTCTTTGGAAAGGATGGAATTAGGAGCATCAATATCCATTCACTTCCCTGTTCAGTCATTTTCAATGAGGATAATTTCACTGGTAAGGGTACGCATTGGGTAGCTATCTACATTGATGAAGATAGAAATCTGGAATTTTACGATTCAGTCGGCAGAAAGCCCGCCTTAACCATTCAACTTCGTTTATAATGATACACAGATTCAATCGTATCAGTATGACACACGTGGACAGCATTGTATATTTTTTCTCATTAATAGAGCAAAAAGACAACTTACAAAGAACGCGTTAATAAGTAGATATTTTAATGTTAATAATAAGCTACAAAATGATGTATATATTCGACAATATGTTCAAAGAAGATATAGTTTATGACAAATTATTATATAACGTCTCTTTCCATGTAGTTATTGCTGTTTCAACGAATAGATCCCATATGGTAGTTTACGTATCCCATCTTCTAGTATGTTGCTCTTATCATTGAAAGGCGCTAGAGATGTCTTTTTCTGCTTCACACTATACGTCATTTGATTCTTTGAGATTATATTACGTTGTTCATGAACGAGAACTTGATTCATCGTTAAATATTCTTGATAATCTTGTCGGTTTATCTGCTTCTTCACCACCAGTTTCTTAGTTCCCTTTGCTTTCTTTATAGAATTCCCTCCCGCTATCTTACATTAGTACATCTTTGATCGCAAACCAATGAATTCCTCCATTGCTTTTCCCCCCACCTCACATTTCATTTTTCCAATAACTTTCCTATTAACTATCTTTCCTATTAACTAGTGATTAGGATGTTCTTTGGGATAGTTGCTAAAATCAAACAGATGGGGACTTTCTTTCATGACTTGATGAACTTCTTCGAGTGGACGTGGTATGTCAGTGGTAGGTTATAGATGAAACTATCAGCATTCATATAACAGAGTTTTGCATTCGGAAAAAAATGTATTACATAGTTGTAGTGATAATCATACATATGCTCTTTACTTAAATGTAAAATACTGAAACCGAGGTAGATAGATTTGTTTAGATGTGCTGTTTTCAATTTTCTCCGTATGATCAATGTATCATCTTTGACTTCAATCACTCCGTGGAGCTGTGGGAAATGAATCCACTTCACCAACCTTTCATCTCTCGTGCATACATCAAACTTCCTATTATCAAATTGAAGAAATCCTTCTCAATATCGATTCGTGCATTACTTCGTTTGATGGTGTTGAAATCGATGTACCTTTTTAGCCAGTTGCCTTAATTGAATTCAATAATGAATGTCATGTGTTTTAGTAAGTTTTAAACCAAGATGTAAACGATGTTTTAGGCACTTCTTATGAATGACATATATTTTCTTGTCTAAGAGTGTTGGGATTAACTTTGACGTGGTGGAAAAGGTCTTGTTATAAACATGTTGATATATTACCTTTTGTAATGGCGACAACAACCCTACTTTAACCTTAACTCTTTCGGGGGCAAGGGGTAGATCTGCATGTCTATCATGTAGTTCGGGAGGATATTCAAGATCTACTCGAAATATGCAACCCTTCGTTCTATCTTTTTTGTCTAACAGCTGACCAACATCACGTCTTTGAATCTCTTCAGAACTTAACAGTCTGAAACCATCGGTTGGGAGATCTTGTGACATTGCATGTCCATATAGATTATTTGCATCTTTGTACATGATTGATGAGCGTCCTGTAATCTCTCTATGTCGCTTCATTACACCTCCCCGTGTACCTCTTTCTAAAAACAAGTAAATGTCCTTCCTCTCCTCAGTTAATAACTCCAACTCAATGTTCGTCATCTTTAACATTGCATTCCAAGCGAATGCGGGTAGCGATATGTACCATGCAGGATCTAAACAATAGTACTCTAACCCAAGAATTCGAAATGATTAAAAAACATCTGTAAGTAGGAGAACATCAGCTACCAAGTAGAGTTCATGATAATCCTTGGAGGTGTTACGTCTAAAGGATCGCCAAACGCATTGGGCATGTTCATAATCATCATCACTGATTCCATAATCGTTCAGTTTATTATAGAATTCTTCTTGTGAAGGTAATGATGTTGCATGCATCTTTTCTGCACTATGTACCCAATCACATGGATAGACCCCTTTCCTTCTCAATAATCTGAATCCTTCATCAAAGTCCACATTGTTCCATGTTCTTCTTAGATATTCATTTACTAGCGTTGATTCATCATCAGGTAAGTTGCTTGCAAGTTCCGCTAAACCTCTGCTTAAGAATGCGAACGAATCAATGTACCTTATTGCTCCAGGAACCCAACTTCTTTTACAATCACCATCATTATTACCAAGATCGGAAGGGGCCGTTAAGATCTTCTCTGATGAGTTTGCAATGATTCATACACTCCTTCGGCCGAGATTTGACATTATATGGTGCATGTCATATCCTTCCAATTTGTGAAAAACTGCGGGAATGAGGTGGGTATTTGCGATGATATTCAAATTGTTTAGATTGCAATACTCACATGCAGCACCTCTATATTCTCCTGTGATGTGACAATGATCTCGAACTATTTTTCCAAATCCCCCTAACAGCAGAAACAGTGTGTTGCTTCATCGTGTTGACGCTGTTATTCTTGTGTCAGTGCTTCCATTGGTATTGTTACCTTGAATATCCCTCGTATGTGCTCATTCAACTCATCAATCCCATTCATGAATTTCAACATGCAATCCACGCCAGTGTATACTTCTGGCTCAATATTCAAGCATCCATCCAGTGATTTTACATACAAGCCATAACTAATCGGTGTATGTTTCTGATACTTGGAAGATCATTCAATTTCTCGAGCACACATTCAAATTCAGCATAAATTACAAATGGGAGAAGCATTTGCTTCTTCGCGCTATTGAAAAATAGATGAACATATATCTTTGCATGGAACTTTAACTGCTTGGTTTTCATTCTGCTTAGAAATTTCAATGTGATTGTTTAGAAATTCTTGTGTTTGCATGAACTGAGGCAGAAATGACAGTAACACCTTTTTTTATCATGCCCATGGCTACGACCCCCAGCGAGTCTGCTCAAACTCTTTATCCAACAGTAATGCTAATTACGATTATCATCCTATAATAACAATAAATCAATATGTTTGGCTTTTGATTGATCGGTTAACTTTCCAGGATAAACTTCATCATCTTGATAACAAAAGATTTTGATGGAAGCATTATTTCCTCCAATTTCTTTATCATATTGAAAATTGTAGGATTCATTGGAAATATTTATCCATTCAGATTCAATCGACTTTGATCGTACTTTGTTTGTCTTTCGGAGTTCTTATCTACTTGATGCAAACCCGAAAAGACAGCATACGTGAAAAACTTGTTATCTCTACTTTGTACGTTGATGATTGCTTTTATCACACTCAAGAGTCTTAGTGATGGTATGCATGATCCACCTTTGATTGGCTTGTAATTGAAAAAACGAATCTTATAATTCTTCGCCCAGCACCCGATACTGTATTTTCTTGCTCATTATGTGGTGTATTCATGTTGTGCTTTAAATTTAGATGTCTCGTAAACTCCTTGAACCATTTTGGACATTGAAATTTCTTCTTCTTCTTAGACACGTAATCCAGATTAAATTATTTAATTCCTTCGTGATGTGTGTTCTTGTCAAATGAGGACATGCGGTGATTGGTCAAAGATTACATCATGATTGCGTCATGATTCGAATGATAGTGCAGCCAATGGTGATGTAATCGATTGGTGATTGGTTAATGATTACATCATCGGCATTCTAACGTTATCGACTGCTAATTGGCTAATGATTACATCATCATTCGAAAGGTGGCGTCAATATTCAAATGACAATATCGATTGTTATAAAATGAATCATAGATCTCTGAAACCAGCAAGAATGGAAATCGTAGACAGAAACTGGGCAATTGTTGATATTGAGTACATTCAAACGAGTAAAAATGGAGATTGTTGCATCAAAGAATTTGAAAATTGTAAAAAATAAGCGGATTTGGAGGAAAAATTCCATAGAGGCTCCAACTTCTGTAATAAAAAAATACATCATTTACCATACACACCATTGGTAACTTGCCATCCTCTTGAATATAGAGAAACAGAACATTTTATGAAGGAAATTTTAGAGTGGAATGGTGGTGAGGTTATTTTATATAAAGGTGGACATATAGAAAAAGATTATGCCCGAGCTTTAAACATGAGTAGCTTTAATTTAGAATTTATGAACAAATAAGGACATTGTTATTATTATAAGAACATTATAAAAATTTCACATTCTTGTGTGTTCTTGGCTACTCAACCTACGACAGCTCACACGATAAAATCAAGGTCATGTGGTCTTAGGGTATGACCACATGACTCTAGGTGGCTGGGGGTTTGCTGCGTGACGTAATTGTGAATAACACGCCACATGATTGGTGTTGATAAAATCACTTGACCTTGGTCTATGATTAGACACATGATCGGTGTTTGAACTTTGTTCACATGCGCGTTAAGTCAGAAAATGTTGCGTCATTGCGCAGGTGGGCCAGAACACCCTTATCTCTTCCTGCTAACATAGGCATGATATCTTCTACGCGAGTTATTGGCAAGTGGGGTCTTGAAGTGCTTGGTTGAGACTTCGTAGATCTACAACAACTCTGATACTTCCATCTGGTTTTGGAACTAAAATGGGGTTAGCAAGCTAGGTCACAGGGCTATAATGTTCTTCAATAACATTGTCCTGTTCCATCCCCTTTATGATTCTCTGAAAATGTGGCTGAAGGTGGTATGGAATTTGTCTGTATGGATGGCTCAATTATTGGTTTGGCATTTTGGGGTAGGTGTACAGGGTTTGCTTTCAGCCTGCCTAGGCAAGTGAAAACATCTTCATACTCTGAAAGTAGCAAACATATAAGATGTTTGCTACTGCTGGCTGTGCTTTGGATTTCAGAATTTGAAAGTAATTGTTCTGATGTCCATGTTCATCAGCTATGCTTTGTACAGCATCAATTTAGCAAAGCTGTTGAATGAAATGATGCCTACAGATTCAGGCAGTTTGTAAGAGATCAAATTACGGCGGTTGCCATCGAGATCTTTGTCATCGATTACAACCCATTTTGCCTTCGTTGTTGTGTTATGCCATGTCGTGTTCAGAGTAATGTGACCTCTTGGAGTAATGATTTCACTTTCATATGGTTGCATTGTGACTTAGGTGCAAAAATTCTCTTGATATGCTTTGGGACATTGCCTTCTACAAGGACATTAACCTCTGCCCAAGTGTCCTTGGGTGCCTCAATTGGTGTTCGGTTAATGATCACGTTTATCTATTTATGACTACTTGAAATAGTGTGAATTTCCTTGGGTATGTCAATTCCTTTTGTAGTTGTCCAGCAGACTGAAGAAAAGTGCCCTTTCTTCCCACAGCCATTAAAAAAGCATTCTTTGCAGCGTAGGTTTGGTCTCGGTTGCAGTTGCTTTTGCCGTATCCAGTACAACCCATGATTTTATTTGAACCTTACCATTGTCTTAGAAATTTTTCCTTCTCTGGAGTTTTTGAGAATATTTCGCCCTTTTTTCCTGTTTTATTTACAGATATTTGGGGGTTTCATCTTCAACATCAACACGAGTAATGTCAAAAGAGGTATTTGGAGAGTCAGAGTCTATCAACTTTGCTGCTTCTTTTTTTGCTTTAATTTTTCTTGCAAATGAGATCAATGTGGCTAAATCCTGTTCTTTTTCAAGAGCATTTTCGAGGATACTTGTAATGTTGGTTCCTATTATTATTTTGTCTCTGATTAGGGTTTTATGAACAAGGTCATTCTCAGTGCAGCCACTATTGGCACATTTAAATGCACATTTATTTGCATGTCGATATACTTTATTGATAAAAACATCAATTTCCTCTCCTGGTTCTTGTCTGAGTTGGTGAAATTGGTAATGAAGTGATACCTGATTTTGGTAGGTTTGTACCTGTCATGTAGCTTTTTTGCCCTCGTTTCAAAATCAGCAGCTTTTATTTCGACAATATCCTGGCTGTATTCAGATTTCAGATCCAATTTTAGTCGTTCGCCTTGAAAACACACATTCGGAATGTTTTGGACTTCCTTTGTGCGTCCGTTGCGTCGTCTTTTAACTCGCTTATAGCTGGCACTTCGTATTACATCTCCCACGATTCGATAAAGTCGGTAAATGCTTGTAGTCGACTTCCATCGTGCTCTGATGAATCAAAGTGCCCATATACAGAATAAGGACAAATGGCAAAATAAGGACATTATAGGGATTAAGGTAATTAGCACTCAGGTTGCCCGTGTATATGGTCTCCTTTGCAAGGTCTGCCTTATTCGTTTCACACGTAAGGATGAGAAAGCCCAGCCAATGAAATAAGGGGTGCTCTCGAGGATTCTATAATTTAAGGCAGCATTTTCTTTTCTCTTTGATCCAAGTCATCGGAGATTAGCACCTCCTCAATTTCACAACCACGCGAATCATTGTACACGGTTTATTCAAACTTTTGCTTTCTTAATAACTAAGGCCATATGGAAATTTCTCTGTTTATCTGTTTATGAAAATATAATTATGTCGGAGGAAGATTTTTTTTGCATATCTGCTGGAGCAAAATCGCCAGCGTACACTAAAAAGAGTAATGCATTTTGCTGCAGCCTATTTTCCGAAGCTTCAGGCATTTTTTTCACATGCAGACAACCTTTGGTTAACCATACGTCTAAAGTTTGCCGTTTTAAAGTAAGACAATTCAGAGAAAGCACAAGAGCGTTTGAATGTGTTCAGGGACGTAGGAAGCATTTTAAACTTGGCGGGGGGGCACAACACTTTAAGGGTACTTCTGCCGCTAGAGGGGCACTTTCCAATACGTTGGATTTGCGAGTGAATACTGTGATACACAGCAAAAAATGGTGCGAAATTTCAATGGCAGAGTGTTTTCACTTCAGAACATAACCAAACGAATATAAATCAGAATTGAAGTACAACAAAAAGGGGTAAAATCAAAAATCTTCTGTCCAAGTAAATGTTCAGCTTAAAACTTTCCAAAAAAAGTCCGTCTCCTGTCACTTCTTTGGGCAAAGTCCCTAGCAATTTTGTTGATATCAATTGCATCCGTCCTTTCTTTGTGAATGTTCAGCATCATTAAATTGTTATACCTCTGCTGTGTCATTCTATTCCTGCTATAATGCTTTATCCTTCTTTGCACTGAAAACGATCGTTCTGCGGATGCAGCGCTCATTGGTGCCAAAAGGTAAATCTGTTCAAGCTGCATGACACTTGACAACAACACTTCACTGTTTGAGCAACTTGTCATTGCCGAAAAAATCGTTTCCATTGAAGTGACTTTCTTCATTCCAGGGCAATACTGTCGTATGATAGACGGAATGAACTTCAACTGTGCTCCTGCTTCTTCGAAATCTACTTGCTTGCCGCAGGTTTCACACACTTGCTTGCTAAATTGAAAGGGCTGGCCGTTGGCAGCATTTAAAAAGACCTCTTCGAGATTTTGTAGTGGCGCATATGAAACCTCATCAAATCTCCGATTCAACTCTGCGGTGCATGCATCAATGGCCTCGTAGTAACCTGCTCTGTAATAGGTCTCTGTAGATTCACGGTGGTGTTGTGAAACCTCGAGAATCTGCAGGCGCCTTGGAACTTGTCTCCTTCTTGGAAGTTTTGGTTCCTCGACAAAATCGAATTCTGCAGCTTGAGCTGTCGTTTGCTGGTAGAAGAAGGAAAAATCTTCTCTTTGCTGCTGCAAGTTTCCTTTAAGTGCAATGACTCCAACCATTGCAGTTTGTGCTAATATGCCCTTAGTTTGCAGTGTCTTTGCAAGCTGCTCACATACGCTGAACAACTTCAAAGCAAATCTTAGTCCAAAGTAGGTCTTGAAATTGACCATATTTCCCGCCAATCCATATGCCTTGTCTGACACCTCACGGGCTGAACTTTCATTGGCTATGCTGAGCAAGGTTGCTTGAATGGCTGAATAGTTTTTGAGAATAGCAGAAACAGACTTCGTTCTTACAGTCCACCGGGTTGGGCACAATAGATGCAGGCTGTCTACTGATCCATCTGAACTTACATCTTTGGCAATGTCTTCGTAGATTGACATTCTTTTAGGTGAATTTCGAATGAAAACTGCAAGATCTTGGACAAATGAAAGAGTCTCGCGGACAATTTTACTTTCCTTGGCACATCCTTTGAGTGCTAGATCGAGTCTATGGTTGGCACAGTGAATGCGATGAGCTGCTGGATTCTCAGCTTTTATCCTTGCAACAACTCCACTCAAATGGCCACTCATTGTTGCTGCACTATCGTAAGCTTGCCATCTGCAGTCATCAAGAAATAGATTGCACCTAAGGAGAATATCTTTGAGACAGTATGTAATTGTTTCAGCATCGGTTTCCTTCATGTGATACCTTCCTATAAAGTCTTCATGTGTGCTAAGCTCAGGAACCGAGACCCATCGTAAAATGTAAGCTGCTCCTTATTACTGATGTCTCGTGATTCATCTGCTATCAAACTAAATAAACCAAAGTTACTTCTGATGTCTTCAAGGATAGAACGGAGAACATCATTTCCCATCATCTCAATCAATTCGTTAACAATATCAGGACTTGTGTAATGACTTTTATCTATCCATCTATTTAGGTTTGGAACATCCTCTGATCTTGTCTTTAATAGTTGATAAAGATTACTTTCTCCTTCATGATCCCATCGGATGGCCAAGCCTTGACGAGTTAAATACTGGAGGCTACTAAAATGGCGTAACAACACATCTCTGTGCATTTCCTGCTCTGATTTATATTCCTTATCAAGAATAGCTGGTGGTGTAGTATACGGTGGTGTAGCCTAGTGGTTAAGGCGCTGGGCTTGGTCCTTTAGAGGCGATGCCTTCACTGGTTCAAACCCACGTATGGTCGGAACAACGAACTACAAGCCGTCAGCCAACTCAGCTGCCCATCCTTCCGAGGTCGGTAAATGAGTACCCAGAATTTTTGGGGGTAAGGGTTTATACCAACTGCACCCACATTGATAACAGCTATCACAGCTGAAGTGGCTATCCAGTATAAATAAATATTCGTACTTACAGTTGCAAAAGTCCCCGTCACAAAATGCCTTCTCCGTCTTGTTGTAGCTGAACGTTAGAAGTCCCATATTTGATGCCTTTCTGCAATAGAAACATGCGATTGTACCCTTTGTTAAACAGTAGCTTGCCCAGGGGTATTTTGCAAATACTGATAATGTACATTTGCGAATCTTTACATCTTTGCCACTGGACATCGTCTGCTTTTGTGATGTTTTCTTCAAGTCATCTTCTGTGGGTATGAATGGAGCATCATTTGAACAGCAGCGAGCAGTGCAGACAGGAAGGATGGGGCCTTCCTGGACTGCATCTTCAGTTGGGGTTACTTCAGAATGAGCACTAATTAAAAAATCTGCAGATTCTTCATTGCACACACTTGCATTTGAAGACCATCCTTCATCTGTCACAATATTTGTTTTGATTGATAAAGGTTCTGCGAACGTGAAAGGTGTGATATTGGATCTCCGAGGAGTGTTGTTGAAATCTCCCTTCCCTAGTTCTCCACTCTCATGACTTAAGTCTTCATTGCAATCTCTATGTCCTTTGACTCCAAAGACAGAGGAGCTCTCCTTTGAAGGCCCTCTATTCCTGCTATCTATTTCTTGCAATTCAAAGTGATTTGTCACGGGTTCTTGTATACTTTTTTCAACAGCAGATTCTTCACTACAGTTGCTTGTATTTTTTTGAAATGCAAACAGAGACGTTATTTTCTTAACCTTACTAGCAGCTTTCTTCAGTTCCTCCTCCTTCTTTCGTTTGCATCGATCAGCGCGTGGCATGTCGGCAAAAGCGAAACAGCAATAGAGCTCAATCGCGCTGATTTGGCTGGGTAAAACCAAATGCCACACATGTTGAATTCTATTAGCTATTAATTTCCGCTCTTGTTATGTTATGTCTTTAAAAGTATAAACAATAGGAGTCAATTTTCAAAACTGGATCACTCAAACCGAAGTGCTTGACCTGTAAGGGCATATTTACTTAATCTCAATATTTTAGAGAAAATATTTGACTAAATAGGCACTCTATGAACAGAAAGGGCACTTTGTGAACAAAAAGGGCACTTTTTGTTTATTTCAAAATCTTGGGGGGCACGTGCCCCCAGTGCCCCCCGGTTCCTACGTCTCTGAATGTGTTCAGGTATTCACTATCAGATAATATTCAAGGTATCGTTCAAGGAAACTGCCCAGCCGGACAGTTTACCAAGAGTTGTGATGTCACCCATAATCATAAATTAGGAAAACTGACATGTGTTACTTATTTTGGTGAGCAAAATAAGGACAGACAACCTGGAACTTATACCTCCTTACGCTGCACTCCACTGTTTTAGGTAAATTTAAGGTGCTCGTGTACATGGGCCCCAAGACTGGAGTTCCTGTTGATTTGGCAAATGGGTTCATCTATATTTGGAAGATTTCGCTTCTTTTCGCCAGATAAAACAGTGTAGAACAAAGATAAACTCCCTCGTGTTAGGCCATCAGCTCTCCTGATCTTTAAATCTAATAATGAGGCTAATAGAACAAAACTCTATAAATCACATCGAGGCTAAAACAACATAACAATTGTATAATGGTAAGAGTAGCTATGGATTAATTGTTACAGTCAGAGCTAATGCAGTTGTAAGATAAATGATATATACTCAAGCTGTCAATATTTAGAATTTGCTTCTGCAGACACAAGGTCCGTTAGCAGTCCAGGAGCTTTTTCAGGTTAGGGCCTCGTATATCGCAAGCTTTCACATGATACAACATACAAGGCTCCAGAACCAATTCGGTGATCAATTTCTCCGCTTCATTTACAATTCAATTTATCTCTCGCAAATAAGCTTCTGAATATATGAGTTCAGCAGTTGCATTACATTCTTATTATTACAAATCAAAATCAAGATGTAATGAATAAACAAGCCACTTGTACTGTCATAAATCTGGTTTCAGTATTTGCCAAGCAATTTCTTTGGCTGTAGACATTTTTTCTACATACTTGGCATTCTGGTTTCTACAAGCTAAGTTAATAAATGCCCACGTAATCATTCTGCTTACCTACATTTTTCTGTCTCGCAAGGGTAACTTAAACATGCTGAATGTTCTAGGCCAAAGTTATGACTTCACTACTGGATTTGTAATTAGTAAATGCAACATTAACAAGTCTTGATAAGTAATTAAATATCTTAAATTTGCAAGGTACGATAGTTAATTTTAGTTCATCATATCTTATGCATGTAAACGTTCTGCTCAAAAAACAGTTTCGTTTATTATTTCTTTATTTGTAGTGTTATTGTCCCGTATAGATTTTGTATAGAGATATTCTGATCGACTGTCTCCAAGATTGGGTTTATCAAACTTGACATTTCTACATTTTGCTACAATGCCGTTTATTATCTTCTTAATCTCATGACGGATTTCCTTGTTAAGGAGGCCATACAAAATCGGGTTCATCGTTGCGTTTGAATAATTCAGAATCATCGTAATGCCAGTAACATATCTTGGTGAACAACCGTTACAGCTAATATTAACAACGGTGTTGGCAATATAAGGTAGCCATGAAATTAGAAACAATCCAACTAGCAACATAATACGCTTAGCAGCTTTTACATTTGCCACAACCGCTATAAAGCTTGCTCTTCTTCTTTCGAATTGACATAAGGAATGCTTATTCTTCATTGCAGCACTGTTTGCAATTCGAAAAATTCCGATGTTAGCCAGTAGTATTATCAAAAGTGGCAGCAAGAAATTAGCTGTCACCATGAGAATACAATATTGGGTTTTGATGTAGAAATTACAGTCGCTTTTAACAGAGGTTGGAAAATCAACCCAACCCATAACTGGAAGCGATGCAATAATGATGACATAAATCCACTTTACTGCAAGAGCTATCACTGCTCTTTTTTTTGAGAGAATCTTCAAGCGTGTCAGGGGATATTTCAATGTTATATAGCGTTCCAGGGTGAGAAGGCAAAGGCTAAGTGATGATGCCGGAAGAGACATGAAAAACATTGTGCTGAAAAACTCGCATGTTCTTTCGTTATGGTAAAACCCATCTTTAACCAAAACATTTATGTCAATTGGAACAACAGTGACTGCCAGAATGATATCACTTACAGCCAAATCAACGAGGAGCATGTGTGTTTTAGAGTGAAGCTTTCTAACTGTAATTATTGTTGTTAGTAGGGTAAAATTGCCAAGTAAAGCAAATATTACCAAAAGCGAGAGAATTACAATGAATATATCTTTTGTAGTATTGCTTAGGCTTGGGATTCCTTTTAAAGATAATCCTGTTGTTGTGGACAATTGGGGGCTTGGAGTGTAATAAGTTGACAGTATGATTTTGCTTGAATACAAATGCAAATCTTTCTCTGTAGAAAGGCTCCTGTTGTGTATGATAGCTGTGGTCAGAGTTCCATTATCAGGGACAAACTCATTGCTTGACGCAATGCTCAAGAAGATTATTACCAAATATTGAAGAATCTTTGAACTTCTGCAGATTTCCATTTTCTCTTGATTATCGAGCTACCAAAAACCAAAACCGTCGCATTCACAGAATTACTAAAAAAAATATTAATTGGTCATAACAACGTTCAAATAAATAACGGCAAGACTAAAATTAAAACGGCTTAGTCATTGATGAATGATTGTGCCACGTGGACACGTTTTAACATTTTCAGCTTTAGCTTTGTACATTTTTTTTTAAATTTACACTTTCCAATTTCACTTTCAATTCTCTAAAAAAAGCAATGTTTTCAGTTTGAATTTAGGGACAAGAAATTCCCCCCAAAAAGTAAAACGCGTTTAACATTCTCAAAATTACTTTGTTCCACATATTTGAGTTCGCAACTAATTACAACTGATGTAAGTAATGTCATGTTTGGAATAGAAGAAATGATTGGAATCTTTTACAATCGCGTGCTACTTTATTCGTCAATAAGTTTCATAAAGCACGGCGTGCTTGATCGTGTAAGAATGTTGTATGAAGATTTCACAAGAGCGATCAAAACTTCTCTTAATTCTCTTTATATATTTAATTCAAATTTCTACTGGAGTCAGAAAAAAATGAGAACACCTTTTTTCTTTTACAAACAACAAGTTATTTACACCCAGCAACGATCTTTTGAAGTTGCTACGACTGAAGCATAACAACTGTCTTATTGGCTAGAGACTATGAACAAAGTTCAAAGCGCTGACGCCAAATGTAAGGTTGCAACGCAAGTTGGAAAAATTGATGATGCACAATGCAATAGTCACAAAATGGTTTCCATTGTTGCACAAAGTAGTCCACTTTCAAAATAATTACCCCATACGTCATCGAAGCTACATCCAACGTGAAAATAATGTATACAATATTTTAACTCTAACTCCGACTTAATTATTCAAAGGAAAGAAGAATATGTGAGAAAAACTGGCTCAATATAACTTCTTAGAGACAGTCTTGTGAGAACACTATCCATTGCTTCTTTACATATGACCATTTTCTAATTTGGTATGCCTTTCTGAACTGGTACGTGCAGGGCGGAGGCACGAAAAAGAATGACTATGGCTCAGAGTCTGCGACAAAGTTCTAGGAATATTTTTATAGACAACGCCCTTTAGACTTTTGAAAAACGAATGCCATGCCCTAAACAGAAAAGTGGATTAAAACGAAGAGAGAACAGTAGCAGAAAAAATAGTTTAGCTTGACTTGGCATTTGCTTCTCCTTCTTCAAAAACAGCAGATATACAGTCATCTTTACTAAACGAATTATAGGCAGATCGGCAGACGTTGTTGTAGTGGCCAATAACAGTTAAGATGATGGAAATGCAATACTGTGGCCAAGACGTATGAGAAGCTGGTCGACATATATTAGCTCATACTTTAGAGCAGGAAGTAGGACGGAATTGGGCATTATTTCAAAGCTTTCAAACGCATGGTGTCTGGAAAATTTTGACAATGCGCTTGGGCTAAAAGTATCGCCTACTTAATCTTTTCACAAGTACCGGAAACAGAGGAGCTGTCGGATTGGTAACTAATTCATCATAAGTTATTAAATGAGATTATTCAAAGAAGATTCGCAAATAGTTTGTGTTACCTTAAAGCATCAATCCAGTCATTTGCACTCGTGCAGTCATTAAAGTCACGTAGCTACTCACAAAATTATCAGATGTTAGAAAATTAAAATCATCATGCTCATTCATCTGAGAAAAACATATTGCAAAAAATCTTTTTTTACCCAAACAAGATGGCAGAGACACACAGTTTATGGAAATTTCAAATGCTCTGGGAAACCCCTTGCAAAATGCTTAAAACCATGCGACTAGAACTGTGGTTGAAAAACATTCCAACTGGAAGGATGTTATGGGTCTAGGTTGGCTACCAAGAAAAGAGCACAGAGAGTTACAATCATTGAAGACAGTTTTTAGCCGAACAATCCACTACGAGTTTTTTAACCCTGAAGAAAGCGACTCAAGTTTTCAAGTTAAGATACGGTTTTAATTATATTTAACTTTTTTGGTCTTCGTTAGGAAGTCAGGAGAACTATAATGCACTTCATATAAACCTTTAGCAGCCTTTAAAAGGCAACTGAAGTTAAATTGCTTTGATTTATCGCTCAACCCTATTCAAAACAGGTCGAGTCATATTTTTCACAATTTTTTGAGCCTGTAACTATCAATAAATTGGCGACAAAATGCAAAAGTTGGGGATTTTATTCAGCCAATTTTGAGATTGCGGGAGTTGGTAGTTATGTCGCCGTATGTACAATCTGAATTCTGTTTGACTTGAGAACACTTCGTTGCGCTTATGTGGATCTCAGAATTTGGAAAAACGAGTAAGGTAATAGTAACTTTTCGTATCAACTAACTTATCACCTGAAAGAGGAGAAGTATACGTGTATGATGGACATGTAAGCCATACCAATTTGACTCTCGGGTAGACAGGTATGATACGAGTAGTGAAGAAGATGCTGCCTATCTTTTTTTGTACTGCAAGTGCGAGATCGTCACAAACACCCAGTGGAAGTTGAATGGTGGTAAGTCTACCAATGAAATCCACATCTGATATATCACTGCCTTATATACAAACTAAAACCTTGTGAATATCATTATTTGTTCCATTTTGCCTAGGTGTGTATGTGCCAAGCCAAGCGAGAGCATAGAGTGGAGAGTCTGAAGGGAGCTCAGTTGTTTTGCTGTTGTGCTGAAGTCTTCGAGGCATAAGGCAAATTACATTTCGTGATAGTATTATTGAACTGATGTTGTATACATTAACTGAGCAAAGCTACGAACCACTTGATATAAAATGGCGTCTAGAAGTGGCCCGAAGCTTGAGCAAGAAAATTTACATAACAACATATAAATAACGAACTGTTTCAATAGCGAATTTCTTTAGCAGGTGTGAAGGTGTGAACGCAATTTTTCGTTTCGGAAGGGTGCTCTTGTCAAAAGTTGAGAAATATTTTTCAGCAACAGGCAATAATGATAAAATATTGTTTGTGGGGAGTAAGGCATAGGTAGACTCATCTGGTAATTATCAGGTGTCATTTTTGGGCAATTTTATTCTGAAATTTACATAAAACATTTGAGCGCTACTATTTTTTTCACGCGATTGAAACCTTGTGTTAGGGCCTCTTTATATGGAGAAGAGCCAGCCCTCCTAGGAGGGCTAGCCTTCTTTGCCGAGATCTCGCCTTTCCATTTGATGCTTCATAAAATTCCTTTTCGTTTACATGAGAAGGGGGCCAGCCCTCTTAGGCGAGATCTCGCTATTGACTACCCGAGATCTCGCCAAGGAGGGCTGGAAATTTTCCATGTAAACGCGATCAAGCGGGCTGGCTAGCCTAGAAGGGCTGGAAAATATTGTTTTGCGCACGCGTCAAATACATACTGCATGTGTTGTCATAGTAAAAGTGACTGTTAGCGTGAAACGTGGTGACAAGTTATCACGGTGAAGGAATATAGCTGTGAAAATGTCTGCTCTCGTGCTTCCAGCCCTCCTAATAGGGCTGGAAAATTCTCATATAAACAAGCATGCAAATCCAGCCCTTCTCCATATAAACAGGCCCTTAGAGAACAAAATTGTCATAGGAATGCCTGTGAATAATTAGTATGGTTCAGACATGTATAAATTTTTAGATGACCATCTGATTTGAAATTGCCATTCATTTTTGTTTATATGGATGCCCAATACATTAGAAGGTATAGTACGTTCAAAGAACTTCCGTACATATTGTAACAGCACAAACTTTAGGTGGCAAATTAAATAAGCTTCCGGATGCCACTTTTTGGCTAAATAAATTTCGTCACGCTGGCCCCGTATCTCGATAAACATAGGTCCAATTTTGGAAAAAATTCAGATTTCGGGCTAACTCGATACGCTCGTTCAGAAAAAACAAATTGAAAAATTATTTTTTTTCTCCTTTCATGAAAAATATATCAAGCGCTTTGGTTCTCATGTAGTATTAACCTCCTTTTTTATTTTTTCTTGTCTTCTTCGGGTGCCTTGATTACATTTTGTCAATTAAGTTTTCAGATAAAGTGCCAGTGTGTAGACATGGATAATGCAACAACAGATGCGAAAACAGACAACGCCACAATGGATAAAACTAAGAATCGTAATTCATTGAAGAAACATGAACAAGGCAGAGAAA
This sequence comes from Sanderia malayensis, assembly GCA_013076295.1. Lineage (NCBI taxonomy): Eukaryota > Metazoa > Cnidaria > Scyphozoa > Semaeostomeae > Pelagiidae > Sanderia > Sanderia malayensis. The sequence continues at coordinate 5,978,157 of RQOL01000699.1, read as the reverse complement.
CCCAATATTCTCAGGTTTGTTAATTGACACATCTGTGAAGTTTGGCGGGAGTTTTAAAAACACAACAGGGAAATCTAAAAGTTTTCAAAATAAAAATATTAATGTGTTACGAGTCAGAGGTAGCTACATGCTTAGAATCAAATAACCTGACTTAATCTCATTAGAGGATAATATCAGGCTCTGGTCTGCATTGCAGAAAAACCCAATAACAAAGGCCTGTGAGTGTAACGATAAACAAGAGTGTATCCAGTGTTGTAAAATTTGTTGAAAGCTGGTGCAGTACACGAAGGGTTATCAAAAATTTTATATTTAAATATTTATGACAATAATAATTTTGATTATTAATTTATTCATAATTGTTGAAATGTCTAAGGAGGCGCTTGCACGTTTGAGACCATTGACAGGGGCCCGATTTATATAACTTGAGCCCATCCATATTTGGAAAGATCACTTTCTTTGAGAAGGTAACATTTTTGAAGAAATACGTTGGTAGTTATAACTCCTCCCAGTTTTCAAAGACAAGGACATATTACCACAATTTGTTTACATTCTCACAGAACCAGCATCGCTTGATGTGTTGATGTTTCACCGACTCAAGCAACCCATTCTATCATCATCTTAGTCCACTTTACAATTTTTTTCAAGATTTACAAGTTTTTTATGGCAATTAATTTATGAATATCGAGGTTACCATGGATGTGGGCGAAAATATCAAGTTTCATATATTAATCATTGTTTAAAACATTACTTTTAACAGTTTAAAGTATTTCTTTCAATTCTATTTTAACTATGCTTCAATTAACACGCTCAAATAAATTTCAAATATGGCTGTAATTTATTGCCTGGCATTCTTTTGGTATAGATTCAATGCATGCTTCTTCCTGCTGTTGTTGTTGGATATATAAAGTAATGGATAAATGTGTTGATAACGACAGGATGACCGAAATTCAGTCAGCGAATATAAGCTTAAACGTATTTTCAAACTTTCACAAAGTATTCAAAATCTCGTGCTTACAGGTATCTTAGCAATCCACCGTGTATACATGCGCCCAGGGCCGCATTTAAGCCGGCTGGGGCCCTGGGCCCAAAATTGATTTGGGCCCCTTGGAACACAACAAAAAAATTTATTTATCACGTGTATAGTACTCAGCACCCTGTAAGCATGAACTTTATATGGACAATTTTATTTAACTAACGATTTGCTAACGGCAATATAATGAAAAGCAAATTATGATTACTGGCTGATGGCGCTAAACACAGTTTTTGATATCCAACTACAAGGAACAATTATCTACAGGATCACATATTGTCAAGTAATGAAGCCACTTTGTTGTTTGAAGATTTTACTTTCAAACAGCAGTTCATAGGTATTTCGAAATTTTGCTTGGGGCCTCCTAAATCTAAGAATCTTAGGTAAATGCGGCCCTGCACGCACCTATATTTACTTTAATTCTTAATTCTTCGTCAATTCCTCTCTATTCTCTTTTTCGTTATGATTGCTTTGTTGTCATGGTAACAAAAATTACATTTAAATTCTGACCACATTTTTCAACTTCATTAAGGACATTAAGGAGGTGCATATTTTGTAAATTTTAGAAATTTTGGTACAGTTTTCGAATTAGGATCTACAAATTTCCGCTCCCTTACTTTTTTGAAACTTCATATATCCCTTTTTGAATCATATTTGAATATGACAACTATACTTACTACTCGTCCATCAAAAAATCACAAACTTCTCAAATTGTGAAATGAAGCACTTCATGCAACTTTCTCGTCACTTTATTTCAGGTCTTCTAATTGTTTTCTCCCAAGGTGGATACATTTAGCAGTCCTTGTACAATTCTGAAAGTGCAAGTCTTTTAGGCTTCATTCTTCAAACTATTGGTGCTCTTTATCTTTTTGCAGAACCACTTTCATGATACAATAAATACCTTCGAAAAAGTCTGATGCGACTCACGTCCCCATTATTTTTCCTGTACATCTGGAACAACAAGTAGCTTTGTTATACCTTATCGCAGTCAGTCCCTTTTGCAATCTCAAATAAGGAAGTGATGTAGAAGACATTGTCAGCTAAGGACACAGTTCTCTCGGGTTTATCAAAAGGAACCTCTCCATGTGTGCAAAGGAGATTAAGTGTGCCGCTAACTACACCCCAGTGAGGATTCACCTAGAATATGCCTCTGTAGCTTGGAACCCACACCTTAGAACTCAAAAGGAATCAATTGAGCGAGTGAAAAAGAAGGCAATCAGAATTTTAGCTAATGAAAATTCACGGGGAGATGGCTCAAGACTAAACCTCTCAGAGATCTCGAATGGTCGTTATTTGCGACTCGCAGAACTCTAGCAAGATTAAAGGAGACCTGCAAAGGTTTGACAAGTTGAGCTTTATTAACTAAGTTTGACCCGCTGAATTCAGTGGTGGTATTCATCTCTGCAGATTCGACGTATTTTTCTAGATATCGGCTCTCGAAAGTTGAAATTTAAAAAAGCCTCGATTTCGATCCTCACCTCGTGACGTCATAGATGAACAATCTTTTTTAGGTTTGGCTCGTGAACAGAGTGTCACAAGCAAAAAAATGCATGATTGGGGCAGTGTTAAGTGCGTAATTGGTGACAAATCGGAACCTATTGACACTTTAGAACAAGTCAAGTGTTATTGAGAAGTTCCTAATCATTCATTACTTTAGGAATAAATATTTTCATCATTGCTCCCGATGAAGTGTTACCTGCGTCAAAAAACTAGGCACGGCTAACAGAATGCCATCAACATGTGGGTGTCTTTCCGCATGTTGTTCCCTCAAAAAATATTTTTCTTCCTACTTTGGCAAGAAAAACTATATATATAAAGTTCGTTCACATCCTATTTGATCATAACAGTTCGGGTAAAACCTGAAAATAAGCTTAATAAGATTTGAAATATAGATTTGAGTATCAATGGCCAATAAAGGCTATAATTGTACTTCAGATACTCGTTATGTGTGCTCACTGGCTGCCATGTTAAATATAGATTTGAGTATCAATGGCCAATAAAGGCTATTTTTTATAGTAGAAGTAGTGCTTCATGTGCAACTTCTCGTGAAAAAAAATTTTAATCTAAGGAAGGAAAAGAAACCAACGGCTTTAATTTCATCACACTTTATGATCTTTCGATCACAATTTCATGTTATCGTTTTCAAAATATAGTTACAGCAACCATACCAAAGTAGTAAAGACCAAACAATACGGTTTTTTAACGATTTTTTTCTAATCCTTTTGAACGCACTATGTTACCGTTATATCTGTTCAAATCCCCGTAAACATAATACTTTCTGGATGTTTCCGAGCCTTTCTAATTTCAGTTGTTTCTCAAGCTTTTTCAAAAATATTTAGATAACTTATTTTTTCCAGAATTTGGACTATGTCATTCCTTGCAATGCTTATAGTTTCAAAAATTGACAATTTTCTTTTCATGCTGTGGTTTTGGTACCCAGTGGTTGTGGTGACAATTCTCATTTTAGATTAGTACCAGACATTCATTTCACGTTTAATGGCAAAGCGCATATTTTTGATCTCGAACAATCTTCACCCAATTACACTTGGTCACTGCCGGATACGTTGGACTGGAGTTTTCATGAGCGAATAAACATCAACAATTTACTCTTCAAGTTTCACTGATGTAATCACAAGATTTGGAAATTTCTATAAATTGTATTTATTTCAGAAGACAATATTGACAACAACACGGGTTCGCACAAACTACGTCATATACCGCTGTTAACATTGTATTGATTGAAGAAATTGCGCATTCACCAATCAACTTGCGGTATGCTGCTTAGTTGTAATCACATAAAGATGACCGCCTAAGAATAAAACAGATTGAGTTTGTGATGGCCACAAAAATATGCAGCTGACTTTTTTGAGATAGTATGACAGTAATGAAATGTTTTCCCGTCGCTTAGAATTCATAGTCTTGGAAAATTCAAGTGAAAAAATTAAAGCATTTGGTTTAACCAGAAATGAAAAAATATTATTGCCAATGTTTCGTAAAATCAAAATTATCAACACTGAAAAGCTTTCCACCGGTCCAGCTCAGCATTTAGTTGAGATCAGAAACTAAATTCGTTCATTACAATAAAAAAAACCTTTTTCTGCTTTTGCTGTCCATTAGCTATATCTTAAGAATTTAAAGTTTTTAAATCTTGAAATGTTCAAAACAATATCCACACTTTGTCGGCTACCAGAATAGCTGGAGTAATTGAGTGATTCCCACAAACATATTTTCCTTGCACTATTTTTATTATTTCTGGTGTAACTTATAAGTGTACTGTCGATTTGATTGTAGTGTAGAAATATCCTTACATGCAACTACTATAGAAAATTTTCTACTGATAATCCTATATTATGTCAAATTCCTAGAGAATGCTAAATTTTTTCAAAGGAATTGGCTACCCAGATTTACAATTTTGAATAATTTTACACCAGTTCTTCTGGGGAAAGTTAATAGTCTTCAATTGGCAATTTTGAACAAGCGTATCAAGTAACGCATGGAGATTGTCTATAGATTTTATATCAGCAGAAGAGAGTAGCCTATAGTAGCTACTTTATTTGTATTTTCTTATCTAAGAACAGCTGTACTTACTTGATTTTTATGACTCAGAGCATTCGATTTTTGAGCATTCTTACTTGGTGCAGGCCTTTTATACTGTTATCTCTTGAAGAAAAGCTTGAATTATCTTAGTTTCTTTACTGACATGTTCACTTTTTATTCTATTTTGCGTATGTTGACTGTGTATAATATATATTGAAAGCAGCTGTTTAGATGTTGCCTTGCTTGCAGATGGTCCTCAAATAATTTGAATAATCCATCTAGCATGTATTTTGACGAACGTGACCTCGTAAAAAATTAGACATTTAAGTTCACAATCGCTAAATATTTAAGTTTAGAATCGCAAAATATTATATTCATGTCCAGGTCAAAATGTTTGGGCATTATGTTCTTTAAGAGTCACTGCATTGTGGCTCTTTTTCCAAAAATCTAGTGAAGATAACATTCTTTATACATCAACGTGATAGTTATCTGAATCTTCGTTTTTATTTGCAAATGTCATTAATGGATTTGCCATGACTTTTTTACCTTGTAGGCGCTTTATTCTTTTCTTCGATTTTTTATAAACAACAAATTATAATAGAACCTGCAGCTAGATATTATATTTGGAAGGCCTATGCAAATTTCCAGCATCAGCAAGACACTTGTAATGTGGGTATAACATAGCATAAAGTACAATTTAAAGATTTATCATCTCACTGAGGGGTTGCTATAATCCATAGCCGCAAACTTCAAATGCAGGCCATGGCTTAATTAAATTTTCTGAAGGAACATGGACCGCTGATTTCACTGGAGAGTATTCACAAAAAGAATTTCTACCTAGAAGCATATTGGAATGTTTTACATGACGTCAGTCGACTGGCAGTCAATGGCTCGGTAGGCAAAGATAACATTTAATTTTTCTTTTGCACCGAGAGTAAGTCCAACTGTAGCCCTTTTTATCAATTCCACATTCAAAAGCCCTAGCATTTTAAAGGTTAGTTTTCAGTTAAATTGACTTCATTTGTATAAGCCAATTTTGCAAAAATGTTCCTGCCAGCATTATAATTTTCTCCATTGTAGCACAGATAGGTGCACTATCGTAGGCGTAAGCAGATGATTTTACTTTTTCAGTTAAGAAATATTATTAATCACATCATTATTCAACCTTATCCCTCAAGACTTTTTTCAGCAAGTTCTGCCAATTGTAGCTTCTAAAAATAAATAATTGTAAGGATAATGGCTGGTATATTAAATGAATTTCTTTGAAATTGTGAGCTGAGAGCTCGTACACAAGAATTCTAAGAAATAAGTCCGCAGGGGTAGAGTTGGAAACAATTCCTTTGCACAAGGGAGAACAAATCTGAATATGCAAATGTTTGAAATATCGACAAAGTAAAACGTTTTTCTCCTTCTCCGTGTGGCATACGTAAAAACAATAGATAAATATTAACCAAAAGCTTGTGTTAACATGCAACAGCAGAAAATGCATCTCTTGCATCAAATGCTGTATCACTAACTGGCTAATTAAATGCCTGGAATCATTGTTTTTGAGCAAAATCTTGTAATGAAAAACTCAAACAGTACGACCATAGTCAATAGAAAATACTATTGACTATATAAACACAGAGTATTTTCTATTGACTATGGTACGACAAAGGAAAATCATACGTTGACACAAGAATACAAAAAGAAGTTGGAAGAAAACGATGAACCCGTAAGATTCTTTGAGATCTGTTAAGTTGCGAGTTACGAATATTCTGTTGCGATTTGTCAGTTGTCAGTTGTCTACGAATTTTTCCCTTCTTAATTACTGTTAATTACCCAAAGGATACATGTTATTGAACAAAATTCCTGGGATAGACAAAGCTTTTCGTGCCCTTTACTTCAGGCCTGATATTTGTCACTCTGTTGTCTCCATAGAGATAGGATATTAGATATACCAGAGTGCGCCATCATGTTGCCAAATTGATACCAACGTTGAAGCATTGGTCAGTCATCTTTTTAGAGTCTCGGGACAAACTTTATGATCAAATACATATACCTTACAATTCAACTGTAAAATATTTGGTTTTCATTATCGATTGAGTTCAAATAAATACTTGAATGTTCCTAAAATTATTGTCGGTTCAACAAATTAAAGCTTTATTGCTGGATCAAACGCATTAGCTACTACTATTTCCAGAAGACAATATTTTGCAGTGCAGTGCTGCATTAAAACAAGTGGCCTAAGCATTTGGCGATACCAAGTACGGGCTGGCTTGCATTTTAGGGACCACGCTCAGGTGGAGTAAATTAAATGTCAATCGATCAGCAATGACCTCCTGAGTACGAAACTGCAATACCGTTTGCGGCAGACCTCCGCATTAAAAAGTTAGCCCCCTTTCTATTGGGGGCCAACACCTCCTTATACAGACCGACACCAAATAAACGATAAGTTCAAGTGAAAATGATGCTAAAATCTTTTTAATGCGAGCATTTTCTGCAAACTTTATTATAGATTTTTACTCAGGTGGTCATTGCCGATTAATTTGATCTAACTTACCCTAGTTGGGCGTTGTCCGTGAAATGCAATTCTACCCTTCTAAATGTGGTAGTAATGCACTCGATTCAGCAATAAAACTTTAACATGTTGAGCCGACAATGATATTATCAAGATTCCAGTCTCTGTCTCCAATTGAGTTTGAAAAACGGTAATACCCAATCATGCTTCTTGAAGGTATAAAGCTTCAGGTAGTGAAATTTGCAAATGACCTTCCCACAAAATTGCGTCCCAACTGCCTCGCCGCGCGGAGCCTGGCTGGCACTCTATTGTATATTATATCCTGTCTCTGTTGTTGTCTTAGGGCTAGCTCTAGCAAATTTTTTTCTATTCTTGCGGTGTTATTGGTCTGTTTGACTAGGCAAAGCTCGTGCAAAGCGTACTTAGGTTGACCATTGACCATTTGCTACTTGAATAAACACAGCAATTGGCAATTGGCATGCTTTAAATATACAAATGTAAGTAAATTTAAACAAATATGTAATATCCTGATCAGTTGACGACTGCTTTGCAATTATATGTACAATCACTAGTTGAAACAACTCAACTGGTGCTAAAAAGGAAGAGCTCTTGTAGCACGGAGTGGAGATGTGGGTGTTTGAACAGTCTTTTTCCGAAAACATTCAAAAACGGAAATTACACTATCCATGCCATTCAAATGTAATTAGATATAGGAGGTAGATTTTGAGCTCGAAAGCATAAATTTATATGCTAAAATACCAACTCGTAACTGACAAATTGCATCTCCCTGAATCTAAAAGCGACAAAGAAAATAATCCATTTTTTCTTTTGTCGCTTTATAGCTACTGCAATTTTCGCTCAAAATTGGCTTTTATAGATACATCAATATATTTACGTCGGTGTCAGTTCAACCTTACCAAAATAAAATATTCTTATATCATTAATGGGCTGGCTCTTTCCTTGTTAGATTTTCACCCCCAGATGTGAGTTACGGCATTCAGATCTAGGTAGAGCCCTGGTGCACTGAGGTCGATGGACTTTTGTTTTTGAATTAAGAGTTCATGGTTATGATGACGTTCTATATTATTTAGCAGCCAGTACCTCATTTCGAAGCTAAGTTTATTATGCTTTTCAAATCAAATTTTTGATTATGTCACAGTACATTTTAAACGGCGGAGAAATGCAAATCAGGTAGCTCCTGCACTCTAAAACCAAGGCCTGTTGACGTTCTAAAAACAAAGCTTTCAAATTTAATAATAAAGGCCTAATTTTTTGCAAATTTTAAGGCTCTTCAAAAAATTATTGTTTCCAGAAACCTTGTTGCTTATTTTTCCATTTGAAAACATGTGTCGGGAAGGGCTATTTGGCAATAGATGATATGCATGTTAATGTAACAGTCCATTCTCGCCACGCTGAGCGGTAAAATGATTGGTAAGATGAAGACCACAAATTAGCTTCTAACTAGGCTCTTTCAAAAATTGCATAATAGACAAGGATGCCAAGTCTTGCAAAACAGTATGTCACTTGACCTAAAAATAATATTTTTCTGTAAGGAAATAACAACAATAACACAAAAATAGGCCTTTTCGTGGCCGCCATTTGGCCACTGATTTCACCACCACAACCAGAATTATCCATTCTTTAGATACAACTTTTAATGCCCTATTTGTGCAGCATTTGATTTGTGCAGTAAAAATAGATACGGTTTGGGGGATTATGTTTGCATTTCCTTGCAAAGCAACATCAAAAACTGTAACAACTTTTACTTTTGGGGCTATTCATTATGCGCTCTCTACTTCATCAAAACCGTTCAGACCGGCCTGTGCATTTACGCACGGCAATAGAACTCCTTTTTTGAAACTTTTGTGCCATACTGTAGGCACTCGTATTTATACTGCCAGTTTTATTGCACTTCTGCTATACCAATACTTTTCATTTTGGAGCATCATTGTAGCTACCCGATCTTTAAGGGCCTGTTCATATGAGCCCTCTTGCTGAGCCAGCTCAAAGCGATTCAGGTGTGAGTTCTTTTCATGTGAGAAAATTTTGTCCCGCTTGCCGGAATAGACATTGTAACATGATTTGTGTAACGCGTGAAATTTGCAATTAAAACAACCATTCTGTATGTGCAGCACAGCAGACATATTTCTGGCCCGGTAAGCGGGACGGGCTGCCAATTTAGAAAATTCCCAGCCCGCTTGCCGAGATTTCGGTACTGCTCCAGTGAGACCTCGCGTAGCCGCCCAGCCCGCTTTCTTTTATAAACAGAAAACAAATTTTCTATAGGATTTGGGGAGTAGGTGAGATCTCATTTAACATCCTAAAACATTTTCAAACCATGGAGACTTGGCAATTTGTTTGTTTCACATGATAGAAGGAAACTAAGAGATTAAAAATAATAAAATATTTGTAAATGTAAAGGGTAATCGCAGCAATGTGAACAATACGCACACGTGATGTGAATTGTTTTTTCATGGAGTAAACGCAGTAAAATGGGGAGCAGAAGCATGAACGGAAAAAATAAGTGTTTTAGTTGTAATTGATATAAGCAATGATTAAATTTGAGGAAAATTCGATGCTGAATGCACAGAAAATACCATAGGATCAATGCGGAAAGAATGCGTGACGCAAAAAAGAATACAGCCAAGATTAGGTTTGTACCCTTGAATGAATCATCATCGGTCAACCTGGATAAAAGTTTAGGGGGCTTGATGACAATAAGCTAACGAGGATGAATCTAATTGGCCAATATCCCTAGGCTTCCGAGTAATTGCAAGGTGAGAGTATAGAGCCGTTATCCAAATGGTTAAGTTCTTCTAAGCTTCGGGTAATCTCTGGCCCGTTTACACGGCACCGTTTTTGTACGGAAAGGGTTACACGAAATATGCCTATCTGTACAAATATTTGTCCTGATAGCCGTACAAGAACTTGTCCTGTTAGAAAGAGGTCGAGTTAACAATTTGAGGGAGACAAATATTTGCACGGTACGGTGAAATATTTGCAAGGGTCAGGTAAGCGAAGCAGCTCTAAAATGTTGTATTTGGCGCTGAAATTTGAACATAATTTTCTTTCCATACAACGTGGACGCACTAATTCACTTGTAACAGAAGTAAGTTTTCAAGCTGGCTGAACTATCGATGATTTTTCACTTAGAATTGCCACGATCGCAAAATTTGTGAAAAAGAAGGGAAAAGGAAACAGAAAAACACGGCGATTTTGGGAAAGACCGGGTAGAGCATGTACGTGGCGGAAAAATTTCGTCAAGGATATTGTTGTTCAAAAAGGTTGGCGTGAAAAGTTTCGGATGTCGAAGAAATCATTCGTGGAACTTTCGAACCAATGAATGCCTTTTCTGCTAAAACAAGTTACGAATATGCGAGAATACCAAGTTCCTTTGAGATGCAACTCGCCGTCAACCCTGTACTACATATCAGATGAAGGTAGAACGAGGAAAGTTGCCAGTGCATTTTGCATATCTGGATTTTTTTTAATTGTACCAAAACAGAGCAAAGTAATTTTCTGTATCTTGCATTCAAATACGTTAAACTTCCAACAGAAGCAGAAGAAGTTCAAGCAGCAACTAGTTGATTTTTAAAATGCCATGAATTTCCTCAATGTTTTGGTGCAATTGATAAAACTCGTATTTTAATAAAAGGAACAACTGGCTATTTGAATAGACAGAATAGATACACTCTTAATGCGCGAGCTGCCTTTTACTATATGCATTGTCTCACTGATGTTTTGATAAAATGGCCAGAAGTGTGCATGATGCAAGAATCTTTGCAAATTCAGAAATGAAAAGTGTATGTGTGAGCAAAAATTTCTATTTGTGAAAATAAGGATATGACCCTGTTCCAGTTTGCATTCTTGGTGCCCTGCTTATTTTCATTGTCATACTTGATAAAGGAATTTCCCGCTGGTAGCAAAAATGAGGAAGAGAAATTTTTTGCTATAAGCTGTCATCAGCTAAAATGGTCCTAGAGCATGCTTTTCGAGAACTCAAGACAAGATTTGGTGAACGGGAATGGAAAATGGACATAAAGTTATTACATCTCCCGCATGTTATTTATACATGATTCGTACTGCAAAACGTTAGTGGATTACGCAATGAAAAGTTTGAGAAGATGTGATTGCAGCCAGCAATATGCTTTTTTAGTTGTTAAAATATAAAACTGGCTTCTTTTTTCTATCATGTAACCCCTTTGAGTTGGGTTTAAGTATTGTCGCTGCTTTTGCCAATATGTAGTGTTGTTTCTGGATAGTTGGTGAAACATATTAAAACCATTGCTCACAGCTGATGTTAATGCGAAAATTCTTTCTTTAAAGGGCTTAAGCAGCCTAAAATGACATATCGATTTTTTTACGGAAATGGAGAGAAAAAGATCTGAGTATGACTATGAACCTATTTTGAGTGTTTTTTGACGAGTATAAGTACGTTTTATTTCAAGCTCAAAGACACCCAGGTCTGTTCAAGAGCTATGACGTCATTTTGATGACACGCGAATCATTTTTATAGGGGTCAGTATGGGAAAATTTGGCCGCAGTTTTTTTAATAACTCGATTTAAGCGACGCCGATTTCAATGATCTCACCCCTGGCTAAAAGCGCGATATTTTCCTCACATTATGAGTCAATTTTCGTTGCTTTCAATTAAAAACAGAAATTTTAACAAAATTTGAAAAAGATAAAACGTTGAAGATTTTGGTTCAGTGTGACGTCAGAATGAACCGAGCTATTGTTCTTCAACTATTGTTCTCTGAGGAAGAGCTGCCCGGCCTGTGTTGAAACAGTGTCTGGCTAAAATCTTTTCAAAATGTCGAATTGCGAAAATAGTAGTTCAAACAAATTCCTCTGACAACGAAGGAGGAAGTTTTCTTGAGGATAGTGAAAAAGGCGAAGACTATTCAGTAGTCAGTTCGTATAGTCGAAACTCGCACGAAGGAAAACCTCTTGCAAGAAGACCCAGAGCTGGGTACGGCAGTGGTGATAAAGAATCGGGTTGCGAAGGCCTCTCTCTGAAAGAGGTGGATGCCCATTTTGAAAATAAAACTTATGTTGATAATTGGTTAGTTCATTTGTTATTTAATAAATTGTTGGCAACTGTTAAACATTAATTCTATGGAATCATATGAGTTTTGTTCATTGTACTGTTTTGTCATCAGCTGTTACGGTCCAATCCATATCTTTAGAAGAGTTTCGAGACTTATGGAGAGAGACGAATTTAGTGTTGGTCCAAATCGCGCTGTTGGGTTCCCTTCCCTACAACACATGATCGACTATGAAATGCTTTTTTAATACTCTTTATTAGCATTTGTTTTGTTTCCCTATTTTAAGTTGCATATTCACGTTGTTCTTCAGTCTGGCCGGTTCGTTGTTTTTGTTATCCGTTGTGCGCGAAGGTGTCTGGGATTGCGCATCATTCCGACGTCAATTTCTTCAACAGAATTGGTCCAAATTCCCTATTTTTACAATGAATAACTCAAAAACTACAAAATCTTTTTATATTCTATCTGCGGCATGTTGATAAGCATGTTGAATTCTATACCTTTCAGCAAAAAAAACTATATGTAATTTTATAAGTTGCATAAGCCCTTTAAACATTTTAGCTTCTTCCTTCTTCCTCATCCAATTTTTCCACTCTTTGCAATGCTCTTTTCTTTACATCCAACTCTTGCTTGCCTAGATCTAGCAACAACTGTGCTTCTGCTGACAACCTTATTGTCAGTTGTGAGTCTTTAATAGATATTAAATTTATTAACTAGCTCCATTCTAACACCTGCCATATCCTTGAGAGCTCTCTCTATGTGGGGAGTCATCACAACTTTCCCCTTCTTCTGCTAGGCTACCAGCTTCCTCTGAAGTAGTTAAGCTTGAATTTGTTGTTTCCTCGTGTTTATTTACATCCAGTTCCATAGAGGTTTCGACTCCAAGAGCAAGCACATTCAACAGCAGGAAACCCATCCCAAATCTCACACCACTCGTCATAAAGACCCATGAAAATTCTGCCCACACCACTGCAACCTCCACCGTCAAATGCTTTCCTGTAATTCGCCCTCAATTTCTTAATTTGTCTTCGTTCCGTTCTCCACAGTATAGAGTTCAGACCAGTCAAAATATCCTCATTGTATGTTCAGTTTTTAAAATCAAAAGGTTAGACCAAATGTCTTGTGCAGTTCGGATCAATAATTTATGTAGTGTAATATCCCAAAGAATATACCCTTAACAAGTTCAATATTTTGTCTGCACTGCAAGCTCAATATTCTGTGTCTGACAAAAATTTTCAATGATTCACACTATCCATTTTCATTAGTGTCATGACAATCGACATTTAGGGCCACTTGGCTTCCCAGCAGGTAACTTCTTATTAGTTAACCATTCTACTATTCGACTCCGCGCAACTTCTGAATCAGGAACTGACAAATTCGAAAACAAGCCAACTTATATGACATGATGATTCAGGACTTGTCAAATCGTGACAAGGAAAAATAATTAACAAAATTTTCAAGAAGTCGAAGTAAAATACATATAATAAAATAAATTTAATTAAGAAGAAAAATGTTAGCGACTTCATGCTCTCATTATGTTCTTGTTGGGGATATGAACCGTAGTAAGTCTTTGGAATTTGGCATGACGTCGTTTTTGCATCATTGGAGCATGCGTAGTAGGGCTTTACAAAGCGCGGAAATTTCAAACTTGCGATACAGAAGTGAAAGCTTAATGGCGGCGAGCAACAGGGGAGCTGCGGTGCAAGATTATAGTGTTAAAGTACACAAACGGAAAAGGGGATTGTATGAGAACTGTGTATGTATTCATTTCACTACCAATTGACTTGGTATTAATGAACTATACCTCGAATTACCAACAATACTTCGAGGGAAGGAATGAGGCCATCAAGTTGCATTTATGTATGCATGTGAATAATAATATGCATCAATTGACAAAGTGAAAATGAAATTACGATTTGTAAGAGCTCTCATCCACTATAAACAATATGCTCCTCAGAAATAAATTTGAACAACTACAGAGGTTTTTCAACTTTTCATTGATGAGAGTTGAATTTCTTACAAATATTTTGTTAATTAAAAATTTGTAAAGCGGACTGATTTTGTCGGAACTCTAACCATTGATCTGCCTAGCAAGGGTAGCCCTACAAAGGAGCAGGTAGTGCTCCAGCTAGTAGAGCTCTAATGGGTTGAAGAGTTACACAAGCATCTTCACCACGTCAAGGTCACAGTCCATAAAGATGTATATTTACAAACTGAACCAAACAAAATCACCAGGTCAACAAAACAGAGAATGTGAACAAACATTTATTTACAAACTGAACCAAACAGAACCACCAAGTCAATAAAACAGATTCTTAAGAAACATTTATGTACAACAGTATTTACCATTTATTTACATTTGACAAGTCCATGTGATTTCACCCAACTATATTTTGTAAAGACACCCACTCTTCAAATGTGAGAATGTTGGAAAACTGTGGGTTGTCAGTAGAGGGTGGCATATTTCCCTCTGGTGACACATCTATTTCGATAATGTCACTGATATCCAAAAACAAAACAACAATGCAACAAAAACAAAACCTTGGCCTAAGAACTCATCACGCGGATTGAAATTTCCGCGCACGTGCGCTGCGGCTGCTTATAATATGACACATTTGCACTACATTCTGCGCATGCTCCAATGATGCAAGTTTTTATTCGCTCAGACGTACTCGATGTTTCATTGTTTAGAACAATACCGGCCAAGATTCATATCCCCAACAAGTTCATAGACATTTTTCTGCCCACAATATGCAGTTGCGATGCTATCCTAGAACTGAACACTTTATTGGCAGTCAATCAAATCTGCAACCTATACCAGTAGTTTTTCCCCACACCAGGGATTTTCTTCCTCTGTATAAATGTTTTCTCGCCCTTGTGGACAGCTTTCATAACTTTTTGCAAAAGTTCAAGATGAAGAAATAAAATTGCACTGACTTCCCGTATTTTATTAAAAGCTTTATAAGCTAGATTCTGTGTCGAGAATTTATGCAACATTCAATAAAATATCTTGAATTAAGTTTAAGTGAACTAGTAACTTACATTTCATAATAATTGACCTGCAGGTGAAAATGTTCTTTAACGCTTCAACAAAGCAGCCATCATAAATATTGAAAATATCGCCCTTCCTTGAAGATAATTTATTCCAAGTGATAGCTTCATTGGCGAATACGATTCGGTGTGCGATTTCTCTACCTGCTGAACAAAGAAACGTGTTTCTTTATAATGAGCGTAATCTTATTATTAATCTGTAGTTCAAAGATATGGCATGAGTCTTTTGGAATTTACTTTTCTTTGCTCAGGCAATAGATTTTTTGCCGGTTTCTTTATAGATAATCTCTAACAGCAAACTCAAACAGAAGAATAATTCAGGTATCTTATTTGCGTTATTTGTATTTGCATTCTCACACAAAAGCATATTGTAACCAAAATCAACTAGACATAAAATGTGAATCTCCAATTATACAAAAGTCTTTCCTGCACTTTTAAACATATTTTTATTAACAAATATCGTGATCTTGCAAAAAATTAATAATATAACATATCTCAAAGTGACTTTCAAATCGTTTTATTTTTTTTGATGGCCAATAATATAGAACATGTTTTGTAAATACCACATATTATGCATAGTTTACATCATTCTCTGTACCACGCAATAATCTTGTTATAATTCTCTGTGTTAGTATGCCATGTGCATCCTTCAATTGCCCCCTTGTCCCGAAAGATGTCTTCAGCCAAAGCTAAAAAGATCATTAGCTACTATTTATGCATTCAATGGCCTCGTGAACTCAAAATGAACGTTTTTCTTGTGGCGCGATTTTCTAGGATATGTGATACAGCAGGTCAAGGAAAATATTATTATGATGAAATACAAAGTATGAATTTGTGAATGCATTGAAAGTGAATTTGTTGGCAAAATACAACCCGACTTCAAATAAAGGGTTTAAATTGGCAATTTCACAATTCAATTCAATTTCACCTTGGCTTTAAACCCACAATTTACGCTTTTACAAAACAATGCCGAAGTGTTTAGCCCAATGCTTATAGCTCTTAGCGAGTCAATTATGTGGGTAATTGATCGCATTAACCTTTGAGTTGAATTATTTTTGTACAACAAATACATTTTATTTCTAAAGATATCTGTAAACTTTGGAGGTCATTGTGTCAGAGAGAATTATCTCTCCTGGATGTAGAACAGACTAAAATCACTCATACAGCCTATTTTTGGATGGGAAAACTGTAAACAAATATTGCTTTTAAACATAATCAATAGTGTCATAGGGAAGATTTAGTTTGAATGAAGGCCTCGGAGCAGGGGACGGTAATCAGAGCCTCAGAAGGCATAGTATCGCTTGCGATGGTGCGGTAACATTAATGTTTGGCTCGATGAAAGCAACCATCTGGCAGTGCGACCCCGGTGTGGCTGGCCTTAGGCCACCAGTGTACCACTTGAGTTCTTTTTAGCATCTATCTCTGATTCCTCTTCTTTCTTTTAACTTTCTGCTCTATGTACTCTTAAAATGATAATAAAAACAAGCATGGTGATATGGTGCCTAATTATTGCCTGCATGGGACACGTAGAGCGTATTGGAACACGTCTTCGCACTTTGAAATGAGTGAACCAGCCAGCAACACTCACTTGACAATAGTGTAAGCATGTCAGTGTCAAATGTAAGTAACGTAGTTATCGATTATTTTAACTCCATTGGCAAACCGCACATGTTTTCAAGCAGACTACCGTTTCTTTTGTCATGTATTCTGCGCTTGTCTTAGTTACAATATAATTTAGCGTTTTAAGTTGTTATACCCTTTCAAAAACGGCAACGTTAAAGCTACAGATATATCGCAGCAAAATGTTCTGCATGATAGTTTGTTTCCGGGCGCACACCCAACTTTTGGGGGTTGGGGGTGTGAACTTATGTTGGACCAACTTTCACCATAATTTCTCTTGGGATCGATGGGGCGCCCTACATTAAAGTAGCAATTAAGTGGCTTGTCACTCAAATCATTTAGCAAGAATGTAACAATTTTTCGAAACAAATTTTATCCGAACAGAACCAAAATGCTAATGTAGTTATTGAATATTTACTTTTCAGTGTACATACTTTTTGGACCGAATTGGAAGATAGTGAGGTGGTGTGGCACCCTCTCCACACACCTTCCCCTAATGTGCGGTCCTGGCTTGAAATGTTTCTATATAAAAGACACTGATTATTGTAAATGGTTTAGTAACTTGCGAATGATAAAGTTACTAAGCCGAATTGATTACTACGAATGCCAACTTTAACTTGTCCGACTAGAAGTACGATATATAAAACAAACAAATTTCCTGACTTTACTCTTGATTCGAATATTCTGAACACGATGAAATAAACAAACTAATGATCAATCTATTTACAGGGTATTTATAATAAATTTTAAGGTCACGATGACTAAGCAAATAAGTTTAGATACTTTGAGAACAAAAAGATTAAAATATGATTACGATAAGTTAAAAATAAAATGATGCAATTGATTATGTAATGGACTAAAATTAGGTATGACGTAATGATAAAAATAGGCAAGCTACAATAGCTCCCCCCCCCCCTAGAATGCGAGCGGAGAGAAGCGTTGGACATAAAAGAACGTATAAATGTGAAAAGAGTAAAAAATGTACAAGTCTGAATTTACGGGTTCAAATTAACAGTATCTAGTCATGTATCAAATCCATAACGCTGAGGGAAATAAACATGACGACCAGGCGGGTGGCACATGGTACCATGGCGGGCGGTGGAGATGGTGATGCGGGGGCTAGAGACGGTGATTGCGGAGGAGCTGCGTCCGACGGAGGAAGAAACGGTGTTGAATTCGGTGTATCGGTGCGGTCCACATCAACATGTGCCGGTTTGAAACGGTCGAGAGTGATTGTCTGTGGCTTTGCCTTAATTTCCAAAGTGAAATGTTTGTCGTTGCGGCGGAGAATTTTGAAGGGACAATCATATGGTTGTTGTAGCGGTTTCCGAATGGCGTCATGGCGGACAAAAATATGTGTGCAGGTAGCAAGACCGTGCGGAAGATGTGCAGAAGTTCTTTGCGGGCGAAGAGAAACAGGACGGAGTTTTTCCATGGCGAACTGTAATCGTTGCGAATATACGGTAGGATCCAAACTTGTGATGGTAGTGGGCGTGAAGAACTGACCAGGTAGGCGAAGAGTTGTGCCATAAACAAGTTGAGCTGGAATAGCATCAAGGTCAGGCTTGAATGTACAGCGGATGCTGCGCAGAATCACTGGCAGTATTTCCGACCACATTGAAGGATCCGGCTGTGCTTTCACCGATGCTTTTAGTTGCCTATGGAAGCGTTCCACCATGCCATTTGCCGAAGGGTGATATGAAGTCGTGTGAATGTGTTTGATGCCGAGTAGTGACGTAAGCTCGTTGAAAAGTAACGATTCGAACTGAGAACCGCGATCCGTTGTAACCGTGGATGTGTAACGTGGACGGTGGCACAGTAGTATGACACAGATAAAGACGTTCTTCAGCGAGATCTTACTTATTCAGAATCACACATATATCTAACTACTTTACACACATACAAAGACTATACATTGACGGAGTTCTGGCTAGTGTCTGTCGTTACCGGAGCACTGAGACAATACACAAGCTAAGATAAGAACATAAACTGTACATGACGAGAGATACAAACGGATTGTTGACAGGGAAACAGAGAATAATTAATAGAAGAAAATCACGCAACATATAACTAGAATGAATGAACAGTCACGTGCTTTATACACGTGACAGATGGAAGACCGAAATTGGAAATCCATCGAGAAACGAATGCACAAGCCACAGTTTCAGCCGTGATGTCGGAAATTGGAACGGTTTCAGTCCAGCGAGTGAATCGGTCAACACATGTGAATAAATAGCGATAATCATTGCCAGGAGGCAGGGGTCCGATAATATCGATGTGCACGTGATCAAAACGAGCGTCTGGAGCTGCGAAGGTGCCAATTGGACTCACTGTGTGACGTTTTGATCGCTAACATTGAAGACAAGACCGTGTCCAGTTGTGGATGTCTTTCTGAATACTGGGCCAAACATATTGTTGCGTGATTAATCGTTGAGTAGCTCGGATTCCAGGGTGAGACAGGTTGTGAAGTTTATCGAAAATTAGGCGTCGAAAAGACAAAGGGACGTATGGGCGAGATGTGGCTGTTGAGATGTCGCAGAGAATGGTGCAGGAAGATGAAGGTAGTGGAACTGCTTGAAGCTGCAGAGATGACGGTTGCAATGATGGTAGATCTGGATCAGATTGCGGAGCTTGGGCGAGCAAGTTGAAATCGATGGTTACACTGGTTAAGGTTTGAACAGAGTTAATGTCCATGCGAGAAAGTGCATCTGCGACAACATTTTCCTTGCCAGTAGCGTGACGTATGTCGGCCGTAAATTGAGAAATATGATCAAGATGCCGTGTTTCGCGAGGAGAGTAACGATCGAGTGATGTTGATAAGGCGTAGGTTAAAGGCTTGTGATCAGTCAGGATGTAGAATTCTCGACCTTCCAAGCAGTGCCGAAAGTGTTTGATTGTGAGATAGATGCCAAGTAGCTCGCGACAAAAGGTATGGTACTTGACTTCTGCTTGTTGTAAGCGCTTAGAGAAAAATCCGAGAGACTTCCAGGTATTGTCGATGCGTTGCTGTAGAACTCCACCGACGGCGACATTTGAAGCATCAACCATTAAACAATATGAAGACGCCGGAGAAGGACGGACAAGAAGCGTAGCATTGGTTAATGCAGAAGTGCGAATGGCTTCTTCAGACAACTGAAAAGTCTCCTTTGTTTTCTTTGGCGATAGTAAATCCGTCAGAGGTTGAATGATAGAGGCGCAATTTGGTATAAATCGCCGGTAAAAGTCGAAAAGACCAAGAAATTCACGAAGCTTGCGAAGTGATGTGGATGGAGGAAATTCTTCAATAGCCTGGACTTTGGAACGCAGAGGAGAAATGCCACGTGCCGAAATGTTATGTCCGAGGAAATCCAATGAGGAGGCACCGAAAGCACATTTAGCAGGGTTGAGAACGATGCCATATTCGGTGAGACGCGCAAAGAGGATGTCAATATGTTGAAGATGTTCGTCCTCTAAGGAGCTTGCGATGAGGAGATCGTCGATATACGCAAATACAAAGTCCAAGCCGCGAAGTACTTGGTATATGAACCGTTGGAATGTCTGAGTAGCGTTACGTAGTCCGAAAGGCATTCTGACAAACTCGAACAAACCAAACGGTGTTGTGATAGCGGTCTTGTGTATGCCAGCGAGATCTACGGGAATCTGATGATAGGCTCTGACGAGATCGATCTTTGAGAAGATAGACTTGTCGTGAAGAGGTGCGGAGAAATCCTGAATATGCGGTATGGGATAACAATCCGGAACGGTTGCTGTGTTTAGAGCACAATAAGGTCGTGCACGATGGAGCACAACCACAAGGGGGCAAATCGCCTGGTGTTGACTTTTCGACCATATGTAGCGGCGAAGACCAATTGCTTTCGGATTGGCGAATAATGCCAAGTTGCAACATGTAGTCAAATTCAGCATTGGCGATCTTGAGACGATCTGGTGCGAGGTGACGTGGGCGACAGAAAGCAGGTTGGCCATGGGTGTTGATATGGTGTGTTACTCTGTGTTTCATATCCGTCCTCCGTCGGAAACAGCTCCTCCACAATCACCGTCTCCAGCCCCCGCATCACAATCTCCACTGCCCGCAATGGTATCACGTGCCACCCGAGCTGGTCGTCATGTTCATTTCCCTCAGCGTTATGGATTTGATACATGACTAGATACTATTAATTTGAACCCGTAAATTCAGACTTATACGTTTTTTTCCCTTTTCACATTTATACGTTTTTTATGTCGAGCGCTTCTCTCCGCTCGCATTCTAGGGGGGGGGGGGGGGGAGGGGGAGCTATTGTAGCGTGCCTATTTTTATCATTACGTCACATCTAATTTTAGTCCATAATATAATCAATTGCATCATTTTATTTTTAACTTCGTAATCATGTTTTAATCTTTTTGTTCTCGAAATGTCGAAACTTATTTGCTCAGTCATGATGACCTTTGAATTTAATATAAATAACCTGTAAATAGAATGATCATTAGTTACCGTATTTCCTCGATTAAACGCCCTGGGCGTTTATTAATCTCGGCATTTTTCTGGGGGGGCCTAATCGTGGGGGGCCATTATTCGAGGGGGGCCGTTTATTAGAAAGTACAAGATCACAGCCTCTGTCATTGGGTCCAGAAAAGGAGAAAATGGTTTAGTTGTGCCTTGCTTTTATCGAGCAACAATACACTACACGCATTTTTTTTATAAGGAACGACTTTATAAGGAACGCAGTACTCGGCAAGGCAAAAACTTAAGGAATTCTAGTACTGGACGGAAGACTACTAAGGAATTGGAAAATTTCTATTTTCAGAACTTAACAGGAAATGTAAAACTTACACTCTCTTATTAGCGGAAATAGCCTGTCCAAGTGTTGTCTACCCTTAATACTAACTTTAAATACTTGCCCAATTAAATCTTTAATTGATCGCGTCTACTGGCGTCTATTTGACACTTTATTTACCTTTTTCTAGTCTATTCCTGAGAAACACGAAAAAAGCTAAGGAACTGCTAAGGAATTTTGAGTACTCAAATTTGCCTTCTAGCTAAGGAATTTTTAGTACTGAGATCGAGCTGAAATTCCTTATAAAAAAATGCGTGTACACTAACTTTTGTTGTGTGGGGGCGCTTAATCGAAGGGGGAGTTTATTTCAAAAGCTAGCAAAATAAGGGGGCGTTTATTCGAGGGGGCTTCTAATCGAGGGGGGCGTTTAATCGAGGAAATACGGTAGTTTATTTTCACGTGCTCAGAATATTCGAATCCAGAGAAGTCAGGGGAATTGTTTGTGTTATATATATCGTACTTCTAGTCGGACAAGATAAAATTGGCATTCGTAGTAATCAATTCGGCTTAGTAACTTTATCATTCGCAAGTTACTAAAGGGTAAGCATTTTTGACACAAACGCCGTTATTGGCCTCGATATCGATGAAAATATTTGAATAGACCAATCAGAACGATGTATTTTCAAATCCTGCTCTGTGAATGGAGGAACAAAAATTTATTCCCGAGCTCCGATTTTTGATGCTCAAATGAGATAAGTCCCTGTTGGTGGAGCGAAGGCATGAACAAAAACACAGGGACACGATGTAATGAGTCTAGGGGGAGTAACATGACGGGCGGCTTGGGCTTAAAAAGAATGCTGGTTAGATTTCAATTTAAGCAGAATTAATGTCGAGAGAAGTCATCCATTCCTTGTTATTTGCATACAGCAAAGTACTGACGGGTTGATGAATCGAATCCATGATCCTACAGTGACATACCCATTCACCCATGGGGTTGGCATCTCCAACATCGTTGACATTCGACAGTCTTTCACCTCCTCTCCATTGTGGTATTTAATTGCATAGACCATAGGTGGGTTCATCATTATTTTACGAGTGTGCTTCGCACACGTTCAATTCAATGCCTCCCACCCTCCCTGTCCTCTTTTATTGTTTATTGATTTACATTATAATTTCAGTCATCATTTTGCAGTTTGACCATTCGGTTAGTACTGCCAGGTTTACCGGCCGGACAATTTGCACTCCAAATCGGGACAACCGACCGTAAAAGCGTATCCCTACTCAAGCAATCCGGGCCGGTAGGCTAACCGCCCAATTTCTTGAGATTACATTACCGTATTTCCTCTAAAGAACGCCGCCCTCTGATAAACGCCGCCCTCTATTGAACGCCGCACTTTAAACCAAGCATTTGTAATAAAGGCCGCCCTCTAATAAAGGCCGCCCTCTATTGAACGCCGCATCTTCAAAAGCGGCGTTTATTAGATAACACACGTCAGCGAAAGCTATGAGAGTTTTCGTGTCATAGATGAGGACTCTGACAGAGACAGTGACATTGACATTGACATACTTTAGTGTGAACACATCATTTGTGAACTTTAAAACATTTTTCATAAAGTCTTTTATTACGTTTTTTGGGAAAAGATGGCATTGTCTGTTTTTACCTTTTTTATTTCACTTTTCATTTTGTAAAGAACGCCTGCCTCTAATGAACGCCGCCCTCTATTAAACGCCGCATGCAAAAGTTGGATTTTCAAAAGAACGCCGCGGCGTTCTTTAGAGGAAATACGGTAATTGACATCAAAAGAGCCGGGTTGCGCTGCGCGATCCAGTTTTATTGAGATCAGTGCCACTGATCTCAATAAAACTGGATCGTCATCGGAAAACAACAAAATATATCTCGGGATTTTTTTAGCAAATTTATTGCATTCTGGGATTTTTCAGGGTTTGATGTGGGATTTTTATAGAATTCAATCTGGCAACCCTGATTCAGTGGGGTGGGATGAATACGAAACTGAGCTGAATACCATCCAATATGGCAAAGATGGCATGGCAATAATTCTTTTAATTTACAATGGCAGTTCGGGGAAGCAGTTCTTGAATTGTTAGATAATTGATGAAAAATAGGTGTTGCCAGCTTTATATATCTGGCTGCAGAGCATCAATATAAAAAGGTAATTTTGGTTTTTGATAGGATATGTTTGTTTATTGCCCAATTTTTCGTTTGGCTCTAAACTTTCTAAACTTCAACCAACATCTATTGAACATTTTCGAATTTTTGTGCTTTTATGACTTTTGAAGTAGAATCTTAGATCACATTTCTGTAGCACTGTAGCTTATCGGGATTATTTGACCAATTAAGAAGAGGAAATATGAAATATACAAAAACAATGTTATGATTAGGCCACCGCGCATAAGATACGGTATCTGACCTTGAATTTGTAAAAAAAACCATTCTCACGTAGGCCAACTCTCATTTTGATAATTGCTTGTAATCTTTTCAAATTAATTTTCCCTTCACCTTCATAATTTCCCATTACGCAATGGCTATATTGCTTCCTGTGTTTTATTAGCCTTTTTATTGGGGCTATCAATCAATCGCAAGATAACTTTATGGCCGTTTGCATTGCATCTAAAAGCAAACGACCTATCTGGTTAGAAATACCGTATTTCCTCTATTAAGCGCCCGGGCGCTTATTAAATATTTTGCAAAATTGGGTGGGCGCTTATTAGAGGGGGGCGCTCAAAAGAGGGGGGCGCTTATTTCACAGTCCTAAAATTTTAAAATCAAACAACATCAAAATCAAAAGAATAATCTTATATAGTTCCGAATGTTATCCAATATCAAGCAGGCAAGATCAACTTAAACTGCTGATCTTGACTGCATTGCATTTTCCAAACGCTCACGACCCGATGAAAGTGTTTTTCCAGCCTTAGGGAGTTTCTACATTACTATTTGAACCAAACAGTGAAAATGCAAGGATTCTATTAATCGCCCTGGGCGGTTAATAGAGGGGGGGCGCTTATTTCACACTTTTTGATTTTAGGGTGGGCGCTTATTGGAGGGGGGCGGTTAAAAGAGGGTGGGCGCTTAATAGAGGAAATACGGTATTCATTATTATTGTCCTGAAGTTATCGCTCTGGAGAACAAAGATATTTTCTTGCCCCCCTCCCCCAATAAAATTTCCTATCTACGCCTTGCCAATTATTATAATTTTATTCACTCAAAGCCAGTGAATACCCTCTCATTTAAAAGAGGATGTTTTAACAATTTGGAAAATCTAACAAATTTTATATATCATGTAACTGTCTTGACCTTTTAGAATCCAAGGTTTAAGTCATTGTTTACTACTTGAGAAGCACATCTTTTCTTTTCAAATTTCAGAGTGGGTTTTAAAAAATAAAACTTTTGTTCATTTCAGGAAAAGCCCTTAAAAATTATTTCAAAATATAGTATTTGGAACAAGTTATTGGAATATTTGAAACAGATTTTTCCTTATGGCGCTTGACTTTCTTTTTTCACTCTGGAAAAGTTATGGAATAATAGCTTTTGCCCAATCACAGTCCTAAAATGATAAACAAAGACTTCAATCTTGTATTCTAAAAGGTCAAGACAGTTTCATGAAAATATTTGAGATTTTCAAAATTTTAAAACATTTTCTTTTAAATAAGAGAGAATTGAACCGGCTTTGAGTAAAAAAGTTATAATTATTGGTGTTTTAATTATTGCACTTTGGTAATTTTTTGTAAAGAATTGTTGAGGGACCTCTTCACAGTTTTCTTTTAATATCATTGTAAAACAATATGATATAGTTTAAATTATGTTTTTACTTGAAAATTAGGAAATTTTGAGTATATTTCTGCTAAAAAAATTTGTTATTGAAATCTGTTTTGTATTTATACATTGTTATCCAAATTTTCTTGCTCAGGCCTTTGTCCACTTTTAGATGCCATTTTGCACCTGGTGGTGTTTAACTGTTGCTCAGTAAGTGTATTTGAAACACAGAAAATTGAAAAATGTTTCTTTCTATTGGGCCGAGAATGTGCTGCTGTTCTTTGAAAAAACTTATAGATCCTAACAATTTTAAGCCCACTTTGACTTTGATTTAAAAAATTTTGACTTGTCATTGCAATGCAGTTTTGTGTATCATTTTCATAAACAAATAAAACAGAATTATTTTTTGTATTTTCAATGAAAAATTTAAGAAACATGCAATGTTTTTACTTCAAAACATAACTGGGTTAATAGTCTACTTTCCACATTTTATAAAATGAAATAATTTACAAAGTTACTTTATTTTGTTTCCATGCCAGTCTATGTGGTTGTAATTGTTAAACACCTGTTCTTTGATCTTTTGTAACTCACCAGTATTTATGTTCGTTTTTTGCAGTAAGGTATGATGAGCTGGTTTTGAAATGATTTTTTGAGTGGTTGATCAATCTGGTCAAATGGAGATGTAGCGTATGTCCAATTTTGTTTGGGGTTATTTCACGGTGATAGATAGGGAAGACTTTTTCTCATAAATTCTACATTTAAATTCAAGATAAAGTAACTTTCTTACAAGCCTGTTATTGTGCAAATCCTCCTAATCTATGAATATATCAGATTTAGGCCTTATTTTAGGGACATAGAATGCTACCTGAAGCATATGTTCTCAGGTGTGCTACAATTGACACCTAACATTTGATATCCAATAATTTTTTGTGTGATTCGTTATACCACAGTTTGCTTTCAATAATGCAATCACAAGAAAAAGCAATGAAAACTATGTCTTGGCCAAAGTACTCTGTTACATCTTTGATATCTGGCAACGAATGCCAAACCAAGTCCTTGTCACCAGCTTGCAACGATTCTGATGACATGAAAATTGCGAAATCATTTGTAAAACAGCCAATTACAGCTTCAGATTTTGAATATTTCCCAAAGCCATCCTCCAAAGAAGGTACAACAACAAATGCTTTATTTAAGAAAAAAAATGATGAATCTTTCTCTCTCAAACAATCTGCTGCTCATTTCGAAAACAGATCAATTAGTATTGAAGTTGGTGGAACAATAAATGATGCTGATTTAGAAAGATTTCAGCCACTTCTTCAAGTAGAAGGGAAATATGAAGTTGATATTTCTGACAACACAAAGCAATGGGACCAACAGGAGAATAATGAATCAAAGGGCTGTGTATATAGAAGGGCAACTGGAAGCCTTCGGAATCTTATTCGTTTGCATGAAGATGAAATAGCACGTGCTTCAGGGGAGTATGTAAGGGGTGCGAAACAGATCAAAGTGTCACCGAAAGTCCCAAAGCAAATTTCCATTGATCGACCTGACGCGGAAGTTATTTCAAAGCGTAGTTCTGTCGAGAAAAGGAAAAGTAAAGTAGATGTCTTAAATATTGACGAAGATGGATCAACGGATTTTTCGTCTTCGAAAAGAAAGCCATCTGTTAACATAATACCAAAACAACCGTTGTGGCATCATGATAAAGCAGACAAATGTACTGTGACTGAACCTGATTTATATGAAATGTATACATGTGGAAAGACAAGCGAATTAATCGTTGAGCGAGAAGAAGAAATACGTAGGTTAATAACTGAGAATAAAGAACTTTCAAGGAAGCTTGATGAACAAAAGAAAGTTGCAAATGCTTATCAGAAACTAGAGGATCGTTATCGTAAAAAGGTATACAAACTAGAGAAGATTATAAGCAAATGTACATGCCTCTCCAATGACAATTCTTTGTTTGATGAGAACGTTTCAAAAACTATTCCGAGATTTGTTTAACTTTTGTTTGCTCTCTGATCTATTTATTTATTTACAAAAAATAACCAGTATGGAATCCATCTTCTGGCATCTATTCACGCATTAAAAAATTTTCTGAATGTATAGATATCATATTGTGATAGCAATTCGCCCTTGGTTGATTTAAATGCATTTCCCAGTCTGATTAATTTATTTGTACGGTTTTATTTTAGGAAATTAAAGTTTATTTTTATTCATTTGTGCTTGTTCCTTTAACCTGCATTTCGTGGAAAACAAAATATTGTACAGCCTTTAGACTTTTCCAAACCAGTGATAGTATCCCTAACTGCATTACCAAAGATCCACTTTCGAAAGCCGGGCTTTAAGGTCCCCGTACACTATTTTCAATTCTGTATAATAGAATATCGTGAATATAAATGCGGGTGGTGTTATTGAAAACAACGCTTGCCATTCATTTGAACTCATTATGTTGGTAACACGTATTTTTCTTGGAGTCGGGAGCCTTCATTAAGATATGTTCATTGCAAAAAAGGATTGAAGTTATTTGTGGAAGAAGAGTAAACATTATTTTTACATCCCGAAAGGTAATTGCTTAAGATAATTACTAGTGTTATGTATGACTATCCTTGTCCTTTATCTTTCCTCGAGCATTAAAATGAAGAAGTTGAATTTATATTTTGATACTCTACAATTCGAATGACGAAACTCGATACACAAGATTATACTCGTCTAAATTTACAAGTTCATTAAAGTCTCTCTTATACGTTCTTCTATTAAATTTTCAATTTATATTTGACATGCATATATGAGCTCGTACAACTCGTTTCAATGAGAACTGCTGCAACAATTCTACAATGGTACTTGGAGAAAATAAGGGTGCGCTCTTCATCATTTGTATAGAATTGTGTCTATATCCATCCAGCGTGCCTCTCGACTTGAAGATGCTCGCTCAGAAGTAAACTTTATAATTTGGTTTATAAAATGGTTCGAGCAAAGCTAGTAAAATTAATCAGATATAATCTTATACCCGGTGAAAATATCTCGCAAGGCTTACACTCACAAAGTCCAATTTATCACAATTTATTACTCAGATTTCAGTACTAAAATAAATATTTATTCTATTATAATCATTTTTAGACCACGATATTGTTGAATTCTAATCTGCAATTTGTTCCAACTTTTGTTATTTCGTCTATATCGCAGATTCAATTAATGGGGACCGTCATTGACAAGTAAGCTCTGATTGCTCTTGCTTAAAAGCACCATAAACATATGGACGACATGGATTTGCTTGAAGACAGGGTTGTGATAAATGTTAGTGGGTTGCGATTTGAAACCTACCTCAGTACTTTGGAGCGTTATCCTGATACCTTGCTCGGAAGCCCCAGAAGAAGGGAAGCTTACTTTGATTCCATGAGATGTGAATATTTCTTTGACCGCAACAGACGAGCTTTTGATGCAATATTGTTTTATTATCAAAGTTATGGAAGAATTTCAAAGCCATCAAATGTGTCGGAAAGACATTTTATGAATGAGCTGAGTTTTTTCAAGATTGATAAAGAATATTCTACATTTGCAGACAGAGTTGACCGTGCAATATTGGGTGAGCCATTGCAAGCCCCTGGAAACCGATTACAGAGATTCATTTGGCAGCTATTTGATGGCGAGACTTCGCTCAGAGCTAGGGTTATAACTTTCATTGGAATATTAATGTTGGTTATTTCCATCATTCTGTCCTGTGCGGAATCCTTACCTCCAATAGAGCACCCTAAAACAGATGAAGAACTACACATACGAAAGCTTGTGAATATTGTAAACAATGCTTGTTACATATGGTTCACGATAGAACTGATATTGAGATTTGCTGGGGCCGTTGAAAAGGTCAGATTTTTCAAATCGATCTTAAATTTAATTGACCTAATTGCAATTATACCTTTTTACTTGCAATTAGTTATTGCATGGAACTCAAAAATGACATCGCTTTCAATACTCAGGATGTTTAGACTGTTTCGCATTGTCCGTTTACTAAAGTTTTCACGTTATTCACGTGGGATCCGAGCGTTATTGTTCACCCTTTACGCAAGTAGCCATGAATTGACCTTATTGTGTTTCATCATAATCATATCTACGGTCGTGAGCGGCGCAATTACATATTACGTTGAAATGAACAACAAGTCATCCTTTATGACAAGTATTCCTGAATCTTTATGGTGGTCTATCAATACGATAACAACGGTTGGCTATGGAGATACATATCCGGTAACAACTATTGGAAAAGCATTGGGGGGACTCTTCTCCATGTTTGGAACAATACTTCTTGGCCTTCCTATATTTTGCCTTGTCTCTAATTTTCTGGAATTATGGGACTCTATAAGAGAAAAGACGACAAGCGACCTCATTCCTGAAAAAACCCAAAACACCAACGAGGAGAGCAGCCGATTGTTATGAATTGATTATATTAACATTATTATTATCATTATCATTATGTATGATGAGCATCACAATGCATTACGCAATATAAGCACTGTTGACAGACACTGCGCATACACATATCATGTGATTAGCTTATACCTTTATTAGACTCTGTAACCTGTGATTCTACCTAATTCTTTGTTCAATGATTTATACGTGACCAGAATATCTCTCGATTATCTCCTGTGACTTCTAACACCGATGACAATACGAAATGCTTTAATAATACCTGTAGTATAAATAAAAATCGTTTTGTTTAAACGAAAATTATATTTAACGCAATATATCTCTTCTACTTTTATGAAAGATATTTTCGGAAACAGATGTTTGCATCCTGTAATAAGAAATTTCGCGAACGTTTATTCGCGCAAAATATCTGATTTTATTTAAATGCAATGAAAATTGAAGAAAGCTTCAATCCAATAGAACCTCTTCTTGCGCCAAATTCTTGATTTTCACAATGGCGTCCTGGTAACCGTCCTTGTAACCGTTATAAAAGAAAAACTTATCAAGCTGCCATCTTGTTCTAATTTTTATGCTGCCTCGTGTCACTACCTCCCTCCTTTTAACCACAGTTCTTTTCAGTAAACAGAAAATTGAAGCTGACCTTAAATTCAAAGAAACGAAATGCTCGCAATGCGCTTCAAAGGGAAAACAAAATTCAAGTCACTCTATGAGCAAACTTCGTATACTGTGATTGATGTCAAAGGAACCCAATACACGCAACATGCAACACGCGACATCCAAGACAACCAATAATTCGGCATGCATCGCACGCAAATCAAACTGTATCAACAGCCTGCTCGAATCTCGCCACCTCATTCCAGGCCTGCTCAAGCCAAACCACAGTACAGCAATACAGCATATGATCTATGGGGCAGCATAGCACACAGAAGAAATTGCGCAAGCATCAACCAAAGTGACCCCACAGCACATTCAGCCAACGAAGACCTAACACCTGATCAAACCGATGAGCCGGCAATTCCGTCACAACCACTACTCCTTGCCGAAAGCCACGACAGGGAACAACCTGCACAACATGAAACTGAGCCTGACATTACGTTCTGTCATCCACAGCAGCAAATGCTAGCAAAAGAGAGAAGTAAGACTGGTATACCCAGAAAGTTCGGTAAAAACAATTGATATGATATCCAAGACGTTTGAAATACACGGATCGTTTGAACAACGCATCAAAGAACCACAGCCATCCCTGCCTCCTTCTGAGCCCAGACTGGACCGCCCGTTGCCGACCCACAGCCATCCCAGCCTCCTTCTGAGCCCAGACTGGACCGCCTCACTCAGCTTGAAGACCTTGTTTCCAAGATGGCGGTTCAACAGACCAATCTTATTGCCGCTATTTCTGCCACTTCCCGGCCTGATGCTTCACCACCACGACGATCCACCGATATCCGTTGTTTTTATTGCCACGAGCCTGGTCATTTTGTCCGTAATTGCCCAGCTCGGAAGACTGCCAAACGCTGCACCGTTTGTAATGGTTGGGGCCACGATCCGGCTTACTGTGCGACCAAAGCTTCAAGTTACAGCATGGACATTCCTTCTTTTCAACCTTCTTTGTCTCAACATCAAAATCGTAAGTTTAATTCTTTAAACTTCAACGGGATGCCTCACTAAAGGGCTGGAGTGATCAGCATCCCTCTGTCTTTGCTATTGGATTTGCCACTGCCATGTCTATTCCCAGCCAGCCTCTTGTTTTTTGTGAGTTCGAGGGAGGTATTCAGTTATCTGCTCTTGTTGACACGGGGTCTATGAGGTCCATTTTGAGTTTGGATGCTTGTCAACGGATCTTAGCCCTTCGTCACCCATCCCAAAACATGCCAAATCTTCATTGCAGTGGCAATTCTAATCCATGTTTGTCTGTTACCGGTCAGCCCTTAAATTCTGTAGGGACCCTTTCTACTCAGTTGTCTTTACCAGGCAGTAATTTCCAGTATTCTGGAGACTTTCTGGTCTGTGACAATATGTCACATCCCCTTCAGTGTATTTTAGGCTGGGGATTTTCTGGTGTCTCACAGATTACAACTCTCCTTTCTTGCTGGTTCCTATGTCCTTGTTGGCCCCCATGGTAGCACTCCCTTAAAACCTTTAGATTCTCATCCTTTGCCGCCCACTGTTTCAGGTGAAGTTTCTGTTCACCCCTCTCTGGGCAGGGAGCCACCTGTATTTGCCCAGTCTCAAACGTGTGGACCAGTGAAAGTGACCCTTGCTGATGGTTTCACTCTTCCAGGGCGTAGTGAATGTATAGTTCCATGTCATATCCCTAGCAGCAGCAGTAACAAGCTTGGTATGATTAGTCACCAAGGAGAAACCCCAGGGTTTTTGGTTGCATGTACAGTTAGTCAGGCTATTAACAGAAGTGTTCCAGTTAAGATCATGAATCCGTTTAAAACAGTCATAGAGTTACATGCCGGTCAGACTCTTGCACACTTCTTTCCCATCAGTGAAATAATTCCAGATTCATCTAACCAATGTAACGCTTTCACTGCATGTGCTGTCACTGAACAAACCCCAGACTTTACAGAACAGACTTGGACTGAGATAACATCTGCCATTAACCCTAATCTGTCTCCTGTAGATAAGAAATCTTTGCTCAAAACACTGCAAGCCTTTCCTGACGTCTTTAACGACAGTTTGGGTCATACCACTGTACTTTCTCACAAAATAGACACTGGTGAATCTGTACCCATCAGACAATACCCTAGGCGACTGCCATATCATTACAGGGCCGAAGTTGATAGACAAGTAAATGATATGTTGCATCAAGGGGTAATCCAACCTAGTACCAACCCCTGGACTTCACCAGTGGTGCTTGTTAAGAAGAAAGATGGTTCATTTCGTTTTTGTATCGACTACAGGAAACTCAACCATGTCACAAAGATTGATGCTCACCCCCTTCCTAGGGTATATGATTTGCTTGAATCATTAAATGGCAACACCAT
This sequence comes from Sanderia malayensis, assembly GCA_013076295.1. Classification (NCBI taxonomy): domain Eukaryota; kingdom Metazoa; phylum Cnidaria; class Scyphozoa; order Semaeostomeae; family Pelagiidae; genus Sanderia; species Sanderia malayensis. Next base: position 5,945,440 of record RQOL01000699.1, on the reverse strand, counting down.
ATTTACAACATTAGATCTTCGTAGCGGCTATTGGCAGGTCAGTATAGACCCCAATGACCGTAATAAAACGGCCTTTAGCACCCCTGGGTGGCTGTATGAATTTCTCCGACTCCCATATGGGCTATCTGGGGCCCCAGTTCCTTTTTCTCGTGCTATAAGTATTGTTTTATCAGGACTCTCTTATGAAAATTGCTTATCTTATTTTGATGATGTCATAGTTTTCTCCAGGACAATGTCTGATCACTGCAAACATTTAACATCAGTTTTAAAACGATTTCGGCAGCATGATCTGCGTGTTAAGGCCTCCAAATGTTCTTTTGCAGCTGAGGAAGTTGTATATTTGGGTCACACTGTGTCTCGTTCAGGTATTCATACCGACCCGAAGAAAGTTGAAGCAGTAAGAGACCTCTCTCCACCCACGAATTTGGGGGATTTGCGATCGTTTTTGGGTCTCGCAGGATATTATCGTAAGTTCATTCCCGATTTTGCCACCATATCTGCCCCTTTAACAGACCTAACCAAGAAGGGTGTGAGGTTTATTTGGGATGAGCAACATCAACAGGCCTTTTTAACTCTCAAAAAACATCTCTGCTCTGCTCCAGTTCTTGCGTACCCCAACTTTTCTCAACCATTTATATTACAAACAGACGCCTCTGATATGGGTTTAGGAGCTGTTTTAGCGCAGCACGATCCTTCTGGGGTTGAACGTGTGATTGCATATGCCAGCCGCACTCTTACCAGCCGTGAACGCAACTATACGGCCATGGAAAAGGAAGCCCTCGCTATTGTTTTTGCCGTTCAACATTTTCGGTATTACCTATTGGGTCAAAAATTTTGTGTCATCACCGACAATAGTGCTTTGCGTTGGCTTCGTTCCGTAGAACCGAAAGGCAGGATTGCGCGTTGGATCATGGAACTTCAGGAATTTGAATTTAGCGTACAACATAGACCTGGTGCTGCAAATCAAAATGCAGATGCCCTTTCGCGGTTAAATCATAGTCTTTCTGATCCCATCAACCCAATGTGTTACTCAGTCAGTTTAAGCCCGGATACCAACTTATTTGAAGCCCAAAGGAGAGACCCTGATATCAGAATAGTTATTGAAATGAAGGAACACAAGTTACCCAAACCACCCCTTTTCGTTTGGCAAGATATGCCAAATTTACGCACTTATTGGAATTGTTGGGACAAACTTTTTTTATGTAATAGTCTCCTCACTCGTTCGTTAGCCTCGCACACCAACTTCCCTAGAAATGCTGTTGTCCTCCCTACTGTATTAATTCCTAAGGTTCTGGCGGGACTGCACAGTAGCCCATTTAGCGGGCATATGGGCATTAACCGTACTATAAATCGCGTTAAGGAATGTTTCTTTTGGCCCAAGATGCGAGATTCCGTAACTAGCTTTATCCAAAGTTGTCGTGACTGTAGCAGTAGTAAATCTAGCTTTCCTAAGAACAAAGCCCCTTTGCAACCCATACAAGTGAGCGAGCCCTTTGTATTCTTGGCCCTTGACTACATGGGTCCATTGCAAGAGACTGCAGCAGGAAACAGGCACATCCTTGTCGTAATGGACCATTTTAGCAAATGGTGTGAAGCTTTCGCCACAAAGGATCAGAAATCAACCACTGTTGCCCAAATTCTTGTGTCCCGTTTGTTTTCTCGGTTTGGGCCTCCAACTGTTCTCCATTCTGATCAAGGCCGGAACTTTGATAGCAATCTAATGCACGAGGTTTACGATATGATGGGTTTAAAAAAGACAAGAACAACCGCATATCACCCTCAATGTGACGGCCTGGTCGAACGACAAAACCGCACTCTACAGGAGATCTTTACTAACTTTGTTTCCGACCATAGTAGTGATTGGGATGCCTGGCTAGACCAAGCAGTATTTGCATATAATACCAGTGTGCATGAATCAACCGGACTGTCTCCTTATGAGATAGTGTTTGGGAGGCCAGCCAGGATGCCCATAGAAGTAGAGCTAGGAGTACCACTACAGAACCAATCAGAAGGGTAGCAATCAGTAGCCAATCAGATTATAGCCAGTCACTTAGAAAAGCTATCCAGCTAGCAAACCACGTAGCCCAGAACAACCTTGTTGAAGCTAGAATACGACAAAGTGACCTGTATAACAAGGGTTGCCAACGTTGGAAACCGTTTGAGCAGGGACAAACAGTTTGGCTAGCGCGCCCCAAAAAGTCTAAATTTGGGAGGAAATGGGTCGGTCCGTATATCATATCCAAGCGCAATGGGGTCAATTATGTACTTGGATCCCAAACGGGAAAGGACATTGTCGCCCATCATAACCAACTAAGACTTTGTCCTACCCCGTTGGATCAGGGCGTACCAGTACAACCCTCTTTAGAGACACCAGGAATTATCTTTCGCGACTCGGAGCCGGTAGAACCACTAGAGGAGCAGGTTAATCAAGGCGGTGCTGTCAGACCTGCACGACTCCGCCAGACCATTAACCCACCCCTCAGATTCGGAGAATTCGTAACGCACTAGTACTCTCTTTCTCTTTACATCTTGTAAGAGGGGGGAAGGTGTAGTATATGTCATCTCAAGCTGATTGTATAATTTATGTATCCTAATCTCTAATTTGTAAATCTGCTAACTCTGTTTGTGTACGTTCCGTTGTCTCTTATAATGCTATGTTAATAATTGTGTTAATTCGACTTGTATGTTAAAATATTGATATTTTTTCAAAGTTAGTTAGTCTTGATTTGAACATCAAAGGAATAAGTCACACGTTGGGTTTTTATCTTGACTTGGCCTATCAAGCGAACCGTATACACGCCACACCGTATTTCCTCGATTAAACGCCCCCCTCTATTAAAATCCCCCTCAAAAAGTGCCGAGATTAATAAACGGCGTTTAATCGAGGAAATACGGTAATCGTTATTGTTAATAGTTGCAGCCTCGTATCTACATTTTTTCGCACCATGTTTGATTAGCCTCGCTTTGATTAGGCGTGTTCATAAGAGCTCATGGCAGATTACGAGAAGTCAATGTTTATGTTTTTACACTGTTTTAGGATGTACCATTGGGTTCTGGTCAATTGTGGGTTGGCTGGAATTGATGGAGGGGTTGTTGCTTGCTTATGACAAAGGAAAAGCGTATTTTCTTTGTTCTGGTGGGTTGACTTTTGATAACTTGATTTTTGTCTTCTTCGAGTGGAGTCGAGACAAGTTCTTGCTAAGTTTCGCGATGTCAAATAAACATAAAGCAGGATACTTTACAACAAATGACAAATTACTGTTTGTAGGCTAGGCAACTCATTGAAAGTAGAATTTTCGCTGCATTAAGGCATGCTATTAGAATCAGAATTTGTCTTACAATGTGAGCAACAATGGTTCCAGTAAAATGTTTGCAACAACGTCCAATTGATCCTCGAATGTCATGCGCAGTTTGAAACTTCTGCTATAGTTAGGCCCAACTCGTTTTGTATCTTATACTGTCACTTCCTAAGTTCAGCAGAATTTTGAATATCCCTTGCTCGTATTGAATTTCTCTTTCTCTCACAGAGTCCACAATCTCTGCCTGCTGCTCATCTGTTGGAATAATATTGTTCTTTTTTCTCATTTGTTGCAACAAATACATATTCTTCCTTCACTTCTGATTTACCAAAGTTTGGTGAAATTATATTTGCGAATATCTTCAACCACTCTTCAACTAATGTGTCATGCTAAAGGGAGTTCAGTGCTGCCCTCCTTAATTTTACTTCTTGCTCACTAAAATTTAGCTGAATTTGACACCTTATGGGTAGGTACTTCATTCGTAATCCCTTCTCATGTGCCTTAACTTGTGCGTAAGGTTTCTCACAGTTATTGAAAGATTTTTCAAAGGTATCGTCAAAGTGCGTTTGAAATTCTTTATAAGCAAGATCCTTGTTAATAACATCAACTTCAAGCTTTAATTTAGTTCCCTTGCCTTTTCTGTAAAGGACAGATATAAACTTTTGCCTTGTTTATCTTCAGTCAGGTCTGTCGAAGCTTGCTATATTTTCAACTCAATAATTTCTTATAGTCCAGCCATGAAATATCCCCTGAGAAGATGGTGATTGTTTTTGTAGCCATATTCACTTCTGCTTTGTCAACCTTTTGCTACCAATTGCTAAGTCATCTATTGTTTACTCGAGATTGAGGTGGAGATTTGGTTGCCGGATATAGTAAGAAGAATGTCTAGAAGAATCTATTACAAGCCCACAGATGCTCATTGTTTCCTCGACTACAATTCTTCACATCCCAGAAAATGCAAGGACTCCATCCCATACTCACAATTACGCCGTCTTCGCCGCATCTGTTCAAGTGATGATGACTTCAAGATCAAAGCCGATGAAATGACTGCTTTCTTCACGAATAATCTATATCCTAAAGCAATCTCTGACAACGCCTTGAGTAAAGTTAGCAATCTCTCCCAAGAGGATGCTTTGGTTCTGTCTGATCAAACAACTTCCAACAACCGTATTCCATTTACACTCACCTATCATCCTCTCAATCATCAAATTAAAAAGATCATCTACGAAAATTTCACCCTGTTGCAACAAGATGCCACAACCAAAGATATCTTCCCTGATCCTCCTCTCCTTGCCTATCGCAGAGATAAAAACTTAAAAGACACTCTTGTTAGAACCAACCTTTCCGTTGCACAGAACCCTGGTACTCGACCCTGTCGCCATCACCTTTGCCAAACCTGCTCACACATCAACCCAGAAACCACAATTCCCAAGCATGGACAAAACTTCACCATCAAATCCGGCTTTACCTGTTCATCCTCTTGTTTAATCTACTGCATCATCTGCACCCGATGCCAAGCTTTGTACATTGGTGAGACATCTCGTCAAATAAACAACCGGTTTGGAGAGCATCTACGCAATGTCAAAACAAGGTACACGAAGATGCAAACCATGTAAATGATCCGGACAGCAACGTATCCAGACATTTCAACTCCGAAAATCACTCTTCTGCTGACATGTCGGTTTTTGGACTTTTGTATGCACCTCATGACAACAAGAAGAGAAAAACTTTAGAAAAATGTTTGATTTTTAACCTAAAAACACTCTATCCTAAAAAAGGACTTAATAAACAATTCTCATATTTATAATAAACATTTTGTGTAACTTTTTTAGTATTCTTTTCCACGCTTTGTTCTACTCATTCCATTATTATGCTACGTCACATCGTTTCTCAAACTCTAACTTTCATCATTCGAACTACGCTTTCTATCCCTTCTTCTCTTTCTGCTCAACTGTTTTTCCTATTACTTTGATAACGGGCATACCCCTGAAACGTTAGTATAAACATTTTATGGATTACATGGTACTATTCTCACAATTTTGTTCATATTAATCTCAGTGCCCATAGAGGTAGTGGCTTCCGGTTCGGGTATTGCATTTGATTTGTTTCCTTTTCTGACTCTGGACAAATCATCATCAGAGCTATAGCTAACTGAATTCTCTTTATAACTTTCAATATAAGAACTTGAAAGCAATTCTAAGCATTTCTTTGTCCTCGGCAGACTTTACTAAAATAGTCAACAAAATGTACACCGTCGATATTGACATTTCCTAGCACAGTCTCGTTAACAATTTGTGCCACGTGTACTGCAAAAACAAATCGAGTCGGGAAAATGGGAAACCATTGGTTCTTAAAGTTGCTGATTATTGTGGAAGTATTCTCGTCCACAGTCAACCCATTACAATTACGCGCATAACATATTATGATTCTTGGTTAACTAGATTAATGATGTAATCAATTATTTCCCAGGTCAACTAACGTGAGCTAAAAATTTCTCGAATCCCATAATATTTCATACTCGTAATTTGGCTTAATCCTTTTTCCGCCCTAAGTGTAGTTGGAAGCAAACTTATCTTTAGCATTTGGCAGCGGAGACAGAATAGAAGAAAAACAACACAACTTTTATGTGGGAGTACGCGGAAATGGTTCATGGCAGCAAACGTCTCATTAGCTCTACGCGGGGGGTCTTATATTTAATATATGAGCCCCCTTTGTAAAGTGTAATTTGCTGAGTCTATGAAAAATGGGAGCTAAGGATTGAGCGCAGGGGCGCACATGAGGGGGTGTGTGGCGGGGGTGTAGCCCCCCCCCCCAAAAAAAATTTTGAAATCCGGTCTCAATTACAGATTTTGGTGATAAAATCGGTCCCGATCCGGCTGTGTACTTGAATTTATTCAGAGTTGTACCAGTTGTAAAAGCTGCTGCTGCATTATATAAAACCAAGGAACATAGTTCAAACAATGTCCTGGTCCCGCAAAAAGTACGTCAGTTCCAGTAAAAGTCAATCTGGCACTTCTACTTCTGTGGAGGAGTTGAATAACTAAGTAAGATATTTCACTTCACAACAGACATCCAAGACATCCCCTTCTGAGAACTTTTCAATCCGCAAATCACACACACGATCTCGCAGTGAATTAAGCGTGCATATCATAGTCATGGAGGAGCCTTAGGTGGTCTTGGAAATCCTAAATGTGGTCTTGGAACCTTAAAAGTGTGGAGGGTTTTGGGAGTTCGCCAGGATCATGGCAGCAATGCCACATTCCGCAGACCTTGAACGCTCGATCAGTACTTGCAACAAATTTTTATCCAATACCATTCCCATATGACTATTTTATATTACTCTGCAGATAGAGAATTTTCAGGATCCTAAGCCATTTTCAGACCTTAGGAATGGCAAAATCTCATGCGTTACCGGGGGCTCCGCCCCCTGGACCCCTGCCAGGGCGCTGCCCTGGATCCGCTGGGGGCTTGCAACAGCGTCCCCCAGACCCCCAGCTGTTGTGGGCAATGACCAACGGTCATTGCGTGTTTGCCTATGGCACGCTAGTTATCAAGCGTATGGCTGCACAACATTTTTTCCAGGAAACCTGATAGCATTCATGCAAGTGTGGTCTTGGAATATTTCCATAAATTAGGGTCTTATAGTTACGCCTTTATTAAATTGTGACAGTTTGGAAAGTGCTAATTTTTATCGAAAAAATCGGTCCTTTTTGGGAAAAACTCGGCCCTTTAGTCATACACCCCCCTAAAAAAATTTTGCATTTGCGTCCCTGATTGAGCGAGGACTTGCTGCTGGCCAAGGCGTAGAAATGAAACTGGTTTATGTGAAATCGGATGTGAGTAGTTAGCAAAGGTGAAACCATGAATAGCACAGTCTGCAAACAAATTTTGAATAGCATGCCCCGCGCACAGGGGGTGCCCCGTTGCCAGGCGATGCAAAGGTATCATGAGGCATGGCCTCCTGACACCTTGTAAACATGAGTCCTATTTCCTTAGGAATATCCCTCTTGATGAAACTATAGATATTTGTACTAATTTAGCGTTTGAAGACAAAGATATAGTTGTTTTTAAAGATTCGTCCTTTTCCCGTAACAATTTTCGCAAACTTTTAGAATTCGCCACTAAGGAATGTCATTTTTTGTTTAATGGTCAACTCTTTGATCAAAGTGATGGTGTCGCTATGGGCTCCCACTTGGGGCCCACATTAGCTAATATATTTATGTGTTTTATGGAATCGTCTTCTCTCAACAATTGTCCGTCTGAGTGTAAACCTCTTTTTTATCGCCGCTATGTAGATGACAATTTTTGTTTATTTAAGTCTCATGAGCAAATTCATCAGTTCCATAATTATCTTAACAATATCCACCCCAATCTTAAGTTTTTTGTTGAAGTTGAAAATTCTGGATCCCTCTCCTTTTTAGATGTTTTTGTTTCCCACCTAGACCTTGGTATTGAGACCAACTTGTTTAGAAAAAAGACTTTTACCGGCTTATTTTCTCATTTTGACTCTCTCACTCCCCTTAAATTTAAGCGTAATCTTATCTCCGTTTTGTTGATGCGAGCCTACAGGAACTGCTCCTCTTATGCCACATTTCATATTGAAGTTACCCGTATTAAAGTGTAATAAAGGTCTAGCATGAAATAATCAGTGTGAGGAATTTCCGTTGCGCTGATTTCGAAAATGCAATTTTTTTTTCTATGTTTTTCCGTTTTTTTGAAAATTGCCTTCAAAGTTGAGAATTTGGCCATTTTTTTTTGCACACAATTTTAACCCCCGCGGATCACATGACCAGAATAATGTGACGTAGAACCAGAACCCTGCTTTGAGCTGACTGCTGAGCTTCTTTGAATTCGACTTCAGCCCAAGAAAGAAATCTCAAATTTTGGGAGAGAAGATCAAGACTACAAAGCTGGAAGTTGCGGTACACAAAATCATAGGAGAAACCCACTGAGCAAACAAAATTGGGTGAAAGAGCTTATGAGCCAAAAGAAGACTAAATGATGGATATTTCAGAGGATGAGAGTCTCTATGAAAACGAGGATGAAAATGATACCGAGTAAATCAATGAAACGGAAATAAGGTATGGCTATTTGTAAAAGGGGGAACGGGGAATCAGGGAACGGGGAACGGGGAATTGGGAAAAGGGGGAATATGACGTCACACGATGTCGTATGACGTCATGTTGCCCCTTTTTCAAATCTGTAAAAGGGGGAATCTGTAAAAGGGGGAATCTGTAAAAGGGGGAATAGTTTGAAATTAACTCAAAAAGTCGCAATATTCACGTGGGTTTATAATTATTTGTACAGTGCTTTTGTCGTATATTACGTGATATATTATTACTCCCTAAACTGAGAATAAACAACCGAAACAGTAAACTATAAAATCTGTAACAACAAAAACAAAACAACAACAAAACGTGAACTTCGAATTTTTATCATTGTCATCATTAGAGCCTAAGCACAAACTCATATCAGGTACATTTCTAAACTAAACTAAAATAATCCAGCATAATGAAAAATAATAACACAATAACTGCAACAACAGCGAACAAACCTATATCAAAACAATATTGAAATGTCTCTTTCGTCATGGTATGTGAATCAAACAAGGCAAACCTTCCAAAGGAAACCATATATACACAGACAACCAGAGTGCTGATTTTTTCAATCCTTAACAGAATGTCTTTATATTGCTCGTGTGCTCGTGTGGCCCTTTTATAAGAATATATAAAATAATATTGACTTTGGTATCTTAGCATCTAAGTGACTTTTTCCTCACGTTACTTGCTATTTCCTTTTCTAACTGAAGCGCATACTTTTGCAATTAGCGCCCTGTTGATTACACACATGCTACATTTTATCCTCAATCATCAATCTGCCGCTTGCCAAATTTCCAATGAAGTTTTACCCAGGTGAAGTTTCACCTCTCGTGAAGTGAAATAGCACTATACCAGTAGTGTGGCATGATTTAATATTTGTCTCATATATAAACGAAAGTTTAAAAATACAAAGGATCCTACGGTTGATGAACAATACATCAAATGAGTAGTGATATGACTCCAACCAGCTATTTGACCCAGTGCGTTCTTTGGTTTCATGTTTACTTTTAGAATTTCTAATTATAGAAACCATTACAAAGTGAGATACATTTATTTTCAATACATCAGATAGACTTCTAGAAATGTTTTTGGTTAGTTGTTAGTTGTTCATCTTGTATGGTGGTTACATGTTATGCTCACAAAACGTGCTCGTTCAGTTTGACGGCTGTGTTATTATCTTTCTGTCAGCTTTTATGTCGAACAGCCCAGGGTTTTGTTAGCCTGCGTGCAGTCTCTAAACAGTTCCCAGCCAATCTGAACAGTCTGCGATTTCAGAAAATTTGCTATTGTTTGGCTAACAAGCTGGCATTTTGATTGGCTGCGCTGCTCTTTATTGTTATTGTGAATAACAGAACGGCGTAAATAATAATTTCGAGGCTATTTAACATTAAAATATCACGTAATATACGACAAAAGCATTGTACAAATAAATTATAAACCCACGTGAATATTGCGTCATTTTCGAGTTAATTGCAAACTATTCCCCCTTTTACAGATTCCCCTTTTTACAGATTCCCCCTCTTACAGATTCCCATTTTACAGATTCCCCTTTTTACGGATTCCCCCTTTTACAGATTTGAAAAAGGGGGAATATGACGTCATACGACATCGTGTGACGTCATATTCCCCCTTTTCCCTATTCCCCGTTCCCCGTTCCCTGATTCCCCGTTCCCCCTTTTACAGATAGCCAATAAGGTATAGATATCTTTCACCTCCCATGTGTTATCAATTTCAAACTGGCATAAAATGTGTAATATTGATGCAAGATGTTTTTATATTATAGTTCTGACATCAACTTGCAGCCAGAAAAGAATCACAGAGAACAGCCCAAATTCATTGCATTTTTGTCTCAACTGCTTTTACTTTTTACATTTTGCCGATCATGGAAGGAAGATAATCCTTTGATCGAGACACAACAAGAAAGATTTAAAGATATGCAGTCTCCTGTCACTCCTGCATACACGGATACCTTGCTGACAAAAGAGTGTCAAAAAAGCTCTGCCATCCATAAAAGGCAAGAAAGAAAAAATATGACGATAGTAAGTGTTCACAGCATAGCAACATCACCATCATTGCAAAGTCAACCACTAAAAAATAAAAGACCTCCCCATTGCTCCACCTGTGGCAAACCAATGAAAGGGCACAAGGATGCAAATTGCTCCAAAACCAAGAAGAACTAAGACTCAAGACTCTGAAGGCAGATCTTCAAATCCTGTGAATTCTTTGTCAGTGGGGAATTTTTTTCTAATTGCAAAATATGCACAGGCAGGCAGCGGTATCCTTTTCTTTCCAAGAATCCCATGAACAAGCCTGGTAAACTCTCTATAAGATACAGCACGCAGATACCTAAAATAAATAACAGTTATATCAGCCTGATAAATCAGTCAAACATACTAATATTGTACAGAAAATGCTTAATTATACTTACGATTCAGCTTCATTTGGACGTAGCTGGTAATAACGTTTCTTTTGCCTTGTCTTGTACCTTGTCCCTGCCAGTCTAAGTGACCAAGCAGAAAGACAATGTGCACCAAATCCAGGGTCAAGGATGATACATTTGGGGACTTCATCGACCTCTGCTAAAACCAGCTCAGTACTTAATGATTGCACACATTCCTCATTTTCTGTGCAACAGTAACACTCCTGAGGGTCCCTCAACAAGCTTACATCACAGTGGCCACACTTACACCTAAAAGGAGTGTAAGATATGAATCAAATCTGCATAATGAACACCATAATGTGTTAATTTCATTTACTTCTGAAAACACATTCCTGAAGGAATGTATCCACAAAACTACTGTTGGATACATTCCTTTGGGAATCAGTATGGTTTGGTACCAGTGGTAACAATTGATTAAGTCTATCCAAGTTCAATTTTAACACATCAACAGAACAGACAGACTGACTTCATGGATAAAGGAATGAGCCTTGGACATTGGAAAGTAAAGCGTGGTTGATGTTCTCCAACATAGGCTGTTTTAGTGTTTCACCAACGCAAGGACATAGAGATAGCTACACTAACTTACCACTCCTCAAGAGGACTCTCCATTTTTAATCGTTTTCAAGCTCTTTGTATCTTTCATCATCTGCTGCGCGTTTCTCTTCGTAATCCCTAACCCATTCTTCGTCAGCCAGTGGTTCATCCACATTAATTGATAAACAACTTTTGAGGTTTGGGTTATATTACACTTTAAACGTTTTGTTAGTCTTAATGGTTATCCTCTACAACTTATTGACTATACTATTCGCATGTTTCTTAACAAATTATATCAGCCACCTATTTGTAAAGATACTGTTCCACACAAGAAAATTTTGGTTTGTGTCCCGTTCTTAGGATTTCATTCTCTTCAAATACTTAAAAAACTTAATAAGATCTTTTCTGAAGCCTATCCGTATACTAAACTTCATTTCATTTTTTCCTCCTCTAAACGTATCTCGTCTTTCTTTCATTTTAATGACCGTTTTCCTTTTTCCATTTGTTCTCAGGTTGTTTATCGATTTAAGTGCACAGGTTGTAATGCCTGTTACTATGGGAAGACCACCCGCCATTAAGCAACTCGCAGCCGGGAACTGGGAATTGGAAAAGTGACCTGCTTTTCCTGTTGACCACCTGTTAAGTCTTCCTCTTCGGCCATACTCGATCACCTTATTGCCTCTGGGCATGAGGCCACTCTTGCCAACTATTCTATTTTAAAGAAAGCATCCAATGAGTTTGATCTCCTTTTGTTTGAAAGCCTTCTCATCCAACGTGACTACCCCTCCCTTAACAATCAAACGTCTAGCATTCCCCTACAGCTATTTTAATTTATTGTTGTTTTCTTTGTTTTTCATTGCATTTTAGCTTGTATGTTGCCTCTCAACCATTTCACAATTGTATTCTTTTCTTTTAGTTATGCCTTTGTTTCCTGATATATAAATATTGCATTTACTCTACTTCTTGTCATCTGAGGATGCTGACAGTAACTCAGCGAAACGTTATGTGATTTTTTACTGGTTATGTCGTAGTTAATTTTATTTCATGGATTTGTCAATCGGATTTGTCAACTAAATTTGTCTCTTGTTTTTTTCACCATGTCTATTCTTGTCGTCGTGTACATTTTAAAATTTCTGCATACAATTCGTTTTCCACCTGGTATTTCCATTACTAAGTAACTACTAAACAAGTCGTAGAAATCAATGAGATGGAGTTTATATACCGCTAGTTCTAACACTTATCTAAAATTACAGAAAAAGGAATAATTGTTGGACATTATGGTGACTCGTATACTTTGATTGACATTATCATGCTGTGACCATGCTTAGATTACACAATGCTGGATATAACTTTTACTCTTCTACTTTTATTCGTTCGTTCGCTGATTGCTGGCTGTACTGTTTTAAATATATATTTGATGATTGGATATATATCTTGTTATATCTTGAATACACTCTGCTAATAATAATGTTCCTTGAAGATTATGTTTGACCAATCAAAATAAGTCAAGTAACTGATCTGGTAGAAAATTACGAAATATAAAATCAATGTTCAAATGTTGCTAAAGCCCAACTGTTGCTATAGTTTGAAGCCTCGTTGTTTTGTTCTTTCACAACACTTGACTGTATGCTTTCCTGACCATAATTGTACTGACCGACGCCGACCATAACGTCATCGATCTTTTTAGGTGCTTCAGCGCGTCTTGCACCCTTTGTCAGGGAAGGCCATATGCAAAATCACGACGCTTGAGTTGCAAATGAAGATGGTTTACGATAACCTCTTATAACTTCTGGAGTTATGTTTGGGATATTCTTAACTGCGTACGCTGCAATGAAATAACAAAATTGTTTAAATGATAGATGGCAACAGTAATAAGTAGTTGCAAATGTAGTAATGTTAAGCGTAAGTTCCAGGAGCAATTTTTCCATGACAATTTTTCTTTGACAACTTTTTCTGGTCGTGTGGATGGGGTCAATTTGAGCTCATATGACAATTTTTCATGTGACAAGTGCACTTGTTCAAAAGCTAGCATGCCAGCTTTTATTTGCCAAAAATTGTCATATGCGAAACTTGCCCGTGTAAACGACTCAACAAGTGAACTTGACAATACGAAGTCGGAGAGGTACAAGAATCGCAGTATCAAAAAAACTGAATATGCTGAGTTGAAAAAACTGTTCATTTAGGAGATTCCTCTCCTTGATTTGCCTGCTCTTAAAGGGCTACTCCCACCATATTTTTTTATTCCATTTCTGGGTAGTGTTTGTGTAAAAAGAAGTACTGCGGTTTTTAAATTTTTAAATTCGCTCATTAACACCCTTTTTACGCCTCCAAACATGCACATTCCAAAAAAAAGTCGGGCAAAAAGAAAACTGGGGTGAGGCCGGTGTGACGTACATGGCGGAACGCAGGAAGTTTACTTTATTGTGTTCAGTACTAAAGCTCCCACGAAAATGTTTTGCATATCTATAGTCAAAACCAAGTCGTGTTTCGAAAATTAAACCATGCCACGCACTAGTTCAGGATCTAAGGAATCTGTTGATGCCTCGTTTATCATGAAAAGCGTAAGTTTTTTCACACAAATGAGGATGATTCGCTCACGCTTATGCTGCAAGCCGGCGGGTTTTTCGACCTCAACGTTGCAGTCTCGAGCGAGCTTCACATACAGTCTTCAGTGGTGCGGGATGGTTTTAAACAACAATATGAATTAGAAATCTATTCAATTAAAGAGGAGCAAGCTCCCTTTCAACAATTTTTCGATAGAATTGATAGTATGGAAAATTGGTGAGCTCTTATCTATGCATTTATAAGATTTAAACCAGATCGGGTCATTCAAAAATTTGCAAAATTGCTAGGCCGAGCAGGTCCTGGCACGGGTAAAGCAGAATTCTGCTATTTTGTACAAATAATGCATGAAAATAGCCCTATTTGTCTTATCTGTATTTGAAGCAGCAGCTCATATTTTGGTAATATTTCAAGTGTAGTTATGGTCATAGCTGCGTAGAAAAAATAGAAAATCCCCTTCCAGGAGTGTGAACATTAATGTCCAGAGTTCGAAGATTTCACAAGTTCAATGTGAACTCGAAGAAAAATTTTCCAGCACAATGTTGGGCTTCATACTGGTATGTTCTGGTTTTGATCATATTGTCTGACTTTGCCAACAATATACTTTAATAGGAGAAACTTTCGCGAGGCGAAAAAAACGCGAAATTTCTGGAATTAACTTTCGCGTTTTAGGCAAAATCGGATATTTTGCGAGAATAAACTTTCACGAATTTCACGAATTTCGAGCGAGATGCTTGAGAAAGATCTTGTTGCCTTAGTTTTTAGTTGCTGTTCCGAGGTCTAAGGCTCTTTTACCAATATTGATTGAATTGCGAACAAGTAAACATGACATGTAAAAAAAACGACACAGTTCTACTTTCCTTCCTTTTCTTACACGTGCCAGAGCTTCTTTTCAGCATACTTTAATACTTTAAACGACAATCGACACACGACGGATATAGTTTTCTCACACCTATATCATAAACAGCAACCGACCTTGGCCTTTCTCAAGAACCAAGTATATAAAACAGCAACCGACCTTGGCCTTTCTCAAGAACCAAGTATATAACAGCAACTAAAAACTAAGGCAACGAGATCTTTCTCAAGCATCTCGCTCCTGAACGGTATGCTTTCTCCTTCTGATGCTCACATATCCAGGCGAGTCTAAAAACTGATTAATTAAAACTAAAACGCTACATTTAACTACTAAAATCACGTGACAACAGATACAAAGAATAATGAACTAAATACGTCAATAGGGAGTAGTTACGTCCGGCGAGGGAAGTAAAAGTGAAACCTGAATACCTTTGTATAGAACCGAATTATGGGCGTGAATCGATACAAGTATTAACATAAAGGATTACAGAAATATGAACCGTTCCGATGCTACAAGGCATGGCCTGTGACAAATAACAAAACATGCGAATGAATGAACAAAAACTAACCAAAACTAGCAGTATTACAGAATTGAATCAAATTTATACACTTTTTTTTTTAATAAGCAACCGCTCAATAAGCAACTAGGGCTGGATTGACCCTAACATTAAGCAACTTGAGGGCTCAATTGAATTACTGTTAGCAACTAAGAATTCAAACGTCATTTATTTTAAAATGCTAAAACTGGGCACGAATGTTCATTGTGCTGTTGAAGTTACTGACTAGCATATTTAAACTTGCTGTCTCTTAAGTTTTATGTTGTAGGTGTTACAGTTGATGATTTTGACCCACGAACTTAGGAGTGGTACCCTGGGGACAGGAGAGGCTGTTATAGCTACAAAAAATTTTAAGCAACTTTCAGGGCTGGACGAAAGTCTAGTTGCTTATTAAGAAAAAAGTGTACCAGATGATATTCAATTCAAGTGTATTAACGTGTAGAAATATCTTGAATTATTACTTTGGAAAATCAAATGCAAAGAAGTTTCGCGGAAGACCAGTAATAACATTGCCAGTTTCATTACACAACGACATAATTATGCTAAAGAAACATAACACGTTGAAAAATAGATACAACAGCATAACCCAGCTCAAATTGAAAAATGATCTCGAAAGCTTAAGAACACAAGCGCAAGTGAGACAAACTTGGACAGCGCTAGTTAAAGACGTTGTTGTTGCTGCTAATATGGGGCGCCGATCCCTTCAATATTGTCTTCAAATAATTTATGGTCACATTTCAATTGTTCATTGTCAAATCTTATTTATTTCTTCATTTCTTTATGGTCAAGTACATTTATTTATGGTCTTTCTTCGTTTATTTATGGTCATTTAATACATTTATGGTCTTTCTTCATTTCTTTATGGTCAAGTACATTTATTTATGGTCTTTCTTCATTTATTTATAGTCATTGCATTTTTAAGGATTCAAATACAGAGAGAATGCGTTGTGCTAAGCATCTTGTCATCAAAGGGTATGTTGGCATATTGACGCATGCATAGCTTCGCACACAATGGCGGGATATGTCCCACGCGAGAGAAATGAGCACGGTCTTTTTGTATTCTTTGAAAATTTGAGGCGACTTTTTAATGAAATTTCCGAGCTTCCCGCTAGACGAGATGCAGAGCCAGATCATTTGCTCGCTGCCGACTATGAAGATTTGATGTGGAGTAGAATGCTAGAAGCTAAACAAACCTTGTTGCTTTTGCGTAGTAATACCGAAGGTGATCTCGAACTAACTTCATTTACAAATTTGCTTGATATGATGTTATCATCTATCGATGGACTAGAGAATCTTCTTCATAAAGAATCAGATGAAGATCCTACCATGTTCAATATATCCTTCCATTGTCACACTCAACAAACGGGTAATGGAGGCAGACCCTTGCTGATTGTACAAGAGGAACAAATGGAATTTCTCCGAAGTATGCACTTCCCATGGGTTAAAATAGCGCAACTGTTAGGGATCAGTGAAAGTACCTTGAGAAGACGCAGGGAGGCATCTGGCATTGTTTCTAATTGGTCTAGCATATCAGACGACGCACTCGAGGATCTTGTTTCTGAGATAAGGAGAACAACTCCAAACATTGGGCAAATAAGACTTTGCGGTGCACTTCGAGCTAGAGGCTTTCATATCCAGCGAAGGAGAGTAAGGGATTGCCTTCGTAAACTCGATCCCGTAGGGACAGCACTTAGATGGCGCTCCGTGATACACAGACGAAAATATTTTGTCCCGACACCAAACGCGTTGTGGCACATTGACGGGAATCACAAGCTGATAAGATGGAAACTTGTGGTTCACCTGTGTGTTGATGGCTACTCGCGTCTTTTAGTTTACGCGCATTGCGCAAATAATAATCGTGCAGAAACCGTATTGCAACAGTTTGAAACTGGTGTTTCCAAATATGGGCTACCCTCTCGCGTGCGCAGCGATCATGGGATGGAAAACTTTGCAGTTGCACGCTATATGCTTGAGCGTCGAGGCTTGGACAGGGAAAGCATCTTAACAGGCAGCTCTGTTCATAACTCAAGAGTTGAGAGGAGTCATAGAGATGTCTATGCTGGTGTCCTTTGTTTTTTTTCAAGGCTCTTTTATGAATTGGAAGATCTTGAAATTATCCCTTTGGAGATTGCTGCATTGTCTAGTTTCTGTCATATAATAATTACGAAAATAATATAAAGATAAGATAACTACATCAGCATTTCTATTCTTAGCCATCACTTTGCAGCTTATGTGCCGTGTAACACAGCTTCAAACAGAATGTCCAAGGGCACTTTCGTATAACTAATATATAATAAACGTATGATTAATCAGCTAAGCATTCTTGGCTCCTCTTGATAGGCACACCGTATGTTTTTTTTGTTTTAAACGCCACCTTGCGTATTTAAACGCAAGTTCTTACATCACATTACAATTATTAATCGTTATTTGACCAGACAAGAATTAATGAGCTTTTTGAGAAATGAAAGGTTTTCCATCTGGGGTGCTCCATAGGGGTGGGAATAAGGACTTTCGAGAAACCAAGAAAGCGAACAGAACAAAACATGCGACAAGAAACATTAAAATTCTAAATGTTTTCAAAGAAGAACACAACTAAACAAAACACAAGGTCAATTTGGATAAAATGTTTATTTCAGATCAAAACAGAACTTTCTACACGAAGTTCATCTCCCAGTTGTCTGCACTAAGGATATTATTGAACTCCTCTCGCATGGCACATAGATTTTCATACGTGGCCGGTAACTCCAACGTGAATCCACAAGTATGCCCAACTGGCACTCTTCCGACCCCAGCAGATTGAGTAAATGTGATGTCTATCCTGTCTGTAATCAGCGTATCTGATCCTGTGCAAAAGCGAAGAAACGCGCCAAGCCTTGTAGAATCCAAGCCACGGAGGTACCTTTTGAAGTTATTAAACGTTTCCATTTCCGATGGGGTTGATGGTTCGGCTTTGAGTAAGCTTATCACTTTGGATGTAGTTGGAATGACAATTTTGTAATGATCAAGTAATGCTTCAGTCAGGACTTGGAAAGTAGCACTTCAGCTGGGAAAGGACTGGTTTCCAACAATTTATGACATATTGTGGCTTCTGTATCAGTTCTTTGTGGGCCAACTCATGGATTATTTCTCTCACATTTAACTCTGTCACTCTTCTCTTGCAGTCAAAGTTTGTTAAGAAGTCCAGCGATTCTTCATCATCGAGACTTACTTCTTGGTTTAGTGCTTTGTTGATAAGTGAAGCTTCATCTCTTGAAACATATTGCATAAAGGAATCGAATAGCATCTTTTCATCAACAACCATCTCTCCAAAGAGACAGCTAACAACAAAGGGCTTGCTAAACATAAAAGGAAAATATGACACTTCTGTAAAGCCTTTAACAAGAATTCTTGCTATTGCTTCCCATTTCTCTCTTGTGTAGTCGTGTCTAATGTATGGCACTCTTTCTTGTTCACCAAGTAAAAGAAAGTTATAAGCTTCTTTCCAGAAGAGGGTAAAGACCTCTCTGGTAGGACCACTACCTAATCCTTCCTCATCTTTCCCAAAAGTGTTTACCAAGGTTACCTGTAGAGGTGCAAACATGATCCGTTGGTCTGAAAATATGCCAAGCATGTCCTCTCTAACACTAGCCCTGTGTACTCGAATGCACTTTATTGGTTCATTCATTTGAGCTTCATCCTGAAAGACATAATCAACTGGAGCCGTGTCTATTATTTGCACTTCAGCAGATGAATTGAACTCTTGAAGTCCCACGATAGAATGCTCTGAAAAGTTAGGCTGTTCATTAATATTGCCATCTGTTACAATCTCCACTTCTACACCAAGGACTTTCTCAGTTGGTGGTCCGTCTGTAATCACACATGGCTGCTCATTTATGCTGGAAATAGAAGCTTCTAAAGTCTCTTCCATGTTCTCACAGCGGGCAAAAGGACTAGTAATGAGCTCCGCATCGTCTTCATCGTCATCATCTTCGTTGGTTACAGGCAGGGGAGTCCTGACGTAGATGCATCCTTGGCCAACTAATCGAACAAGAAGGTCACCTGATATCTGCACACCATCAGCCAACTTTGGGGTCACTAGTGTTCCATAGCATGCCTTAGAAAAGAAATTACACAGAAATATATACATCACAAACAACTTGCGCTGTTGTTTTTAACATGTTTTATCTGGAGGGAGGGTCATGACCTCATTATGACTCACTATTACTCACTAGGATACTACATTTTCATTCTTTTGTCAAAAGATGTCTATTATGAACTTAATATGGTTAATTTCAAAATCTTCTGCTATCAAAAAGATTTTGAATGGATATTTTCCTCTAGGGGGTTCTTTTTTTAGTCCACCCTCTATATACCGCATATCACACCGACAACAACAACAGCAAAACCTTGTTTACTTAACGCGAATGTAGCAATAAACAATTGATATGGTCACGTGTTACATGGCAACATCCGACAACATAAATTTTAGTTAGGTCAGCATAAATTTTAATATCCTACATATATTAACATTGTCTGGTGGTATGAGCATGTATAGATTGTAGGAATTGTTTATACCGAATGATATCGGCTTTGTAAGCCAAAATTTCCCTAAAATAGGCAACTAAGTATCATCAATATTTACCTTCATGTATTCAAACAAGCAACAGTCACCAGGAAGGTGCTTCTGGATCTGGTTTCTCAATTCATTTGCGTCCCAAGATCTTGATATAGGAAATTCGTGGACAACAAGTCCCCTTGTTTCCAGCTTGAGACGGCTGCCGTGGCTTGGAACCTTGGTCGTATTGGGATTGGGTATTATGACAAGATCCCTATAAACGGTACCTGAGGGCTTCCTACCAGCCTTATATGGTTGAAAGCGTTCTCCACTGCATGAGGATGCCCTCCTTCCTCTCCTATCTGTCCTTCTTCCGCGTCCCACTGCTGTATGACCCAAGCCCGTATTGCTTGAACGCTCTTGTGTACTACGGTATGTGGGGAATCGACTTGCCAACTCTCCAGCCAGACTCGATACTGTGCTTGTGGCAGCAGTTCTGCTTCCACCATTATTTGCACTGGATGCCCTTTCTATATCCAGACTTTTTATTTCACTGATTGCTTCTGCCGCAATCTTGCACAAGGAAGCAAAATCTTTCTTATTATTCCCGGCCATGGCCTAAGCCTCTGCACGTATCGACCACGTGCCCACAAGGTTTTCGTGAGAGCAGAGCAAGACTGAGCTTGGATTTGACCACAAAAATATGTTAATGACCATAAATAAATGTTAATGACCATAAATGTATTAAATGACCATAAATAAATGAAGAAAGACCATAAATAAATGTACTTGACCATAAATAAATGAAGAAAGACCATAGATAAGCAGAAAATGGCCAGAGATAAATAAGATTTGACAATGAACAATTGAAATGTGACCATAAATTATTTGAAGACAATATTGAAGGGATCGGCGCCCCATATGCTAAAGCAGAAAAGAACTGATTAGAGCTTCTTTAATGCGGATATAGCTATTATATATAAATATCTTTACGTTTAGAGCTTCCATCTAGACACAATGAGGCGTTAAATTCGTGACATACAATAACCCGCTGTTTTGGCGGGAAATTGAAATTTCATCACGTCAGCGAGCAAGCAAAACAAAAAATAACGTAAAGGGAAATGCCTGCAATATCAGTAGAAGATAAGCATCGTATAAAGAATTTAAGAATAGAAAAAGGATGGGGAAGAAAAAGAATCTTATCAGACTGACATTTTGAACATCTTATGTGACTGATAGAATGAGTTGTTAAGTTTTTCGTGTTTTGTTGCCTCAGTATAAAGTTACATGTTTCCAAACAGTGTGTTATGGATGCTTAAGTTTGAGAGTACATTTACTCAGAGATAATAAACTCTACCAGCACAATACTTACACAAAATATTGCACTTAAGTGGAATAACTTGAAGTATGAATTTCATGAAATTGGTACTTCAGAAATATCTTTTACGAATTATTTTGTTAGGGGATTACTTTTTTTCTCATAAAAATTCCATGATACATGTCATAGTCATGATAATAAAAAACAATGCTTGATAATTTACCCTTTTACCACCACCACTTGATGACTGTGCGCTCTTCTGCTCAAGATTTGCCGAGTGGGGCGAAATGACGCCAAAAACGCTCCCCATTCTTCAGGTCTAAGTTGAAAATCGTCATCAAGTACTTCCCATACGAAGATCTGCAGGTGTGCACGAAGACCATGGTAATAAACGGATCGTTCCGTTGGCGACATTTTTGCAGGATCAAACCTTCCTGATGGGGATGGCCTGAAGAATGGGGATGGTATTGCAAAGGTGACCAACACTGCCCATGACGACTGATATGGATGTTGCCCCTGAAAATCTTTTGAAAGTCGTAAGATGCAATTGCAAAAGAGCCTCTAAAAAATGCGGGACAAGCCTATGTAGCTGTCGAACAAAATGGAATAAAATGTGTACCAACATGTGAAGAATGCTTTGGTGAAAGTTGCGGAAATATCGAGGTAAGATCATTCTTTAGTTCGCTTTTTTTTCAATTTTCGGAGCATGTTCAATATGTTATGCGCTCATTGTTCCCTTCCCCTATAGTACTGTAGGCCACCCAATAAGGAGGCACCTTGCTTAATAATAACCAGCTTACTAATTGATGCAGAAAACTCTTGGTCATGATATACTTATCAAGTCATGTCATAGTTAGTATAACATGAAAGGATATTATGTTATGCTTCATCATCATCATCATTTTTTGACCGCAATCGAAACAACAGATTGCACAAAACGTTTCCAGACTTAACGGTTTTCTATTGCTGCCTTTGGGTCATGAGATCATATGCCAGTGTTACGGCTTATTGAAGTTGTGCTTAATATAACACAAGAATTTGTTTGTTGTTTTCTTTCACTAAAACATGGGTAGTATGTACTATACTGACATCATCTTAGTTGATACAGTTCAATAAGGGAACAGTCCGCAGCCTATATTCTTTACTAGCCGGGGGTGCTCGCGTACGCTCGCTTCCCGGAGGGGGGCAAGTGAAAAAAACTTAATGTGGTTGGCGCACTTCGTGCGCTGCATTCGCTTACGCTCATGCCCCTTTCAACCCCACGTACAATGGGTAAGCTCGCTGCGCTCGCCTGTGGTTGGCGCACTTCGTGCGCTGCATTCGCTCCCGCTCATGCCCCTTTCAACCCCACGTACAATGGGTAAGCTCGCTGCACCAGTTTGTTTTTGGGCGTTCGACCTATTGTTTCGGGTCGAATCCATTGTTTTTGGCAAGGAAAGTGCGTCATCACGTGACTCCGCAGAATATATATATTAGATTTTCCAGCCCAGATCATGAAACCATTTGGTTTTTTCAGGATAAAAACAAATTGATGACAGTGACGAGGAAAGGAAATTTTTTGAAGATTTCTTTGGGTATTGACTTTTCTGGATAAATTGTGTTCCATCTGAAATTTGTATTTTTCTCAAACTACTATAACAAACTTGAGCATTCGTTAGAATGCTCAAAAACTATACATTTCAGGGGTACTGTTCTAATGCAATTTGGAATCAGCGTTAAATTCTCTTTCAAATGAGCCATAATACATGTAGTTTTGACGAGAGCACAATTTTAGCCGATTGGGGCGTATCAGTCAGCCACTACATGGAAACTTTCGATTTTACTCGTTGTAAAATCCTAGTCTGGGTGACCGACGGCCAGTTTCGAACTATTGAAATGAAAAACGAATATAATGGCTCATTTTGGGAGAAAATCAGTGTCAAACTTGTGTCACGAAAGTGTGAGGGACTCTTCGCGCAACTCAAAAACTACTGATTATGTCAAAAATTAAAATAAATTCGGAATTAACATAATCGAATTTATAGTTAGAATAGAGATTTAAATAGCTTTTGCGCGACATTGAAGTCATCACCCTATTCTCGAGGACTTGAAGATTTGCCCCTTTCGTCAAAGTTAATTCCAAAAGTTTTTTTTGAATTCGAGACCTTTGCAATTTCTGAATCGACCTTAACTATGCAGATGTACGCCAATAAATGCTTAGCATCCATTCCATACTTAACATTATACATAATTCACATGATATCAAGATGAGCATAAGAAATAGACTGTAAAGAAATACCCTCAGGCTTTAGAATGTCACAACACTCATCATTAAAATACAATTTATCATGACAAAAATCACTCAAAATATATGCATAAGACATGCTTTAAAAAACAGGCCCGATAGACTCAAACCAGGTCATTACCGACGGATCAACCAATACATAATTCTTAAAATCATTGTAAGAGATTTTATCATCTCTGTCAGTGTCAGCTCTCTTGAAGATATAATCTGCCACTTCATACAGAGCATCATGAGCCATAGCTTCAACCGCCGAAAAGGCTCTTTTATTTGCAGTGTGCGTGTTGCTGCTATTTATTTCTGTGGCCCTTAATCCATCATCTCGTAAAGGTCGTTGAGGAATTGGGGCATTAAATATCGCCGAAATAGGTCTGTTCCCACTATCATCGTAATTTTCCATCATCTCCTCTTCGCAAGATCTAACAACATCGCGAACAAGTTCCACATTTACTTGATGGTGCGCTTGTAATACTTTAAGCAGGTCTTCCCTCGAGATAAAATTGTCAGAATCAACATCGTACGCCTTGAATACAAATTTCATTTTCTCTGCTTGTGTCCCTTTGGTAATGATAGATAGACCTCTGACAAACTCTGGAAAACTAATATACCCATTTCCGTTTAGGTCATAAAATTTGAACATTTGATCGACAAGGACATTTTTCCGTAGTGCTAAAGGTCCAAGGCATTGGTAAAATATTTCTTTTGTAATACCCAGACTACTTGTACACAGTGATTTATACTGCTCATACAAATACTCTATTTCTGATGGGTCAAAGTGACTAATCACCCTGAGTTCTAAGACTTCGTTCCAAGATATCTTTGGTTTCACAGCTTTTTTACCTGCAAAATAAAGTGTAATTAGTATCAGTTGTAACGGAACTTAGCGTCAAGCTGTCTAAATATTAAAAACGATGTACCGTAAATCCTCGAATAAGCCCCCGGGGGCTTATTTACAAAAGCAAAATTTTCGTCTGATTATTAATCAATATTAAGCAAAATAAAAGCTATACGATGCAGCTAATCAATGAAGTTAGTGGTTTAATCTTGCTGTTATTTGCAATACACTCACTAAACAACTTCAATGTCTCAATACTTCGGCTCAATATCCTTGCAAATGATTATCAGGATGGGGGTTTATTCCAGGGGAGGGCTTATTGGAGGATTTACGGTATAACTGATAGCAGTGTTTTTGAGAAGAATTTTGCTCTGATGCCCAAATTTATTAACAAATTCCAATCAAATAATTAACAAATCTTTGTCGCACATGAATTAATTAATGTATAATTTTTCAGTTATAGGCATAGTGCAACGAAAAATCACTTTCCCGTTCTCTCATTCAGACAGGGGGCGTCAGCAATAAAGAAGCGAGAGGGGGAAGAGAGGGTGGTATAAATTTGGAAAATTTCAAGTCTGATACGAAATACATTAATTTGATAATTACATTACTCAACGCGCTGATTCTGACATAGAAGTTGACACTTTTAGATATAGCCTCGTTTAGATATAGTAACTTGTATGACATAGGGGATACGTTACGTCTAACAGTGTATTCAGGTGATACACTCCCTCTCAAAAGAATTGCAAAGGTCGATAAAAACTGGCGTCAAAAACGGCGCCAAAAACGGCGACCACTCAAGCAAACATTTTGAATTTCGATATTGACTTTTGAATTTTCGATTTAGTTTCATCTTGTTGGGGAGATGAACATGGCCATCCTTTGTTTCAGTCCTTTGTTTCAACGGTTTTGTTTTACCAATCAAAACATTCCCATTTCTGCGCAATTGCGCATCTTTCAGTAATGACGTAATGCAAGTTTGAAATTAACCAGTCAAAACTGCCGACCAAGATTAATCTCAGTTTACAAGTGATCACGGAAGTTCCATTTCACTTCCGTGATCGTGCTCAAATTTGTCTGTGAAAGAAACACATCATTCAACTTAATAGTTAAAGTTAAAAAAGTTCAACTTAATAGTTAAAAAACTTTTATTTTCCAAAACAAAAATGAAATGCCATTTGTATTGGTTGCATAAGTATACAGCTGGAAAACTTTCTTCTTTTCACCTGATACTCCCAACAAGTCAAAAATGCGCCGTCTCCATCGTGATCGTGCTCGTGGTCCCCCCCCCTGCCACAGCGTGCTCAGCGTCTAGTATGTATGGAGCGGCATCGGAGCCAAAAATGTGGCAGCTGTGTCGTGCAAATGTTACAGCGCCGCCTCTTAGAGGCGTCGTCGTAGCCTCGATTCCATTTTGTGCCGGCGCGTCTTAGAGGCGTCGTTGTAATCTCGTTCTCTATGGAGATCAGTAAAAACTTCGTTTCCATGTTACTATCAGTCCGAGAAAGTTCCGGACTGAAAATTTACAACACCTGAAAGAAAACACCAGGAAACAGACATTGTTAGCTAAGCACCGACCGGCATATTTTAGTTGAAACGTTGAAACACTAAAATTTAGCAAATTAAAATGTTAAAAAACTGCACGCCTGTACGTGACAACGACGCCTCCTAAGAGGCGTCGGCGTGATTTCGGTTTCATGTTACAGCGTCGCCTCGCAAGAGGCGTCGGCGTCACGTAAAGGCGTGCAGTTTTTTAACATTTCAATTTGCTAAATTTTAGTGTTTCAACGTTTCAACTAAAATATGCCAGTCAGTGCTTAGCTGACATATTTTTAAAAGAATGTTCTTTCATTCACTTATTATTTCTATTAAATATTTTGTTGAAAGAGGGATTCTGTTTTATCACCATTGTATTGTATAACAATGTCTGTTTCCTGGTGTTTTCTTTTAGGTGTTGTAAATTTTCAGTCCGGAACTTTCTCGGACTGATAGTAACATGGAAACGAGATTTTTTACTTATCTCCATAGAGAACGAGATTACAACGACGCCTCTAAGACGCGCCGGCACAAAATGGAATCGAGGCTACGACGACGCCTCTAAGAGGCGGCGCTGTAACATTTGCACGACATAGCTGCCACATTTTTGGCCCCGATGCCGCTCTATAAGTATGGCACTTCACGTTGTTTGTTGTTTCAACATGTTTACATTTCATCCAATGAGAAATTTGCAAAGCCTCATTCCAAATCAAAAGTGAACGTTTGAATCTGAGGCACATACCTTATATGGTCTGTGTCCTAAGTAAATAGAAACACAGATCACAGAAAAGAACACAACATTTTTCCCCACTCACCAACATCTACTCGCTTGCGCAAGCGCGTCAAAAATCCAAAAAGATTTCATGTAATTTTCCTGGTTTTGCTTTAACAGGAGTTTACGCATTTGTTTACCACTTTAAAGTACAGTTATCCTTTTCTTCACCCACGAAAGCAATAAAAATAGCATTGGAAAGACAATTGCCAGTTCGAGTAGTTCAAAAATGGACTGATGAACATACAGAAAATAAATTTTGAATAAAGCTAGTTCTACAATTGTAAAAATGAATGGCAGGTATACAGGGATATCACCCCAATATATGGTTAAAATATTTATAGTTTTCTCTATCAAGATTTCTTTTGGAAAACACTCTCGCACACTCAGGGAATAATTGTTCTATTTTGTATTATTCCTTTGCAAATCGTCTGAGGAGTGACACTTAAAGAAATTATTAGTTATTAAGCTTTCAGGACGGGGGAGCTCCTTCTCGTTAGTCTATCTACTTAGGGGGCTCCTCTTTAATCTGTAGTAGTATGTATGTATATTATTGTAGTTTATTGTATCTTAATATTATCTTCTTGACGAATTGTATGTATTGGAATGTAAAAAATGAATGAAACTGAAACTCTGAAGATAACATCTCAGTAACCAATACGCTCTTGAACCGGAAATTAATTTTCATTGGCTAACGCGATTTTTTTTAGCGACAAGGTAGCAACGGGTCTGGCCATGGATTTTCACAGTGAAAAGTCTATGGAGCTGCGCCTAACTCATGTTTTAAAAGTGGGTTTTATCGCGTTATTTTGGTAAAATATTGAACAAAATATGTTTTTCTTGCAGGTTCGTATATTATATAAAAAGCTTTTCACACAAGACAGTCGAGTTCGTCACCTTAAAACCGTCCCTGCCATCTGCTCTTTTTATCAAATTGCACCAACGAAGCTTCTCAACATTTGATTTCGGGAATATAAAACAATTTAGGCCCATTTGATATCCATCTCAATAAAAATAGCTCTGACAACCAAACGTTACACATTGACGCCCCAAAGATCGCATCTTCTTCTGCAAAATGCGCCACTACATCCATAACCTCGATTTCGTGTTAGCGCTTCAAGGTGTGAAAACATCGTGAAAGGGGTCTATTTGGTATTGAACATCCTGGCCTAAGTAGCAAGGGGGAATATGTTTCGAACGTCCAGCTATTGTTTTACTTTAATTGAGCTGACCAATCAATGCACTTTAAGAACGATAGAAATGCAACAGAACGCAACAAAATTGCCTGTCATGGCGGCTAAAATCACGCCGAGCTGCGAGAAAGTGATGTTTTTATTTAGAGTTGCTGGCGCATATAGTTTCAAAAAACAACTTCAAACAAACATTTTTCAAAAGAGCAATAGTTTTTCTAAATTTCCATCGGCCTGAATTTTAAAATTCATCTTAATAACAAAGATATGAGAACAAAAACATGCCATATCTTCATTGTTTTTCCTTATTTTTGCCTCAATTCATTAGCAAGAGTAAATAAAATTTGTTGTTTATTTAAAATATGGCAAAATTTCATGAAATTTCATGAAGATATGGCATGTTTTTGTTCTCATATCTTTGTTATTAGGACGAATTTTAAAATTCAGGCAGATGGAAATTTAG
The DNA here is from genome assembly GCA_013076295.1 of Sanderia malayensis. Taxonomy (NCBI): domain Eukaryota; kingdom Metazoa; phylum Cnidaria; class Scyphozoa; order Semaeostomeae; family Pelagiidae; genus Sanderia; species Sanderia malayensis. The sequence continues at coordinate 5,917,165 of RQOL01000699.1, read as the reverse complement.
AAAAACTATTGCTCTTTTGAAAAATGTTTGTTTGAAGTTGTTTTTTTGAAACTATATGCGGCAGCAACCCTAAATAAAAACATCACTTTCTCACAGCTCGGCGGGATTTTAGCCGCCATGACAGGCAATTTTGTTGAGTTTTGTTGCATTTCTATTGTTCTTAAAGTGCACTGATTGGTCAGTTCAATTAAAGTAAAACAATAGCTGGACGTTCGAAACACTTTCCCCCTTGCTGGCCTAAGTGCAATTAGGCCAGCTGCAGAGACGGGGTAGGGTTCACTTGGTCCCAGAAACTTCCCCGTCAGGCAACCACACCCCCTCTCTCAGCCTGGTCTAAGTCACTGATGTCTAAATTGTTCTTGTCTGCTTTCTCAAAGTGCTTATGCAACGAAATTTGACATATCGATTATTTTATTTAAAATGAAAGCCAAAAATGTACTGATCAGTTTGATGCAATTTTGACGTGCATCTGACAAGTATAAGTTACTTTAATTTCACCTTGAATCAGGCCACCTTTTGCGAAAAATATCGCAACACTGTGACGTCACAGTGATGACCCAAATTATTTTGCGCAATGGAAGTCAATGGGTTCTTTCGAACGTCGTCTGGTTTTTTTTAATAGCTCCACTCAGGGTGGGGATATTTGAGCTCCGGCTGAACCAACATAAGGGCGAATCTTTTAACCGTCGTTCTGAAAAAAATTGGTGTCATTTTGTTTAACGTTAGAGACACAATTTAAGTTTGAAAATGGGTACCTCCAGAAAATGTGACGTCATCCCGCGTCGCCATTGTTGCTTCGAGTTGCTGTGGAACGACACGTAGCCCTGGTTTGGCTTATCCCAGGTCTTATTTTTTGTAATAACTTATTTTAGCTCAAAATTGCAGACATTGAATTATTTTTAGAAACTTCGGAAATTAAAATTCCTTCGATATCACCCCAAAAAGCTAAATCTTCTGACATTTGTTTTGGTCGGCTCGGGCCTAACCACTCCGGGCGAGGAGTGCTTAGGCCCGAGTAAAGCTGAGAGTCAGACGGGTTGGTTTACGAGCTTGTTTACTGCATCTATTGCAGGAATAGCGTTTGACTTTAGCTTTAATCTCATCTTTAATTCTTTCCCAATATCTCTCTTTACTTCAAAGCAAAAATGAGCGCTATAATGAATAAAATCCTGCTATCCTAGTCGGTGCGTGCGAATGATGTCTGTCTCCTGAACTCCTTAAAAAGACCTTGTTCTGTTTGATTGGTTTTGAAATACTATCAGCAACATTATGAAACGATACTTTTTCGCAACACTGAGTAATCGTACAATTGTCTCCTTATGTATCTCTACGACATGTAAATAGTTTTATGATTTATTTGCTCCCGAGACGAGATACCCGTCATGTGTGTGCTCGCTCACAGCTCGCCATGTCGAATTTCAATAGAAGGAAGCCTGCTTGACGTTGCAGACGCGACGTTTGATGACATCACAGTGATGTTCAGTTTTCGCACGAAAATGGTCAAAGTTGCGTACTTTGAAGGTTAATAGCGAAAAAAGTATACATAATTTGCAAATTTTATTTGCGCCACGTTTTATCAGTGCATTGAAATCTATATATTTTTGAAATAAAAACACTATGTAAAAATTCGTTGCATAAGCACTTTAAGATTTAATATAATTCTAAAATATATATACAGTACATCCTCGATTATCCGAACCTCGATTATCCGAATGCCAAAAGTTTTTACTACATCAATTTTTTGCAAACCAATTCTCGATCACCAAATAAAATATCTGTTGTCTTTTTAAATTTTCGCCCTTTATCAAAGTCAAATCCAATGGAAACATCAAATTAACACATCAGTTTTCATATTCGTGTTTACAATACCGAAACCGCTACACTTTTTTTTTAATAAGCAACTAGACTTTGGTTCAGCCCTGAAAGTTGCTTAAAATTTTGGATATTTTAGCCCTCAAAGTTGCTTAAAAGTTGCTTAAAATTGTTTGTACTTATAACAGCCTCTCCTGTCCCCGGGTACCACTCCTAAGTTCGCGGGTCAAAATCATTACCTGTAACGCCTACAACACAAGACTCAAGAGACAGTAAGTGTAAACATGTTAGTGAAAAACTTCAACGTAAAAAATAGAAGAACCAAACATTTTCCAAACAACATCAAAGTTGCTAACAGTAATTCAATTGAGCCCTCGAGTTGCTTAATGTTAGGGTCAATCCAGCCCTAGTTGCTTATTGAGCGGTTGCTTATTAAAAAAAAAAAGTGTAAATGGAAATCGAACAGGAATTTCAAAATCCACGAGTTTTGACTAATTGTGATCATCTTCCGTTTGAGCACCCAGTGACTATTCTGGGTGATAAAAATAAACTTCATGACAAGATTAGTAGGTACAATTTGTGTCCTTGATTATCCGAATTTTTGGCGTATCCGAACGGCCCAGCAAAAAATTGAGTTCAACTTGTTCGGATAATCGAGGATGTACTGTAATTCCAAATCATATCTCTACCTCATAGGCTTTAGGCCCTCTACTCTAGGTTTTTGACAACAGATAGCCGAGATTCTGCAAAGTAATTGATGTGGGTATTGGAAACTACAGGATATGTCAACAAGACACAAAGCTAACCTTTGAGGTAAAGAGCTGCTCCTATCTTTACAGACCATTATGAACCAATAACATCATGAGATGTGAAATTTGACAAGAAGCATGTCAAATACTTTTTATATCCTTCCACTACAAAGAATTAAGCTCTTAAAAGTTGTATGAAAATATAATAATTAAAAACAGGAATATTCCTTTCAAATGACTTTTTACTGTGATTAACCTTCTCATTTCTTGTATGGAAAAGATTATGGGAAAAAGATTTCCCATTTGATTGCATCAAAATGATTAATGCCTAAAATCGCCAACACTAACACTTCACTGCTGAAAATTTAAGACAGTTACAGTGACACAAAATGAAGTTGTTTAATGCTTAATGGATACTCACCTGGATAAAGCAGAGGAAGCAAAACAGACCTAGGATTTGCAAGTGGTGGGATAGGCACTGTTATCTTGAGAAAAATGTGATTTTTGTCATGTTCGCTCATTGGTTCACATCTTGAACAAATATCAAAGTCTATACAGTTGGAACATTTGTACCGAATACCGGTTAATGGATTAGCATTGCATATGTTACAGCTGATGCCACGATGAATAACACAATCGTTCTTTGACTGATTCTCTCCAATATTATACAGTAAATTTAAGATACTCTCTGACTCTCTGCACCTTATATCTTTGGCATCTTTAGAAACTAGGGAAAAAGTTCAACAACAAATTTAATAAAATGCAAAGCTAATAAACAGGTGTAAGTGCAACTAATGGTGAAATTTGCATAAAATATGTACCTAGGGTTATGGTATTGAGAGAGAGAAAGACTTTCATGTCCCTGGAGCCAGATTCAGATTCAGATTCAGAAGTAGATTCAGATTCGGCAATAACCAACAATTGATTGTCCATAAATCCTTGATTTGTAAATATTAAAATACCAAACCCGAATTATAGCCACCCCGATGCAATTACCTGTATTTTGCAGATTTTTCGAAAATTTTCAGCCAGGGGCTCGTCTATAATTCAACTCATACAAGCAAGTACGTAAATTTTAGGCCAAGCCACCCTTGTGTAAATCTGTCGGAAACAATTCGCAAAATAAATCTTCGTCTTTCAAACCCGAATTATAGCCATCCCAATGCAATTACTTGTATTTTGAACATTTTTTGAAAATTTTTCAGCCAGGGGGTTTGTCTATAATTCAACTCATACAAGCAACTGCGGAAATTTTAGGCCAAGCCACCCTTGTGTAAATCTGTCTGAAACAATTCGTAAAACAAATCTTCGTCTTTCAAACCTGAATTATAGCCATCCCAATGCAATTACCTGTATTTTGAACATTTTTTGAAAATTTTTCAGCCAGGGGTTTGTCTATAATTCAACTCATACGCACTCTCCATATCTTAGCCAGTTTGAGAGTAGAACAATGGCCTGCAGTGATGATAGGTTACCACTTTGTTCCTGCTGAATCGTAGTAGAATAGCAGTCAAGTATTCTATACCTATTTAGAAGTATATTATAAAGTACCGTAATACTTCGATTAAATGCCCCCTCAAATAAAGGCCCCCTATTAAACGCCTCCTTCGAATGGATGCCCCCTTGTTGAGGGGCGTGTATTCGAAACACATAAAACCGAAGCTGCTCCTTCTTTTAACATCATCAAGGAAGACGATTTTGATCATGACTTTCAACTAGATATTTAGTTCTTCTTTTAAACTACACTTTTGGAACCAGACTTTTTCAGTTGTTAACTCAGAGTTTCAAGCTAGGTGCGATCATCATTAGATGTTTATTAATAAACGCCTCCCTCTTTTAAACGCCCCCTCGAATAGAGGCCCCTAAAATATCAAAAAAATTAATCGAAGCATTACGGTACTTTGATTATTGTTTGAAACTTAAACCTTTAAAGCTTTTGTTCATCTAATGTAATTGTACATACAATAGTGACTTGAGACTTGCATTCTATACCTGTTGATTGTATGAGTTGAATTATAGACGAACTCCCTGGCTGAAAAATTTTCAAAAAATGTTCAAAATACAGGTAATTGCACTGGGATGGCTATAATTCGGGTTTGAAAAACGAAGATTTGTTTTACGAATTGTTTCAGACAGATTTACACCAGAGTGGCTTGGCCAAAAATTTCCGTAGTTGCTTGTATGAGTTGAATTATAGACGAACCCCCTGGCTGAAAAATGTTCGAAAAACTTTCGAAATACAGGTAATTGCATTGAGATGGCTATAATTCGGGTTTGAAAGACGAAGATTTATTTTACGAATTGTTTCCGACAGATTTACACAAGGGCCAGTGTGCATTCCATGTAGCAAATTCCGAAGATCTTCGGCGTGGAGTAATTTTCTTTGGCGTGGCGTTGGCGTGAGATCGGCATCTGCTGGCGTGTGGCGTACCAATTTTAATTTATTTTATTACATTATTCTTTTAATTACTTGTGATTGATTGCCATTCTGTCAGCATTTGTTGATTTTTTCCATCGCCATTAGGTTTGTGCGCGTATTTCTGCATCATTGTTATGCCAATGCATAAATAACCTGTAATTATGGGGGTGGGGTTGGCGCAATGTTTTTGTTCGTTTTGAATTGCATATAAACCCTGGCGTACACCTGGCCTTGCCTTGGCGTACCTTCGGCGTGGAGTTTACATGGAATGCACCCTGGCACAAGGGTGGCTTGGCCTAAAATTTTCGTAGTTGCTTGCATGAGTTGAATTATAGACGAACCCCCCGGCTGAAAAGTTTTCGAAAAATCTTCAAAATACAGGTAATTGCATCGGGATGGCTGTAATTCAGGTTTGGTATTATTTACAAATCAAAGATTTATGGACAATCAATTGTTGGTTATTGTCGAATCTGAATCTAATTCTGAATCTCAATCTGAATCTGGCTCCAGGGACATGAAAGTGAGAGAAAGAGATTACTTTAGGCTTTTTTTAGATTTTTTTGTTCCAAATCTGTCTATTATTGCAAAAATTATACTCACTAGTTGGACAATCAATAGATTGATTCATTGTAAGATATGCGAAGGCTTGGAAACTCCACGCAAGGAAACAAAAACTGAATTTATTTTCCTTTTGACCTTTAGTCCAGTTAGGCCCGTGCCCGTGTCTGTTTCCGTTTTCTGTGTCTGGTCTGCTGTCTGTCTCGTCTCCAGGAGCAGAACCGAGGGGGTAGACGAAAAATTCAACCGTTCAGGATGTGATCATAAATTATTCATAAGACAAAAATCCCGAGCGAATCCCGACGTTCACAATTCTCGTTTTCGGTAGCTTCCGCAACCTTGTTGAACCGAAGTCGAACCCAACAAAAGCATACAAATAGCAACAACATCTGATGCACGTGTGGGTTCAAAGATCAATCACTGATGTCACGACACTCCATTCGCTCATTCATTTTCTTGTTTTCTTCTTCGTTCAATACTTGTCACACCCTATATTCAATGAAAAATTTTCCTTTTTCACATGACTAAACTTGTTTTCCACTTTTCTAACTCGTATTTTACGTATATTTCCACTTTGTTATAGCCTGGAAGAACTACCTGCACTTTGAATGCACATCTCAATCATTTACTTCTCACTCATCTTTTCTGTTATTCTCACCTTCTATTGGTTGTTGGATTAAATTACGTAATTTTGATTTTGTATTATATTATAATTTGTATTTTGTATTATATAATTCAACTCATACAAATAATGAAAGTTGAGCATTTATTGCAAAACGGAACAAAAGGGTACAATTACATAAAACAAAAATAAAATTTGAAAGCCAAGGACTTGCTTGTACGAGTCGAGTTATAGATAGATTTGCTCCAAGTCTATTTCGTATTTCAATCATAAAAGGGAACTTAGACTTGGAGCAAGTCTAAGTTATAGACGAACTCCCTCACTGAAAAATTTTCGAAAAATCTTCAAAATACAGATAATTGCATTGGGGTGGATATAATTCAGTTTTGGCACTTTAATATTTACAACTCGAAGATTTATGGACAATCAATTGATGGTTATTGTGGAAACTGAATCTAATTTTGAATCTGAATGTGAATGTGGCTCCAGGGACATGAAAGTCCAGAAAAGAATGTTGATTTCCAGGCCTACATAATACAATTATTTGTCTGCGCTGGCTACACTTTATTTCCCTTTTTTAAAATGGATAACAATTGCATAACTCAAATTTACTTGCTAAAGCTGTCATTGCTACTTAATGAACAAAAATATCTTGCAACTAAAGCAGGACTCTAGTCCAAGATTGTCCTCGACCGCCATTAACAATTACAGATATACACATTACAACGAGAACGAGAGAATAACGAAAATTTACCGCGAAAGCCTCGTTCATTCGCTCGGAAATGGGTCTCATGAATAATTTATGATCACATCCTGAGCGGTTGAATTTTTCGTCTACCAACCGAGGGCCGAGTGAAGTTTGTTTTGTTGCTGTTGTTGTTCAGGCAGAATAATATTATGCTTTTTAAGGATGCATCGAAATACACCAAATTCTCGTTGCAACCAATGAAATCTACATTTTGCTGGGACAACAAAAAGGATCTCATAATTCAAGAAATAATTCACTGACGACGTAGATAGGAAATTTGATAGGGGGGGATTGAGATTTTCAGATAAACAATTAAAAAACAATTTTGTTTTTTCAAGACTATGAATATAAAATAAGCAATTTTTCGACAAAACGCCAGTTTAGCTCTACAGGGGGGTTTTCGCCCCTGACCCCCCTATCTAGTCCATTGGCAATATGGCATAGAATAACGACGGAATCGTCGGCTATATTTAACCGTATCTGCAGGTATAAATAATTCTTATCCGTAGCTCGACTCTCGGCGTACGCTATTCCTCTCGCCCGGTTTGCTTCGTCACAAGACGAAAAATGATGTATGAGGCAGATCTGTTTCGATGCATCCTAAAAAGCATCTACCATATTTTTGGTTTTGGCGCCAAGACAAAATAAGACAGAACCAACATTGGAGAACAGGAGGAGGAGGAACACACACATCGACCTTTTTGCGTGTTTGAGTGCATCTATTTTCTTCATTGCTTAAAATGAACACAATGAACAACGACACACTATCTGACTCAAATGATGCAATGTTTCCCCAAGAGAAGAACCAAAGGCTTGTTATTACACATATAATCAACGACTTCTTTAAATCTTATGCCGGAAAGCAATGTCTTGGCCCCTTCCACAAGGTAAATTGTTTATCGCTAAATAGGTTATCGCCTCGTTCTTATTTTTCCCAACACTGAGTCGAGCAATTAATAATATTACTAAACTTTACTAGTTCGGCAAAGTAACTACTCTCGTCGAATTAGCTGTAAAAAATACAAAATATTGTAATTAGGCTCTTGATGGATGATGATGATTATTGTTATTACAATCATCATAGCAGAATATTTAAAAGAGAATATTAGCTTTTGTCGTGTCAAAACATTACGCATAAATGTGCTTTTATCGCAAGATTATATGAAAAACGTGCAGATTTTTTGTTCAGAGTTGAACTTTGTAAAATATCAATATTTAAAATAACCAAGCTCTTTTAAAAATAAGGCCCTCCTTTCCTTGGGTTTTTTGGATGTTTTTCCACAATTGCAGCTTGGCCTCAAACATGGATTATTATTAGGCATGCCCTTTCTCTTTAGTTTTTAATTTAGCTTATTTAGCTGAATAAGAACATATTGTCATTTGGAGTGTTTTCATTTTTAAGAGCTTCACCTCAATTGTTGGACCCAATGGAAGTGGGAAGTCAAATGTAATTGATGCTATGCTTTTTGTCTTTGGATATCGGTCAAAGCAAATTAGATCAAAGAAACTTTCTTTACTGATACACCATTCTGAGAAATATCCAGATGTTCAAAGCTGTACAGTTAGTGTCTATTTTCAGAAGATAATTGATTTGGTAAGGATTCAGATTGTTTCTCTTGCATTTAGCTTGCTTCTTCCCTTTTTTAACAAATACTCTTTGATTGGACCTGAAGAGATGACCCAGAATTCAAAAATGATAGAAATCATTAAGTTTAGACACAACAGCTTAATCACATGATAATTTTTGATAATTCTTTTTTCCCACATTTAACAAATTTATGATCTAACATTTGAACCTTGATGAATTGAACACCCAGGGGAGTTGGGGTGTTTTTTTACTAGAGTAGTTGAGAGAAGTATAAAAATTTGAACACTTGAAGAGTTTGGCTTTAGTTGACTTATCAAGCTTTATTGGTATGCTTTCCATACTGGGGTCTTAAAGAAGGCTACAATTATATTCTCTTTATATTGAGTTTAGATATAAGTGATATGTACATATTAAACTACTAGTTGCTTTGATACTTTATTATCAGCAACATTTTATCATCATCAGTTGTACATGGTTGCATAATGAGCAAAATTACTCTTTAAATAACAACAGTAATTATTATTATGACTATTATTCTACCAATAAAAATTCAGGTGATAATAGTTATTATTATCATAAGATCAACAGTCATAAGAATTCTTATGTTTATGCTACTTTCAAGGGGTTTTAGATCCATTACAAGTTTTAGGTTCTAAATTATTTCACAAAGAACCATTTTACCATTTATTACCATTTTTTACAAGCCTGGCGAGGAATCGAAAATTGTACCAAATAGTGACTTTGTTGTATCAAGAACTGCTAAGAAGGATGGGAGCTCAGACTACTTTATAAATGGCAAGAAAAGATCATTCAAGGAAGTGGGAGTCCTATTAAGACAGAGTGGCATAGACCTTGACCACAATCGTTTTCTTATTCTGCAGGTATTTAATTCCCTTCCAATTTTTGTGAGCTTTTTCAAAATAAAGAACATATGTACCAGTGCTAGACTGGTTAATTTCTCTTTTTTGTTTTCTTTCAATATTCCAGGGAGAGGTTGAGCAGATCTCCATGATGAGACCAAAAGCAGAAAATGAAAATGATGAAGGAATGTTGGAATATCTGGAGGATATTATTGGTTCTAGTAGATTTAAAGAACCAATTGAGAACCTTGCTGTTCTTGTAGAATCCCTAAATGAGCAAAGGCGTGAGAAGGTAACACATTACTTAAGGTTGATTTTTAATCACTTATTAAATGTCCTCATCGTGTCCTTTGGATATTTTGGCATTAAAGGAGAAGTGAGATCGTTTTTAAACCTTGGATTCTGGGAAGTAAATCCTACTGTAAATACTCCCTGTATAACGAACCCTGGATATAACGAACTTTCGTTATTACAAACCAAGCTTCTGATCCCCTGACCAAAAATACCCTCGATATAACGAATTTCTGAGAAAACCTATTGCGATGGCGTGCGGGGCTAGAGACGTAAATGTGGTTTCAATCATAATCTACCCGGCTTATTCCTTTCGCCCGAATTTTGATACGATATCAAAGTATAAAGTATGGATGGCGAAAGTGAAGAAGAATGTAAGGTAATAGAGGAAGAAGTTGTGTAGCCACCAACGAAGGGTGAAGCTTTTCAAGCTCTGGATGTGCTTCAAACATCGAGCCGTGCGGAAATAGGGAACGAAATGGGAAGATCAATTCCCTTTCGAAATTATATGACGTAGCAATGAGAAACATATAGTGTGCCACTTAAAGGGCTTATGCAGCCAAAAGTGACATATCTTTTTTTTTGCTGAAATGGAGAGAATTTAACTTGCTTAGAAGCATGCCGCAAATAGAATTTGAAAATATTTTGTAGTTTCTGAGTTATTCGTTGCCAAAGTAAGCATTTTGGACAACTTTTTGTAGAAACTGTGACATCACAGTGATGCGCGATCTCAGCGGTAGATGAAAAATGCAATACATCAGTTTGAGGTGGTACAAGGTCCAAATTATAAGCTCCAGCGCAGTCAATATGCATTGTGAAATAGAAAGCGCAGTGTGCGCCGTCTCGTTGACGGTGTTTAGAAAAGAAGTTGCGGAAATATTCAAAGCACGCTATGTCTGGATGGGCTGACCTAAAGTTTAAATTTAAAGCTTCTAGCGTGATTCGAAAAGTAAATTCAAAAGTTTTTACCAGTTTCTAAATAAGTATGTATGTGGAAACCCGTCTATGGTATTGGAATGTTTGCCAAATATTGCAAATGCCTACATTTTGTAAATTTGTAAGTCTACTTAAAAATCTCTTGACTTTTTTCGTAGGCCAAAATTGTTTCTTAGTTTTCTGATTTCCCCTCATACAAATAACAACGTATTGGGGTGGTGAGCAAAATAATCTATTTTTATATTGATCTGAAGCAAGAATGACAAAAATCTAGCAAGAAAGAACAGAGCAGCAGACTTTTTTAGGATTCAGGCCAATCTATCAAATGATATGAAACAATTGAAAAATTCAAAGAGAAATCCATTTTGTAAAAATATATAAGTGAAATGAAAACAAAATCAACACAATACAATAAAATATGATTTTTATCCTATTTTTGAACTAAAATTTGCTTTATTTTAACTTTGTCTGGATGTTTCCACGCTAAGTTGTTGATCCTGTCCTTAATGTCCCGCTCCGGCTCCGGCTCCACAAATTGTGTTGCTATCCAGTTTACCATTCTGAGCAACAGTTCTTTATCTGCTGATTTCTATGCCATGCATGGCCTAAAATAAATAACAACTGAAGTTTAATTTGCTGATACTCAATAAATATTACGAATATCGACCTTGTAGTCGTATCGAGCATATAAAACAGGTCTTAGAAGCTGTCAATAGCATTTATTTCTATGCTATGAATGATATGATAGATACAAATGCAACAACCGGGTGGCGATTCTCAAAAAGAAAACAAGGGTTGTATGAAAAAATCAAAAGATTTATTTTCCAGACCAATTCATTATGGGTGTTAAATTTGCTCTATTCCAATGTTCATTAACAAAATTTGTTATGATTATGTTTTATGTCTCTTCTGTTTTTATGGGACAGGGTCCTCCATGCCGCTCCACTACTTCTAAGCTACATACTAAAATAAGTTTTTTCACCGTAAAGTTGAATAAATCTAAATAAAATAAAAAATGACTTATTTACACTGCAGTACAGTACCTACCCTACCTGACATTACGTTTCCCGAGCTTGATCCTAGCGAGCTTTGCAACTGCAATGGAGCTTCTGTTGCTGTGTTGAAATTATGATACATTGTGGACATGATTGCTTTATTTACATAATCAATGTTTTAAGCAATAAATGAATAAAAGAGGCCTGTTGTTGATACTTCCCGGAAAATCTGTTTCCCGCCTTTCTTTCAAGAGAACATTTATTATGCAAATTTATTCTGTTGCAAAACGAGGTTTTGCATAAATTATCATGCAGACTTTTGACCTCAAACTGATGTATTGCATTTTTCATCTACCGATCTCAGCAGCAGACGACCTGCGAACTGCGGTCAACAAAACGCTGATCGGAGTGAAAATTTCCGACAACAATCACAGCGGTGCTCTCTTGGGCCTCCAGATGAATAAAATTGGAATGACTGCACTGTATTAAAATGAAGTTTCAATGGCAATATACACTAACTATTCATCAACAGAACTTCTATTTGCAAAGCGGACATCAATCTCTTGAAGGGATAGGCCGTCACATGCAGAATCTTCATCACCGTAGTCGACTCCAGGTCTGCTGGCGAGGGATCTCTTTCGTACGCGCTTCGAACATGCAAAATAACTACATAATAGTCTTTGTCTTGTTCGCTGCTATTAGGACTACTTCTTGTTTTGTTTGTTTCGTTGTCCGAGCTAGAACTGGTATAATCACAGCTATCCGACATTTTGAAATAAATGCCAAGTTTTACTTCCAGTCTCATACTGTTTCTCAGGTCTGCGTCTCTTGAGCAGAAAACAATAAGTTGGTTCAATGTGACGTCATAGAAAACCAAAGTCACGAAAATTTTATTTTTTTCAAAAATTTGTTATAAATCCCATATGTGATCAAAAGCAACGGAAATCAGCTCATAATGCGAGAAAAACATCGGGATTTTTTGCCACAGGTTAGAGATTCAAAGTCGCCCTGCGCTATCTCAAGTTATTAAAAAAATTGTGACGCGAGGTCGAAATTTCCCATACAAACCCCATGGGAACTCAATTCGTGTCATCACTGTGATGTCATCAGTTTCTACAGATATGGGTGGGTTTGAGCCTACATAAAGCATACCTATACTCGTCAGAAAACACTCAAAATAAGTTCATGGTGATACTCAGATCTTTTTCTCTCCATTTCAGCAAAAAAACGATAGGTCATTTTTGGCTGCATAAGCCCTTTAAGCGCGAATACTTCAGGGAGGGTCCAACAAACATTAAAAATGTTCCTTCTGTACAACGAACTCCCGCTATTGCGAACTATTTTGTCGGTCCCTACAGAGTTCGTTATAGCGGGATTCTACTGTATGACTCCGTCCTGCTCTTTGAATTGCCCATTACTTTACCATACCAGTATGTCTTCAGTTTAAATCAATTCAATTTTTAGCTGAGCCGAGTAAAAGCAGTGGAAAAGGAGAAAGATGAGCTCGAAGGAGCAAAAAACGAGGCCGTGAAGTATTTATCTATGGAGAATGAAATAACTAAGCAGAAGAGTTTACTTTATCAAAAATACAGGTAAGCAACGCTTTATGTTCTTCTATTATTACCGTTACTACAATTATTAACGTTATTCAACAATATGAATCTGCATTCACATTCGTGATTTGCTTGTTCTTGCTACATCATTTACGCTTTAAGGCATTACATATTTCTATTTTGTCATCAAATGCTGAGTATTTAACTATGATCACTAGTGAAGACAACGAGCCATGCTGCAGCTCTTTTGTCGATACCAATTCCTGGCATTGTAGTTCAGAGTTCTAGCTTTCTAATATCATCCTCAGCTCTGCTTGCTTGAAGAATGTCGAAAAGGGAATGGCTGGACGTGCTGATGTTCAGACACAACTTGATCAAACACAAGCGTTATTAAAGGAAATGAAAGGTTAGAATTTACATTTGACATTCACCATACCACCCCTGAAAAGGAATTGGCGAATTGATTAGAATGGATTCAGATGATCATGTGCTTATCCAGCGAACTTTACATACTTTTCTTTATCTATGGATTTTAATGCACTTAGCACTACCTATAATTGTGAAATAAATTTGCGTCATTCTTTGCCTGTCCTCATTCTTCGCACAAAAGTTGTTTTATTACCATTATTATTACTCTAGTACTACGCTTTTTAAAAACCTGTTTTTTTTTTATTTGAATTAGGATGTTGACATCTGGCCTATATTTATAATTACGATTGCAGTGGATTTTTTGTTAATGCTTATTAACCTAACATTCCTGGTCAAATTTCATTTTTTCTTCATTTCCTCTGCAGAAGTAATGAAAGTAAAGGCAAAAGAAGAGAAAGCCATCAAAAAGTATGCTTTAAACTACATGTAACTTTAAACTTTGCTGCGTTATTTTCCCTTCATTGTATCTTACCGGTTTCTTGTCTAAAGATGCTTTGCCTGGTGTGTTTTGTCACAGACTTTATTCTCAATATACTGTTCAATTTACAGGAAGGAACATTTATTTTGGAACGGAAATTAAAAGAGAGCCGCGGCGCTCACTCGAGTAAATACGGTAATTAAGATTTAATTATTCACCATCCAATTTCAGAGAGTTTGAAAAGCTGGCGGAGGCAGGAGAAATAAGCAAAAAGACATTTGCGGAATTCGAAAATACCGATTGTGCACTTCAAAAGGTGACTTAACAACAACCCTTTTTTACCCTCTTGTTTAGGCATGGCAACTAGTCTGATCTTTGAACTAGTTAATTGTCGAAAGATGGCATTTTGTCACTTCTCTTGTTTGCCTGATACACAATGAAGGCAGTTGTTTGCGAACAAGCCTTGAGCAGTCAGCATGCATAACATGTGCAGCTCAGAATTGCCAAACTCTGGTTCTATAGTGCTGTGGGTGGTTCAGAAAAAATCGGCACCTGTTTTTTTAGCTTAGTAGTCCGGATGCCCTCTTGAGGTTTTGGTATGGGGAGGGGAAAATTTTGCTGCTGTAGTTAAACTTCCGTTGTAAAAAATGGTGTGCATGCTCATTGTTCTGCCCGCCACAGTTTTGTACCAACCTTCTGCAGTATTTGAAACCATCTTGACAGAAGCAGATAGCTCTTGGCTAATGACCATGATGCTGTGCTGCTAAGCTTCTAGTTAGGGTGTGGGTTATTGAAGCGAGAGCGGAGTGGAGTCTTGTTATTATTTTACTTGTCTTGTTATTATTTTGCTACAATTTTCTAAAAAAATTTCTTTCACATCAAGGAATTACAGCATAAGCAATCTGATTGTAAGAAGTTGGAAAAGTCACTGCAGAAAGAAAAAGAAAAGGTTTGTCGAATTTTCAGAACCTCAGACGATAAAATAATTAAAAACCGTACTACTAATGACCCTGCGACTTAAAGTGTTTCACAGCTTATTTTTTATTAACTAAATCCATAGATTCGAATGCACTGATTTGGAATCCGTTTTATTTTTTGATATCACAGATAGTTTTTTTAAATCGAGGCAAAGAGTGCCATTTTCCGTGGTTAACTTTTAGGACCGGGGGAGCCTACTATGACATCATAGTGGGACTCATTTTTATTCAAAGACCACCTCTTTAACAATTAAGTTGGTTAAAAACTGTCAAGAAACTTTTAGTACTGAAACCAAGCAAAATTTAAAAACTTAGTTGTAATTCCTAGCTTAGTTTTTTTAAAAAAATACGCGTATATGTATCTACACCTGTTGTAAAATGTAATTTACCTGTGTATTTTATTTTAGTTTGAAGAGCTTAAACTTATCCCCGAGAAGAACAGGAATGACATTGAAAGATTAAGCAAGACTCAAGTTGACCTTCAGGTAGGTAACACTATTTATTTTACACATCATGGCTTTGCTGGGTGTAATGTGTCTATTTCTGCAAATGCCTTTCTTATTATGTACCATTAAACTTTACTTGACCATTTTTATGTTTTAGACGGAAAAGATCAAGGAAGAAGACAACTTGAAAGAAGTAATGGCAGGTACATGACTTTATGCCCTAAAAGAATATATTAATTAGAGTTCACTGTATGCCTGATCATTTGCTGATCTCAATTACCGTATTTCCTCTATTAAGCGCCCACCCTCTATTAACCGCCCCCCTCCAATAAGCGCCCACCCTAAAATCAAAAAGTGTGAAATAAGCGCCCCCCTCTATTAACCGCCCAGGGCGGTTAATAGAATTCTTACGCTTTCACTGTTTGGTTCAAATAATAGCGTAGAAACATGTGAATAGACAGCAATTCCTTTCTTTTATCAATGGCAACATAAGCAAGTAGTTTAAGACCAAAGTTAGTCATTATATTTTAAAGAAAATATCCATTTTTAATGTTTATTGTTTTGTTTTTGAAGATGTTCGATGTTAAAATTTTAGGACTATGAAATAACCGCCCCCTCTAATAAGCGCCCCCCTCCAGTAAGCGCCCACCCAATTTTGCGAAATATTTAATAAGCGCCCGGGCGCTTAATAGAGGAAATACGGTATTCAAAATTTATTCAGCAATTTCAAAGAAAATGTCACTTATGCTACCCTATACATCTTTTAGCAGTAAAGAATTGTTTCTGAGTCTTATCTGTCTTATCTTTACACTTTCTCGCAGTTTTCGGATATACAATCTCCTTTAATACGAGATGCGTAAACACATTTATGGCATGCCTGTGATATAATTCATTGCTTTCATATGTATTGTTTTTGTTACAATAAAGTCAGACTATTGTAACAAAATGACCCCACAGACTATTGACCCCACGTAAATTTGTTGCAGGCTTGAAGCACGAAACTCAAGATCTTCAGGCAGAAAAAGAGGTTTGATTACATATTTGTTTCAACTTCTTATACGACTTAAAGGGCTCATGCACTTTAAAATGACATATCGATTTTTTACGTAAATGGAAAGAAAAAGATTTGAGTATCACTGTGAACCTATTTTGAGTGTTGTCTGACCATTATAAGTATATTTTTCAAGCTCAAACACATCCTGGTCTTTTGGAGATTCTTCTCAGTTATGACCTCAGTTTGATGACATACGAATCGCCTTTTGTAGGTTTAGTATGGGAAATTGGACCGCGCGCCACATTTTTTATAGTTTTACTTCGGGTGATACCGATTTTAATCACCAGTAGCTAAAAGCGCGATGTTTTCTTCACATTTTCAATTAATTCTTGTCGCTTTAAATTAGTCACAAAATTTGTAAGAAAGTTTTAAAAAAAATGAAATTTTCATGATTTCTGTTTAAAGTGGCGTCAGTGAACCAAACTATTCTTTTTCAACTATTATTCTCAGAGTTGCCTGTTGAAACAGTGTCTGGCTAAGATCTTTTCAAAATGTCGGATTGCGAGGATAGTAGTTCAACTAATTTCTCTGGCAACGAAGAGGCCTTCTTGGGAGTAGCGAAGAAGACAGGTTATTCAGTAGTCAGTTTATCTAGTCGAAATTTGTACGAAGGAGAACGGCAGTGATGATAAGAATCTGTTTGTTTGTTACGGTCTACGGCCTATAATATCACCGCATTGCCCCCTTTTGCGGATAAAACTTATGTTGATAAATAAGAGTTTTTCGCATGTGTTGAATATTAATTTTATGGAATCATATGAATTTTGTTCATGGTACTGTTTTGTGTTTAGTTACGATCCAGGTATTTAGACGAGTTACGGAGCTTATGGAGAAAGGTGAATTGAATGTTGCAGACACAATGTTTGGTGACATCACAGTGATGTTCTTTTTTCGCCCGAAAAAAGTCAAAATTGCCTACTTTGAATGTTAATAGAGAAAAGAGCATACACAATTTGCAAATTTTATTTGCCGCGTTAATCAGTGCATTGAAATCTATAGTTTTTTTTTTAATAAAAACACCATTTAAAACACCATGTTCTTCGTTGCATTAGCACTTTAAGTGTTGCTTTTTCAGGTGTTGTGTGTTGTGTTTTTATGTGTTAAGTTGTATTTGGTGTAGTATGTTTTGTTTCAGCGAACGTTAATGTGTTTGCACTTGCGGGCCACCGTACTCTTCTAAAGGGCTGATTATATGAGAGGTTTCAGCTCGTTTGTAACTTCAGCCAGGCTGATATTTGAAGCGATTATATGGTGGGTTCAACTGTTGTTAAAAAAGGATTTGTATGGGTTCTTTTTCTTCAAATCACAATGGCTGTCTACATTTTCTCCCAGCTCAGTTTGTTTCTTGCTCTTCTTTTTTTAAAGTGCTAATGCAACGAAATTTAACATATCGATTTTTTTATTTTAAATGAAAGCCAAAGATGTACTGATCAGCTTGGTGTAATTTCGACGTGCATCTGACAAGTATAAGTTACTTTAATTTCACCTTGAATCAGGCCACCTTTTGCGAAAAATATCGCAACGCTGTGACGTCACAGTGATGACCCAAAATATTTTTCCCAATGGAAGTCAATGGATTTTTTCGAACGTTGTCTGGTTTTTTTTAATAGCTCCACTCAGGGTGGGAATATTTGAGCTCCGGCTGAACCAATATAAGGGCGAATCTTTTAGCCGTGATTCTGAAAACAATTTGTGTCATTTTGTTTAAAGTTAGAGACACAATTTAAGTTTGAAAATGGGTACCTCCGAAAAAATTTGACGTCATCCCGCGTCGCCATTGTTGCTTCGAGTCGAGTTGCTGTGAAACGACACGTAGCCCTGATTTGGCTTATTTCAGGCCTTATTTTTTGTAATAACTTAATTTAATTTAAAATTAAAGACATTGAATTATTTTTAGAAACTTCAGAAATTAAAATCCCTTCGATATCACCCCAAAAAGCTCAAATCTGACATTTGTTTTGGTCGGCTCGGGCCTAACCACTCCGGGCGAAGAGTGCTTAGGCCCGAGTAAAGAAGCTGAGAGTCACACGGGTTGGGTTACGAGCTTGTTTACTGCCTCTATTGCGGGAATAGCGTTTGGCTTTAGCTTTAATTTCATCTTTAAAATCTTTCCCAATATCTCTCTTTACTTCAAAGCAAAAATGAGTGCTATAATGAACAAAATCCTGCTATCCTGGTCGGTGGGTGCGAATGATGTCTGTCTCCTGAACTCCTTAAAAAGACCTTGTTCTGTTTGATTGGTTTTGAAATACTATCAGCAACATTATGAAACGATACTTTTTCGCAACACTGATTAGTCGTACAATTGTCTCCGTTATGTATCTCTACGACATGTAAATAGTTCCATGATTTATTTGCTCCCGAGATACCCGTCATGTGCGTGCTCGCTCACAGCTCGCCATGCCTGCCATGTCGAATTTCAATCGAAGAAAGCCTGCTTGGCGTTGCAGACACAACGTTTGATGACATCACAGTGATGTTCTGTTTTCGCACGAAAAAGGTCAAAATTGCTTACTTTGAAGGTTAATGGAGAAAAAAGTATACATAATTTGCAAATTTTACTTGCGCCACGTTAATCAGTGCATTGAAATCTATAGATTTTTGAAATAAAAACACCATGTTAAAATTCGTTGCATTAGCACTTTAAATGAATGTCATAGGGATTGCTTTCAAGCTCTCTGAAGCCAAACGGAATATGATTTTCGCAGCATACATAAGTCACTTTATAATTTGACAAACAATTAATTAAACTGCACACTTTTTCATCTCTGTCTCATCGAAATCGTACAGCACCGATAGATTTTTCACTTACATTTGCCGCCATTATGCTAATAGTTTTAGTTTAGTTCTTTGATATGTGCATGCTCCCAAAATTTCAGCCCGTTTTGAAATTATGAATTGCGATTACTAGGATTTTTCAGTCCATTTGGCTGGGCGGAAAATCGCAGCCCGCGTTTTACAAACGGGCTGAGTTATGCTGAGTTAGCAGCAGCTCGGCTGCCCGGGCTGAAATTTTTGTCGTTTAATTGCAAAGGCCGGTTAAAGTCACAAAGGTGTTGAAACTCTCATATATTCATCCCCTGAAGATTGCGTTTGCGGATTAAACTCAACTGAAGACAAACCTGAGCATAATGTTTTTGTTTGCAGATTTTCCAATTTTTAGCGTTTTACACCAAGAGTTTTTTGGGATCATTATGATTTGAATTTTGTTGTACGTAAATGATAGGGAGACTACTCATGAGAGTAAAATACAACAAATTTTCTCATTGCAACAGCAGAACCTTTTATTATATCAAAATGTAACATGAAAAGCAGAGTGAATCTATTTGAAAATAGGTTTGGTTTGTATAAGTTTTGGGATAAAATCATTTTTTTTTACACCAGAGGTGAGTATAGAAGTATTCCAGATAGATCTCCAATACTTGTTAAAGTGATGAATGAACATGATAGTCATGTTCGATTTGAAACACAAAGCATAAATATGTAATTTGAAAATGGAAAAGCATACACCTGTCTATCGAGTATTAAACAAAGGAAATTCTGAATGAATAAAATTCAATGAAATATCTGCACACTTTCATATTCATGATAATGAAATTAATATTTGTGACAATCTGAAAATCTGAAAAAGTTTACATTGCAATATTTTAAACAGCAATAGAAAATGAGTTATTGTACATTTGTCTTCTGTATAATAGAAGCAATTAAGTATTCACAGTATGAAGCTCCCTTTTAATAACAAAATGAAACAAAGGCTCACTTTATTTCATTGCAGCAGTCCAAGTTGAGGGCTTGCTCATATTAAAATTTACTGACCATTTGTGGCTAGCGATTATTCGTGATGAAAAATTCAAACGAATGGGTTAAGTTCGTAGTTACGTTAAGCCCCTTGTACACGCGACCGGACACGTTTTTAGCCGCTGAAGTTTTTGTACGGATAGGCTGTGCGTTCACACGAGATAAGCGGATGGTACAAGTATTTGCCATGATAGCCGTACAAGGGAAACCCTTGTAAACCCGTTTATAAGGGAAAAAATTTGATTCACAAAGCTAGGCAGTTTAAAACTGTTGGGTTTCGCGCCCAAAATTTGAAAACAATTATCTCTTCTTCACGACGAAGGAAAGCTAAATGCGAGGCCTGTCAATACTAACCATCAGAACAATAATTTAAGCTGCTAAAAACTTGACCGGTACCGTGTAAACGGGGCCTTAATAACAATTGGCGCGAGTTTTCCGGATGTTTTTGTCAGGAATCAGGATCCAGCGGGTGGGGGGACAGGGAGCCACAGCTGCCATTTTGCAGCATTCTTGGCGATTCTGCAAAAACAAATGTTCCTCGTGTTATGAACAAGTTTGTTATCGTGTTGCTGCCTTTCCTGCTGATAATTTATTTTTTGGTATTTTATATATCTACAGGAAAAAGAGCAGTGTCTTCTAGAAAAACAAAAGCTTGTCAATGAGACTAAATCAAAGGTATTTTCCATATTTAGCTTTCTTCTTCGACGAAATGGAGATTATTTAAGCTTGTGGCTTCTAATTATGCTATTGCACCACGACTATGCAAGTATGAACTATGATTCAAAGTGCCACTATGCTTTTTGTATTTGCTAAAGCTATAATAACGTTAAGTATGGTGGGGCGAGAGCCGCCAACATAATTCCAATTATTTTTTCACTTTTTCAACAATAAATCTTACTTTTACTTTTAGTTAAAGGTAAAAATCAATTGAAAGGAAATTAAAATGGAATTAAGTTGAATTTACATTTCCTTCACGTTGCCGAAAACCGCCATTTTTCATGCGACATGCTATAATAGCCGAGAACTGCCATAATTTTGTTATGGCAGTTCTGGCATAATTGTGGCGAAATTTTGAATCGGACTCTCCAGATACCAACCGATTTTAATTCGTATTCCAGATCTTTAGCCAGCTAATGTTTGTGCTGGCAGTATCTATACAGCCATAGATTGCCACTGGAAATGTTCTGATACCCTATCAGCTTGTCATGACGGTCAAGAGAATAAGTCCAATTTGGTCCCAATGTTACAAAGTGACTTTTAGGTTTCTTTGATATGGCACCAAACCAAGTCGTTTTGCCGCCAGACCATCAGAATTCAAATCAAATATGGTTGCATGCACCAAGTCTTTTGGGACTTTCAAATGGTACTTTGGCGTATTTTGGGGGTCATTACTTTGGGTATAACCAAAGAAGGCCGCAGGCCAACTGAGCTCTTTCTGAACAGCTTCCCTAACTTCAGTTATTGGGACTTCCTAGTCATCTGTTGGTAATAATAATAATCATACACGAATTTTTATACTGGAATAACCTATCTGTACTGTTAACTCATACTGTTATCATTAGGGTCAACATATCCTTGAAGATCTGCTTTCATCGGGCCGTCCTTTTCCGATTTCGGTCTTGAAGCTGCGCTCTTATGCTAAATTTGTTCTTCATCCCCGTCAAAATTTAAAGCTTCGTGTTCAAAATTTGGTTGTTCTCGGTCATGATAGCACTTGTATGGAAATTGTTGTTTTCGACCACGTGAAGCAAATATAAATCTAATTTAATTCAAAATAAATTTTTTCAATTGATTTTTTCAATTCATTGGCCAAGTTTTTAGATACAGGGTTTAAGTTATTGCAATGAATTTCAATTTACGCATTTAATGCAAGCTAGCTTATAGCTCACTGTCGCTAAAACGCGTCGAAATGCTTCTTCTTTTTGTGGACTTCTTTTAAGGCTTTTTATTGAAATAGTCTTGGGCTACGCGAAGGTCGAGGACCAGCTCGATTAACAACAGGCCTTCGCGGACTTTCCTTCTTTGCCAAAGTCACAACACACACTATCGGCATGAATATTATTACTTTGGCTGGCCAGCACACACAATCACATCCTCTCCTGGTCAAATAACAATAAATATAACTTTTATATAATTTAAACTGTGCAAAATAGGTTATGACAAACACGACGTTTCGAGCTTTACTCGTCTTCAGGTGTAAGGAAATTCGTTAGAGGAGAAGGTAATACGTATTATATTTTACGTATTATATTTAAACTTAACACACTCTTACCTGCTAGCCTTAACAAACAATTTTCATATCTCTAATCACTCCTTCTTCTCACGCCACATTTTCCTTTTTCTATATTTCGAATTTCACATTCCTATCGTTTGTTTATTTATTTTGCACAGTTTAAATTATTTGAAAATTATATTTATTGTTATATATTCACTTGATGTTCTTAACGAAAACAATTTGGATTTTATTTGATTACTCTCCTGGTCATCTTGTATGTATCGGTATTATATAAGAATCACCGTGTCTTATCACCTCTGTCTGGTGAAGGCATTTTAGCTATCATGAATCTATGTAAGTGGTTATTTGCGTTCTTTTAAAAGCACCAATTCCGCAATGCACATTCATGGCTTTGATTTGCTCCCGCCCCTCACCACACACAGCATGTCGCGGAAGACGATTGCGCGGAAGACGTTTTAGACTATTGTTTTACCTTTTATTGTTAGTTTTATTGTTTTGTTAGTGTTACTGTGGCGATTGTACGCAGGAGATTTTTGGGTGTGGGTTTTATGTGGAGTTGAGTTTTGGAGTTGAGAATATATGATTGTATGAGAAAACCGTGAGACCTTTTATTATCGTGTTCCTACCTATTCGCGATAAAGTGGCACCCCAGATGGGAGTATTTAACAGTTTCTAGTGGAGTTTTTAATCAGCCAAATCGAGAGCATGACGCATCAAGCAAATCAAGAGATTTTATCAAAGAAAGTCGCAGGGAAACTGAACCTGTTGGCATTTATCGAAGACGAAACGCGAAGTATTTTGAACACAAACAATTGCAAGGCAATCGAGAGACAACTAAAGATTTACGAATCAAAAATCGAAGAAGTTTACGAGCTTAAAACAAACGTACAAGAACAGAAATTGGAGGATGGCGAAGAACCAAGAGAAATTCGAAACTGGAGCAACAAAATCGAAGAGGAAGTCAAGAAATTTGATCACATCATGGCGGAACTACGAGAATCCTTGAAGCAGATTAAATTAAGCGAGCGAAGGGAAGAAGAAGAGGAGCTATTATCGTCAAAACAACGACAGTTCGAGATAGAATCGGAGCTGGAGAAAGCTAAGTATGAACAGAAATTTCAGTATGAACGTAGATTGGAGGAACTTAAATCAACCACACCTCCAAATGATGAACAAGAATCAACAAAGGTCAAGTTGCCAAAACTAATCATCACAAAGTTTCAGGGTACCCATTTGGACTGGTACAGGTTCTGGAATCAGTTTGAAGCAGAAATTGACAGAGTTAAGATAGATTCTGTCACCAAATTTTCTTATTTGAAAGAGTTGCTTTTGCCAAAAGTGCGGGTCAACATAGAAGGCCTTCCTTTTACAACAGAAGGTTACGAGAGGGCAAAACAAATCCTAAAATCTACATATGGTAAATCAAGTGAGATCATCAACGCATATGTGCAGAACGTCACAGCACTTCCAATTGTTAAAGGGGGAAATCCTGCAAAAATTCATGAGTTTTATGGAAAGCTGATGATCAGTGTACAAGCCCTAGAATCTGTGGGAAAGCTAAAGGAAATCAATGGTCTGACCCGGGCAACATTGGATAAGCTTGAAGGGATACGTGCTGATTTAGTTCGTACAGATGACAACTGGCAGGAATGGGGATTTCCCCAGCTGATCAACGCAATAAGACAGTGGACTGAGCGAAATCCCATGTCCCTAGACGACAAGGGGGCAAGCACTAATATAAGGGAGATTAGCCAGGGTATGCAAAAGCGTGGAAATTTCTTTCAAGCAAAACAAGAATGGAAGAGGAGGCCATGTGTATATTGTGAGGGGGAGGACCACAAAACACTTGATTGTAATAAGGTGACAGACTTAAGCCAAAGGAAAGAGTTTCTCAAGAAAAAGAGACTTTGCTTCAATTGTACGGGAAGTAATCACCGAGCTGGGGAATGCAGAGTCAAAAGTGGTTGTCAAGTTTGCAGTGCGAGACATCACACATCAATTTGTGACAGGAAACCAGATCAAGTTTTATTGGCAACCGGAGAACAAGGAGTAATATATCCCACAGTTATCGTCAGTGTAAATGGCGTAAAATGCAGGGCCTTGTTAGACACAGGAGCTGGCAGCTCGTACATTTCAAACAAACTGGTGAATATTATTGGTAAAAGACCGGTGATGAAGCAAAGCAGACAAATAGACATGATGTTAAGCACAGTGAACAAGCAGATTGAGATATACAGTGTGCAAGTAAACAACCTCAAAGGGGACTTCAAGCTAGAAATTGATGCAAGCAAAGTTGATAGAGAGGTTTTGCTTTCTGTAAAGAATCCCAGGTATCAAGATGTCTTGAAGAAATACCCTCACTTGCAGGGAATAATGATGGATGATGTCGATCAAAAACCAGAGCTTCCTGTTCACTTAATCTTGGGAGCATCAGAGTATGCAAAGATCAAGACAGATACGAAAGCGAAAGTTGGTGAATCCGGAGAGCCAGTGGGTGAACATACCAGATTAGGCTGGACACTAATATCTGCTGGAGTCGATACAGATACAGGACACATGTTTTTTGCTCAAGGAACATTGGCAGATTATAACCGCCTTTGCAACCTAGATGTCCTAGGGCTAGAAAATCAACAAGAAGGTGAAGAAGATTCAGTTTACAGTGAATTTAAAGAGCAGTTGAAACGACAACCAGAGGGTTACTACGAGACAGGGCTTTTGTGGAAGGCAAACTGCCCACCACTGCAAGACAACAAAGCTGGAAGCCTAGCAAGACTGGATAGGTTGACACAAAAGCTTCAGAGAGAACCAGAACTGTTTACACAATACGACCAGATCATCAAGGACCAAGAAACACAGGGAATCATTGAAAGAGTGAAGGATGAACCAAAGGGAAAGTCATTTTATTTACCACACAAACCAGTCGTAAGACAGGCAGCTGAAAGCACCAAAGTAAGGGTGGTTTATGATGCATCTGCAAGGCCAGATAACAACGCACCATCACTAAATGAATGTTTAGAGACGGGACCACCGTTACAAAACCTTATATGGGATGTGCTAACAAGGAATAGAATAAGACCAATTTCACTTGCTGGGGATTTGAAACAAGCCATCTTACAAATCAGGATCAAGCAAGAGGATCGTGATGTGTTGCGGTTCCACTGGATTAAAGACAGGGACAGAGAGAACATGGACACGTTTCGTTTTACACGGGCCCTTTTTGGGCTGAATCAGTCACCGTTTTTATTAGGTGCAACAATAGAAGAGCACCTGCGTTCAAAAGAAGCAGAATTTCCGACGGAAGTTGAGGAGATACGACACAGTTTATTCGTTGATGACTTATTGTTATCTGCAGAGACGAAAACCGGCATGGAAGAGATGAAAGATAAAGTCGTAGAGATTTTCACGGAAGCTGGCTTTACTTTACACAAATGGCACTCAAACATACCAGAATTAGAGCAAGATGTTTCACAACTGACAGATACAGAGATTTCAGAACAGAGTTTTGCAAAGCAGAAATTAGGAGTGGTAAGAGATGAAACAAAGCTGTTGGGTTTGCCTTGGGAAAAAGCTGAAGATACCCTTGGAGTAGTTTTCCCTGAAAACCAGACAGAGAATGTAACAAAAAGAAGTCTGCTGAAGAATTTGGCATCAATTTACGATCCTATGGGCATAGTGTCACCAGTGACTCTGGGGGGAAAGCTTCTTTATCGAGATGTTTGTGACGCAAAACAGCCATGGGATCAAGAGCTTCCTATAGAGTTGTCAGACAAATGGATCAAGTGGACAAAGACATTGCCAGATAAAATAGAAATTCCCAGGAGCGTGTCGAAATTCAGAGGAAACATTAATGCAATTGATCTGCATGCATTTGGTGATTCAAGTGGATTTGGAACTGCAGCTTCTGTGTATGCAGTAATCACACAACAGGCAGGAGTTAGTCAAGGGCTGCTTGTTGCAAAAGTAAGATTAGCAAAGAAGGGGTTGACAATCCCAAGACTTGAGTTAGTCTCAGGTCATATGGCAGCAAATCTACTATCTAGCATCAAGAGCAGTCTCATAGGGCTACCAGTCAGGTCTTGTTATGGATGGCTGGATAGCTCTGTAGCCTTGCACTGGATAAAGGGAGAAGGAAATTACAAGCAATTTGTCAGCAACCGTGTAAGGCAAATTCAGGAAAAGGAATTCATAAGGTGGAGACATGTGAGCACTGCAGACAACCCGGCAGACATCGGGAGCAGAGGGTGTCCTGGAAACAAAATTCCAACAAAATGGTTCAGTGGCCCAGAGTGGTTATCAGACAAAGAAAACTGGCCACTTGAGATAGAAACGAAGTCAACGGAGGAATCAGAGGTGGAAGCAAAGCTAATCAAAGATATTTTCAATGCTGCAATAGAAGTTAGAGATCAATTTGATGGGATTCTAGAGAAACATGCGTATTGGAAAGCCATGAGGCTGATGACATGGATCAACAGATTTGCTACAAATTCCAGAGCAAAGAAAACAGATAGAATCAAAGGTCCACTTACAACAGAAGAAATTCAGAGGCAGATTACGTGGTGGATCAAAAGAGTCCAAGAACGCAACGAGAGCACAGACAGATTCAAAAATGAGCAGCAGAGATTAAACCTTCAAAAGAATAATGAAGGAATTTATGAGTGCAGGGGGAGGATTCAAGGATCTTACCCAATTTATTTGCCAGCTGACGCATTGTTCAGTGAGAAGCTTGTGGCTGATACCCATGTCAGTGCAACGTTGCATGGGGGAGTGAGTCTGACGATGACACATGTTAGACAAGCATACTGGATACCCAGACTAAGGCAGATGGTGAAGAGAATACGGAGCAATTGTCATGGATGCAAGAAATTCCACGGCAAAGCCTACCATCAACCAACAGCAGGATTGTTACCAAAAGATCGCACTGAAGGATCAAGACCATTTGAAGTAATAGGCGTGGACTTTGCGGGTCCCATAACATACAAAGTTAGAGCCAACACAGAAGGAAAAGCATACATTCTGCTATTCGCCTGCAGTTTGACCAGAGCAGTGTACATCGAAATAGTTACGGATATGACAGCTGATCAGTTTATGGTTTGCCTCAAAGAGTTCATAGCCAGGAGAGGACGCCCAAGGAAAATTTATTCAGACAATGCCAAAACATTTGTAGCTGCATCAACAAAGATACGAAAGATTATGAAAAATGAAACGATTCATAATTACCTTTCAAGAAACAACATAGCGTGGCAGTTCAACTTAAGCAAGGCCCCCTGGTGGGGGGGTCAATTTGAGAGGATTATAGGCCTCGTGAAGCAAGCAATGTACAAAGTTTTGGGAAGAGCAAGTCTTAGTCTTCAAGAGTTAAAAGAGATCATGTTGGATGTGGAAATAGCCTTAAACAACAGGCCGTTGTGTTATGTGGAAGACGACATCGAGCTACCGGAATTAACTCCAAACATGATGTTGTTGGTACACCAGAATTCACTGATAAACGAAGAAGTTAGTCGACCTAGAGAGTAAAGATTTGAGGAAAAGAGCCAAGTATTTGGAAAAGTGCAAACAGAACCTTTGGAAAAGATGGACAAACGAGTATGTTAGAGCGCTGAGAGAGAAACACAACCTGACACACTCAGGAAAAGAGAACACAGTAAATGAGAGAGATGTAGTGTCGATTCATGGAGACGACAAGAATAGAGGCAAGTGGAGTATAGGGATTATAGAGAGCGTGATCAAAGGGCGAGATGGAGTTGTCAGAGCGGCCAGAGTCAGAACAAGAAAGACGGTTGTAGAACGAGCTGTACAACTATTGTATCCATTGGAGTTAACATGCGAAAGAGAAGAGCAGAGACACCAGTTAAATCCACAAGCAAAGGAATAAAGACCCAAACGTAAGGCTGCACAACTCGCAGAAGAAACAGTCAAAGAAATTATTCGAGATGAGAGTAGAGACTTAGCAGATGATTGACATTTGCTGACCGGGGACACCAAATGGGGGAGTGTGTCGCGGAAGACGATTGCGCGGAAGACGTTTTAGACTATTGTTTTACCTTTTATTGTTAGTTTTATTGTTTTGTTAGTGTTACTGTGGCGATTGTACGCAGGAGATTTTTGGGTGTGGGTTTTATGTGGAGTTGAGTTTTGGAGTTGAGAATATATGATTGTATGAGAAAACCGTGAGACCTTTTATTATCGTGTTCCTACCTATTCGCGATACAGCACACTACAAAACGCAACGCAAGCACTTTTATCACGCACATGGAAATTTTGCATTTTGATTTTGCTGACGGATCAAAAATTTTTAAAACTCCTATTCTGGGTAGCCGACTCCCAATTATAGTAAAAACAAATAAAAAAGTCATTTCGGGGAGAAAATCAGTATCAACTTCTTGCTCACTTAGTGAGCAAAAGTATTGCACAACCTGACGAAAAATGGCGGCTAGAAGTGGCCCCTGGGCCTGGTGAAAAAATTTACATAACGATATATAAATGCCAAACGGGTTTCAATAGAGAATTTCTTTAGCATAAATATACTCAAAATTTCATAAATTTTCAAATGAAAACATAATTTAAACTATATCATATTTTTTTACAATAATATGAAAAGAAAACTGCAAAGAGGTCCCTTAAGAATTCTTCACCAAAATTTATCGAAGCTGAATAATTAAAGCGCCAATAATTATAATTTTTTCACTCAAAGCCACGCAAATTCTCTCTCATTTAAAAGAGAATGTTTTAAAATTTTGAAAAATATATTACAATTATTTATGTAACTGTCTTGACCTTTTACAATTCACGGTTTAAGTCTTTGTTTACCACTTGGGAAGCACATGTCATGTTTTTCAAGTTTCAGTGCGGGTTTTAAAAAATATATTTTTCGTTCACTTCAGAAAATATTGAGCCCTTAAAAATTATATCAAGTTATATATTGGAAACAAATTATAGGAATATCCATGTCGGATTTTTTGTTATGGCGCCTAACCTTCTTTTTTTTACTTTGAAAAAAATTATGAAAAAATAGGCTTTGTCGAATCACGTTCCTAAACTGATAAACAAAGACTTAAACCTTGAATTCTAAAGGGTCAAGACAGTTTCATGAAAATTTTTTATATTTTTAAAAATGTTAAAACATTCTCTTTTAAATGAGAGAATTTGCGTGGATTTGAAGTTTTCTTGCTCAGGCCTAAGGGCCACTTCTAAACGCCATTTTTCATCAGCTTGTGCAATACTTTGGCTCACTAGTGCGAGAAAAACGGGGTCCCTACTATGATTTCATAGTAGGCTTAACTCAGTCCTCAAAGTTTGTCAGGCAAGATGGCGAAATTGACGAAAATTGACACTTTCATTTTTTCAATTTGTTAAGATCATCATCATTAAAAATCTTTCAGTTGGTCACCGAGGAATTTATACTCCATCAACATTTTCTTTCATTTTGCTTCCCATGCTTTTATTTTATCACACCTGACGATTCTGTTTAGACATGCATAACTGTTTGGTATATTTTTTATACATTTGGTAAAAAAATGTTTTTTAAGTTTAATGTGCTATACTCTGCTGATGTTGATTGTTAGTTTGTCATTTTTGCAGCTGGACATTGCTAAAAGTGAGCTAGAAATTTACCAAAGGCAACATAATGGATTACAGAATCAGCTCAAAACAGCACAAGAGAATTTGGAAAACGTCTCGAAATCAATCAGTCAGCAACAAAGGTACCCAGCTTCATTTATTTTTAGTATTGCGTTTAGTTGGGATACATTTGCACGTGTTTTATTAAAAACCTATATAGCTTGGAATTAGTACGATCCTTCCAGTACTAAAAGTTTATTAACAGTAAAAAGTCAAACTGTTGAGCTGCCTTTGTCTGGAAGAATATTTTCAAATTTATCCATATCGACTAATTTTGTCCTCACTGCTATCATCAAAACGTAGCCGGACCTGCTTTAGGAGTTATACCAGGTAGCATGTTCCGCATGTCACACGGTATAAATTATTTTGAATACTGTTCTCAACGGATTTTTACAGGTTTTTCGTATTATTGTTTCTGTCTATTTTACTCACGCGGGGAGTTTGTTTCTTATAAAAGGCGCGTGGCGTGTACTACCGTATATGTAGTTGTGTATTATAACTTGTGCATACTTTTTTGAAGAAAGTAACATTTTCCAAGAATGGGTATACATACTAGCGCTCTTGTGCTAAAAGAATTTATAATGCCACCCCTCTAAGACGCCCGACACCTTTACATGCGATCATAAATTGTGGTCAACCAATTTGCTTGTATTGGCTTCAAAAGGCTGATCTTCAAGTCTACTTTGATAGCTTTTGCCTCACAACCACACTCTATCATCCTTATGCAGTAGCTTTGCGACAGAAGACAAGAAAGATGATTTAACAAGGGAGTTAGCCAAGGGAAATGGGAATTTTGCCGGAGGCAATATGAATGCACCTGTATCAAGCATAGCATCTACATGGTCACCTCTACTACAGGGTGGTCTAAAAACGTTTTGAAAAGCAATCATTTTAAATATTTTTGAATCTGAGGCCTTCGACAGGATTTTTAACATCATGAGAAAAGTGAACTTTTGTTATATGATGGAACCGGATCAAGTAAATTAGCAATCAAGCTTTGATCGACATGGACATTTGAAGTAACAAAGTAGCTTAATCTTGTCTCAAAAAGCAAAAATGCAATAATTTCTTGTGAAGTTTATCTTATTTATGCGCATGCGTCACTTTTTTCGCGCAGTCAAGAATGCGGAAAAAATAGTACAACGCGAATTCAAAAACACCTAAGGTATTTAGCTGAGATTGTCTTATTCGATCTTAGTCAAATCGTGCTGCTCCATGAGGAATTACCCAACTATGATAAAGATTGCAAACTGAAGAACTCACAACTGAAGAAAACGGAAAATGAAGAGGAAAGCCTTCTATCTAAGGTATATATTAAACGTGAATGGCTTTCGTGTGCTATTGTGGCTTCCATTTTCAATGTATGTATGTGACAATAAGTCGAATTTGCAAAGTATTATATGTATATATATACACCATTGCTTGAAAGTGTTTATTTTAGATCGATAATAATTCGTGCATCTTTTTCATTTACCATGACGTTTTATTCGAAAAATGGAATTTTATTACGTTTGATAAAAGCGTTTAATTTATTTTTTCAACAATCCTTGTGTTTTGCAGATAAAATCGTCTAAAACAAAACTTCAAGAAGCGAGAAGCTCTTTGCAGTCCAATAGGAGCAGGTTTCTGTTGTTTTTTTTATTTTTTATGCTTCGAATATTTTAAACCATTGCATATACACTATTCCTACCTTTACATTTTCCAATATTCCCCAGCAGTAGTTAGTAAGAGCTAAGGTTCAATTCGACTTTTGAAAGATGGCGTTATTTTGACATTTTGCAATAAGCCAACATAATGTTATATGGTGTGGCATTTATGTGGTGGCAACCAGATCAGGAACTTTGCCAGATTTTTCAGTAAAACTCCTGTCCATATGGCTTGGCATTTTTGGTCGCACTAACACTATTTATGTCATTTGGTGACTATTAATATGTTTCTGCTGTAGGAATACTGTTATATCAGCTCTAATGTCTGCTAAAAAATCCGGGGAACTTCCAGGAGTCTATGGTCGACTGGTAATCACATTGTATTTATTTTATTATATGTAAATAAAAGTGTAAAGTACAAGTATATATATTTACTTCTTTTAATCTGAGTCTTTTATTTTAAGGGAGATCTTGGCGCCATTGATCAAAAATATGACGTTGCTATTAGTACTGCATGTGGTCCTCTGGATTTCGTCGTTGTTGATACAATGGATACCGCGGCAAAATGTGTTCAATTCTTAAAGCGGAATAATGTTGGAAGCACGACTTTTATTGCCCTTGATAAGGTATAACACTGATATACATCTCAATACATCGTAAAACGATTTGATTCTTTGGATCATGTTTAACTAAAAACCCGTTAATAAATACCCCGCATAAATTATTTTTGGCGCTTTGTTGCATTGATTTGACTTTCAAGTGTCAATTTTCCTCTGTAGATGGAAAGATGGCGAGAACATGCCCAAAGCAAAATAAAAACGTATGCATGTTTTGTATGCTTATCTGTTTTATGTATATATCTTTTTATTTATGAATCAAAATCTTTACATGCTTATAGTTATAGCATGCTAATATGAAGATACAACAAAGTAAAATAATTAATAGATAAGAATATATAAATATCTGGAAGTAAGATTACTCTTAATATTGTTTCGTTATTTTATCTCATCGTTGGTATTATTACATTGTAATACAACACACTCTCTTTTCAGGCCAGAAAATGTACCACGACTGTTTGATTTAATTCAAGTGGAAGATTCGTCTGTGGCTAACGCTTTTTTCTATGCTATTCAGAATACGTTGGTTGCTGATACGCTTGACCAAGCTACGCACATTTCATATGGAAAGGTCAGTCTACGTTGTCTAATACTTTTGGCACATTATTTTTCATTTGAAGTGGTATTTCGAATTCAATTTTAAAAATGAATGCATACTAAAGTCTATCTAACCACACGCCAAAAATGCAAATGAGGCTGGAGGCAATGTATAATTATTAGGGTTTTTAATCGTCAGCTTAATGCAACTGATTATCAATGCTACGCCTCGTATCCATGTAGTCGCTGCCGACTGTTGAAAGCATTTGAGAGCACTTTAGACTTTTTCCAAGCAACTGCATCAATTAGAAATGTATCCAACATGGCAGAAGCAGTCAGGTTTTAACTTAAAGTTTGAATTGCCAAGTTATTGCTCGTCCGTCATTTGGAGCAAATGTTTATTGTTTTTCTCGGAATGTCTTTTGTCTCGCCGCTTTCCATTACTCGTATGGTTTATTATTATTGCCATCAAATTTTATTATCGTGCCCATTTTTGGTTTGATCAAGCGCTCTTCTCGCTTTTGCTTTTCTTTCAAGGTTTTTTCCATGATAAGCATACATGTAATTTCAAATTTATATTTTCTTTCTTAGGGATCCAAACGTTATCGGGTAGTCACCGTCAAAGGGGAGCTAATGGAACAATCGGGTATATCTTTAATTTTGCTATTTAAACTTTTATACCTTACTGCAATCAGCCAAGCTGCCATTTTGTTATACTTGACGTACGAATTGTAGCCTGTTACGATTGCCAGAACCCGTGAGTATGAAAATTTAGACTGTATGGCTACACCTGTTAGAAAATCATTAGTGTGGCCCTATTTTTCGGGATGCTCAGAAAGTTCACCAACGTTTTTCACGAAAGTTTTTCCACAGAAAATTTCACGACGAAATCGTTTGCTATTAATTGTTTTTATTGTTGCGTCATTGTCAAGCTACAATAGAACACATTCTTACAAAACCTGGGGTTTTTAAGAATTTGCCAGCTTTTGTTTGGAATTTTGTACTCTCCCAGGCTCTATTTACTTTCTTCAAAGGTGAAAGATAAATTCACATGGCTCTTAATCTCAATTTTCTTCTAACTCCAACAACAACAAAACTCGGTATAAAAGTATAAGATTGGTAAACAATTGTACGTCAAGCAAAATAAAAGGAATAATAATGGGCAGATATGTATTCTGAATTACAATATGGTTGTTTTACTACTTAGCATAAAATTACTGCTTATTTAACGATTTATTAAATAATTGTGTAGGTACTATGAGTGGTGGTGGAAGGAATGTTGCGAGAGGACGCATGGGCCAAAGAGTTGTTCAGGATATTGATGAAAGTGAGATTGAAATTATGCAAAAGAATTTGCAATCGAATGAAGATAAGCTAGAGGTTGAGTAATTTCTCGAACTAATTTCTGAGATTGAGAATGCTATCTTGTTTCATTGGAGCTAATTTTGCAATATAAGATGCTTTTTTCTTTGCAGGCTATATTAAGTCAGAAGGCTTCGTTACAAAAGTCTTTAGAAAATACCAAAAAGGAGCTTACTGAAAAGAAACATGAGTTAGAGAGAGCTACGATGGAGAATGACGTAAGTTGTTGATTTCACGGACATAAAAGTTAATCTGCTTAGACTAAAAGTTAATAATAAGTTAATTTTGAAGAATATGGAAACTTCTCCCCATGCACCAATTGCACGACGCACCCTAGAGAAGTCTGGAGCTAGTTTTTGGGGAAAAAATTATTTCACCTCAGCATCTTCGACAGTATTCGCGCTGTGAAGCTGAAAGTTTACTCTCATTTTGTTCGTATTTTCACGTTTATATCTTTTGCGTAGTCTGTAATCTTTGGAACAGCTTTCTTAAAACCTCTTGTAAGTACTAAGCTCTTGCAAATTACCTTTTTTAACAAGAAAGAGGAGATATGGTGAATAGAATTTGCGCAGTGATAGGCTGAACGAACTGACAAGAGAAAGGAATGGATACGACCTCTTGGACGAGTAAAAAAGGGAAACAAGGAATGGGTTCCAGGCCAAAATGATATGATCTTTTCGAAACATTTTTTGGATAGAAGACCCACTTTGGAAAACCCAAACCCTACATTAGAATTGGGTTATGATAATAGGCTTGCTAAGATACCTAGAAGGGAACTTCTTAGGACCACTCCTGAATTTACATCAAAGGCATTACATAATGATGTGGTAACAGGGGCTAAAGCTGAATTCGAAGCATTTACAACTTTATTTGATGAAAAGGCCTTAAACGTG
This sequence comes from Sanderia malayensis, assembly GCA_013076295.1. Lineage (NCBI taxonomy): Eukaryota > Metazoa > Cnidaria > Scyphozoa > Semaeostomeae > Pelagiidae > Sanderia > Sanderia malayensis. The sequence continues at coordinate 5,882,004 of RQOL01000699.1, read as the reverse complement.
AATAATTGCAACAAGTCACATATATTGAACAAAGAGGGTTGTAGCAAATGTTTAAACATGGGCTCTCATCCATACATAAATAACATTACTTATTTAGCAATGCAGGTCATCTAAATGGCATCCAGATAAGGGAGGATTTACCCCATTGTTATTGCTCTCTTTATGTTCCAGCTGGAGCTAGAGTAAAATCGCAGCAGACGACAGTGCAGGAGTCTAGAAGTCCAAATTAAAAGCGAATTTGAAAATCCATGTTGAATGTGCAATGAATCGCATCAAAACATTTCCATTATTGAAAGGCACATTGCCTCTCGCCATCCTTCCATATGCTGATGATATTATAAGGACCTCTACTGCCGTTGCTGATATAGAGCCCCCTCTTATTAAGACACAAGAAAAGAACTTGTTTGTTGCTAACTTGTTTCAAAAACATGCTTCTTGCAATAGAGTTTGATCATATTCATAAAATAGCTTAAATCAAAAGAACAGCTGAAATACAGCTTAGTTATACTAAACTTCATTGGGTTCAAACAATCCAAACGAGTTTCACACAGCTTGATCGAGTTTCAAATCCCATTTTAGGCCATCCCAATGAAACCCAATTTGGTTGCAAATACAAAAAGGGAACTTTTGTACTTGGTTTTGTACTTGTAATGCTTCCTCAACCTCTTCAGCTATTCGGATAATTTGAACACTCTTTTCAATAGCCATAAAAGCTCTGGCAACCAGTTCTTCCTTTCGACCACTCACTTTCAATCCTCGAAGGCGAAGGAAGGCCTTCAACTAACTCTACTTTTATAGCAAAAAGCAATTGAAAATCCATCGTTTTGGTAGTTTCCAAGAGCTTGGTACTTCCAAGAGCTTTTAAGAAAGCTGTTCCAAAGATTATAGACTACATACGAACAAAATGAGAGTAAACTTTCAGCTTTACAGGGCAAATACTATCGAAGATGCTGAGGGTGAAATAATTTTTCACCCAAAATCTACTTCCAGACCTCTCGAGGCCGCGTCGTGCAATTGGTGTATTGCTATAAATTCATTGCTTGATGATGCCAAGGAAAGATGTCTGAGCTTCCTGTAAGTAAACTTATTTGTAGGCTTTGGTGAAACAGCAAGCGGAATTGGATGAGCGAATTGATAGCATCAAGCAACAAATAGAAACTTCAGTATTGGACCAAAACCATCTCAAGAATCTGCAACACCTTGTCAATGTTTGCGAACAAGGTAGATAACTATCCTTCACTTGTGCAAATAGGCTCAAGGGAAACTGTATAAAATGAGTGAACAGTCAAAGTAAAAATAAACTGATTTTCATGTTATGGTCATCTCAATCAGCTTATCGGAAAGCCCCTAAAGCTCTAAAATTTTGGGTCCAACAAATTTTATATGAGAGGGGTTAACTTCACCGATTTCGGGGGAAATTTTTAACGCAAAAGTGAAAGCCAGGAGCATATCGATTTTTGTAAAGGATGTATACACACTTTTCACATGAAAACAACGTGCGAAAATTAATTCCCAAGTTAAGATGACAGAGAAGTTTGTTTTGAGCAGCTGCTTCTCCTAGGAGAGGAAACTGGGGAGATGGACAAGAACGAAATAGGAAGAATTTTTATTAATTATTAAGTTTTTATTAGCCATTCAGGGCTATTAAACACTTGCATCATTGGATCATGCGCAGAGTATGGTATTTTTAAAACGAGCATTAAACTTTTCGTGGTGCGCTTTTAGCCCATGGTTGGGTATTACAGAATGGTTTGTAGCAACAAGCGATAGGTCTTAAAAGTTTGAGTTAAAAAAAAGATCTCACCATGGTGAGTTTTTTGGTGTAGGACTACTGCAAATCGTAGCTACAGTAAAAGCACAAGGCAAGACAGGCATTGTGGGTGAATGGAAGTATGTAGTGGAGAGGAAAGAAAATCATTACCATTGTCTGCTTCAGACTATTTATTTCAAGTTAGTAGGCTATGATCTCTTAAATTGTTAATTTGTGCTTAACACTGAAGAGTGGCGAAAATATGATTACAATTTGTAAGTTATCGGGTGCTTTGCTTGAAAACAGTGACAAAGAAAATTCATTTTTAGATTTGATGATTTCAGCAGCATAAAATCACAATATCTACTGTGCTTAGCTTCCAATGGCTACATCTCTTCAACAAAATTTTTAATATATTAGCAATAGTCCTTGACTCTTTTAGTTTTTTCTCTCTGGAACCTGCTCATTTTTGCTCACGGCAGTGAGAATATAACATCACTGGGGAAAATTCATGTGAACTTTTTTCGGCTTTTATATCTCCTACCATAATACATTGCGGGGAGGCACCTATTTTCATTGGGCAATTTATAATTTCCTTGTCAATCAAAGGACACAACAACAAAGGACGCAATTGGATTAGTGCAAAACGCAACAGGGATTCATTGTTTCGAAAATGCTCAACAACGCACGATCGATCCGGAAGCATTACATCATCCAGTCGCAATAATTGTCAGGGAGTCGCATAGCTCAACAGGCTTTGTTCGAATCGAAGAATTCAGTACGCGAGGAAGTTCGGGACATCTCCCCCTCGCACGCAAAACAAAAGCCTAGGCACTGCAGCATCTGCTGACAGAGCACACAAAGCACTAGCAGAGATTAGACGAAAACAAAGGGCGGAAGAATTTTCGAAGGAGAAAAGTGTAAAAATTTCGAAAAATACAGGGAATTTTTAGCTGAAAAGGAGCCACTACATCGAAGGAGGCGAAGGGGAATAAATTGAAGTGTTTTCGGAAAAGAACAGGCAAGGAACGAAAGGGCCAGGCGTGGGAAATCGATCTCATCTCACGACGAACAATAAAATTGAAGGAAGGAAGGATTCAAAATAACCGTGTTTAAAGGGAATGTGCAAGGTTAAAAGGCGTGCTTTCGCAACTGCCAAAAATAGATTTGGTTTATTAACCAATCAGAGAAGCGCAAAGGGAAGATGTAATTTTTTCACGTGAACATTAGGCCTGTTGTTGTTGCCATTTTGCATTCTCTTCCGGTTCTCTTCGATCTATTTTTAAACAGAGCCTTATATCTTTGCACATTTCCTTTAAATGAAAACCTTTTCACATTTTCCTGTCAACATGAAAAGAAGCTTCCAACAGTCGTGGAACACTTGCGGAACACTGTCAGAGATCATCTGCAATTTCACAAAAAATTCGAATTCCTGAAAACTTATTCCAGCGAAAGTTTTAACTCACTCACGAAAGTAAATTCCAAGAACTGCGCGTTTTTCTTTCTTTACAGTCACGAAAGTTTCTCCCCGCTAGAGTTTCTTCCCTTAATGAAAATATTATCAGTAACAACTACCATCCATCATATTCAATAACCAAAGTGCCGTAAGCACCGAAAGGTTACCCTTTGATTCTCAGAAACATCATAAGACATGCTGATGATATTGGTTGCCAAAGACGTTTGTTGTCAAATTATTATTGACTAAACTTTTAATCGGATGCTCTTTCTGAGGCATTCAAAGCTCATCAAGCCATGCTGTTTCAAAACAATTAAAAGCATTGTGCACCATACAATTCCAAATTTGATACAATTTCGGAATCTCTTTCAAGAGTTCTCCTGCAGCACTGACGGGTGAAAGGCATTTGAGACAATTTATTATAAATTTTGAAAAAATCGTAAACGATCACCGATAAAATTATCAGTTTATTTTAAAAAATATATATCTTGCCCTAGTTCCAAATCACCATATGTTCGGTTCTTGGTTTGTTCGGCCGATCAAAGTTTCAAACAAGTCCATTATGATTAGCTTTATAAAATTAAAATAAAGTATGCTTTGCACGACAGCGCCTATTAATGGTCCGATTCCTTCCCAATAATGTATTGCAAATATACCGAAATTATCATGCATTCTGCCCCTCTTGTTTGTGTGCTTTCTTTGCGCTACAGCTCTGTAGCTTTTGACGCCATTAGTCATTCTGAACGTGACGTGTCTTGTCTTTACCCTGCTGCGCATGTGCATCGATGCAATAACGACGTCACACAAACTCGCAAGACTTGCCCAGGTTAATCTCCCCAACCAGGCCAGCGTTGAAAGAGCCGATGTAAATGGGGCTGATAAGATACAACGTGGTGAAAGCTCCTTAAATTATGATTTTACCTGCCTTTTATTATAACAATGTTTCGGACAACGAACAAATATGTTTATTTGATATCTTTTGTTAATAAATCTCGACCCGTTTGTATTGCGTTCAAGATAAAGGTCCTATTTTCATTCTGTGACATCACAGCACACATTTTTAGGACCTATCACGGCATTTTTCTTAGACTTTTTATCACAAGAAAATATGGAAGACATTGTTGCGGATAGTTTTTCACTGAGGACTTTGAAATAAATTTCCATCTGTACGCACTTCACCCATCTGCTAATGTTGACGGTCATAGACTACAGTATTTTTTATGGATTTTTAGGCCCCGTTTACACGGTACCGGTCAAGTTTTTAGCCGTTCAAGTTTTTGTACGGATAGGGGTCGCGTTTACACGAGATCGGCTATCCGTACAAATATTTGTACGGATAGCCGTGCAAAAACTTGTCCTGTTAGGAAGAGGACGAGTTGACAACTTGAGCGGTCAAATATTTGAACGGTACCGTGTAAACACTTCTAACCGTGCAAATATTTGTACGGATTCATAAAGAGGTGAAAAAGTCAGGAAAGCGAGGCACTTTGAAAATGCTAGATTTGGCGCTCAAAATTTAAAAGCAATTTTTTGTTATTTACGACGAAGGTTAACTTTGAGAAATAAAAAAGACGATCGTAAATTTCATAAAAATCCAGACAACAAATCATTTCACTCACCACACAAAAAATAATTCGACTTGGCGCCAACGATTCATGAAAAAGCATACTGCGCATGACGATCAAAGAAAGCCGGCTAGCAAAATCCATCGTGTAAACGGGAGGCCTATCCGTACAAATATTTGACCGGTACACCTAGCCGTACAAAAACTTGAACGGCTAAAAACTTGACCGGTACCGTGTAAACGGGGCCTTAGATTGTTTTTAGGTTTTAATTGATTTCCTCGTTGTGTTGCAGATCATAACAAAGCCAGTAATGCAGCAAGTTGTATTGAAGATTCTGTTCAAAAGTAATGCTTCAAATATATTATGTTATGGAAGAACGCAATTCCCATCTCAAAGTTTGTTTGAAACTTTGTTGAAGTAAATGACTGATGAGTACATACTTTTCAGGCTACACAAAAAAATAATGGATATTGGAGGGGCAAAGCTGAAAACACAACAAGTAATATTGCAGTTATTGAGAAGGAATTCCAATATGCCTTCTGATGTTTTGGAGCGTTATATTTTTATTACTCACTGTGCCGACTTATCAGTTATTTTTAATTTTCCCTTTTTTTAGGTGAAAGTGAACTCTGTGAACAAACTGATTGATGAAGTTGCTCAAGATATTACCAAGGTCAACGTAGCAGTAAAGACCGCAAATAGGTAACAGATTGAAATTTTTCTTTGCTTAACGTCGTTGAAGTATATTGACGACGATGTGGTATATCACATAATCTTTGACTTGCTGTATATGTGATCTTAGAGAGAACATTTTTCAACCTGAAGGCCTTTTTACACTGAATATTTTGTCTTTATATAACATTTGGTATTTTTTATTCATTCATTACAGAAACATTGCAAAGTCAGAGTCTAAGATCACTTCATTGGAAAAAGACATTCAAGCAAATAGTGATGCGCTTGAAAAGCTGCTGGTATCTATATTACTTTAATCATTGTCTGTTGCACTCTTTTATTTTTGATCCACTGTTTCAAATTGAAAGAACTATTTGCATTTTTTTCTGATAGAATGATGTGAAAACCCTTGAGGAAGATGCTGTGAAAATTCTCGAAGATTACCACACATCACAAGTATTGCTTTGTGATTACCTATTTCTGTCTTTTTTAATTAGTGTCCCTGATAATTTGAACACTGAAAGGCTAAATTGCAAACGCTCAGCATTGCCAAAATGCTTTAGATATGTCTGTTATAATTTTGCTGTCGCTTCGTCTTGATTCGCCTAATTTGAACACTGAAAGGCTAAATTGCAAGTCGCTTCGCCTTATTGATTTTTAGCGTTATATTTTTATCTCAACTTTGAAACAGGCTTCTAGTTTTCAAAGTAATTTTTGTCGTAGCAAAAAATGCAAACGGCCGAGCAAGAACTTAAAAAGGTTCAAGAAGAATGCAAAGTATTCGAGAAACAAGAAAGTGAACTAAAGGAAAAGGAAGTTGATCTAAAGCATGACGTTCAAAAATTTGACAATATCATGAAAGAAAACAATAGCAAGTTAAAGCATTGGAAAGCTGAGGTAAACTGTACCAGATTTTGTCTCCTTGCCCCTTCTTCACCAATTCAAACTGTTCTTGGCGCTCAACGTTTGCTCAAAGTTCATTATGAAATTTCTGTGGAAACCTTTGCTGAGTATCGATAGACGTCAGTAATTCTCTAATTCGTTTTAGTGCTATGTTCGCAATGATATTTTATTCGTGATTCCTCACCAGATCTATGTTCGCAAGCTACAGATAGTGTGCGTTGATGCTTTTTGAATAAGCGTAGCGTTTCGACTTATCATGAAGCTCAGGACAATGGAATTTGTCTTAAGCTTAGATAGACTAATCTTATTTGAAGTATGAAGAACTGGTTTCTTTTTTATCGCCATGTCCTTACAGATTGGTAAGTTGGAGTTGCACAATTTGGGAAATGATGAAGAAGAAAACCAAGAAACTTTCCCAGTGCTTTCTGAACAAGAGCTTGAAGATCTGAACAAGGAAGAAGTCATGGTAATGAGACAATTATTTATGTGTTAAATTAGCACCATCTCTATGGAATTGTCATGTAATTATTCAGTATTTGTCATATATCTCTTACAGTATGCTATTACCGTAAAAGAAGAACAATTGGCACAATTGAAACCGAATATGGCAGCTATTACCGAATATCGAAAGAAGGTATGTTATTAAACATTAGCATGGTGATGTTTTGACAAATAAATAAGCAATGCTAACAATATGCATTCCGTCATTAATACTTTGATTTTGTCTATACGGCTTGCTATATGACATCGAATACATTTATTGGCAATTAACGATTGCTTGATTTACTTCTTTGTAGGAAGAGGCTTATCTTGACCGTGTATCACAACTTGGTGCGATCACAGAGGAGCGTGACATTAAACGAAAAGACCTTGAGGCAACAAGAAAGCAGAGACTTGATGAGTTTATGTCAGGATTTAGTATTATCACAACGAAATTGAAGGAGATGTACCAGGTTATATTCGTTGTTTGTGTCTTTTTATTCTCCAAGCTGTTATCTTGCCGTGTTTTTATATTAATTGCAAGCCCGCGTTTTTTTTATAAATTTTAGATGATAACATTGGGTGGTGATGCTGAATTGGAGCTCGTGGATAGTTTGGACCCTTTTTCAGAAGGCATCGTGTTCAGGTATATTGTTTATAATTCTCTTCATATGATCTATGCGCTTTGTATTTAAAACCGAGTTTCTTTGATCAATTGATACGTACCAAAATAACAAGAGACAGAGTTTATGAGCATTTATATCAATACCTGCACACTTATGCTACAAAGTTGCTTTCTAGTGTCCGACCCCCAAAGAAAAGCTGGAAAAATATATCAAATTTATCTGGTGGTGAAAAAACATTGAGCTCTCTAGCTTTGGTGAATAATATCGTTATTTTTTCTTGTTATATCAATAACCAGCTCGCTATGCATATGATTTGGGCAGGTGCACATGACATGATTTCATAGATTATGAAGTGTAGCTGTTAAATTGTGCAGTAAATGAATATATCTATTTTTTATCTTTTTGTAGGTATTTGCCTTACATCACTTTAAACCAACTCCTTTATACGTGATGGATGAGATTGACGCCGCTCTTGACTTCAAGAACGTTTCAATCGTTGCTAATTACATTAAGGTTAGTACGGTATGTTTCGTTGAATACTTTTCGTAGCTCTGTGTTGTAAATTCGAGTATATTTGTATGTTTATGTATTTAAGGCCTTCCAATGCTAATAATTGTTTTGCAGTTTTTTGCGAAGCGGTTAGCGCTACGTAGTCACCATTTGGCAACAAAGCTGAACGATTAAAGATTGCTTATTTTTTCCTGGTCAATTATACTTACTTTTGCAGCGTACGTTTTGTTGCAAACGTCCTGCATATTGCGAAAAAGTTCACAAATGTAAACAATTTGCGACAGTTTGTTTTCAATTTCCTGTGGTTGAAATTGTTCGTATTTCAACCTCGCGACGAATAGCTAATAATACAATAAACAAGTCAAACAAGATTTAAAAATGTTTGTCGTGCTTGGCGGACAATTTTAATGTAATGTTTTTGCAAACAAGGCTTGAAGGCTTTGTGAAAATATCGCGAAGGTGGATATAATTGACCAAAATAAAGTTGGGCTGTCTTGGATCTCTTATGCTCTTTTGCTATCAGGGATGAGACGTTTTATGAACTCTTTTTTTAAGGAAAGAACAAAGAACGCCCAATTCATAATAATAAGTTTGAGGAATAACATGTTTGAACTGTCTGATCGACTTGTTGGTATTTACAAGACTGAAAACTGTACCAAAAGCACTGCCATCAATCCAAGCCTTTTTGTTTGAACTTGGTGAGTTGAGACTTTTTATGCAAACTGCTGCTTTTTTGATTGAATTTGCATGTATTAAATTTGTATAAAACTACCAACGAATACTGCAAGTCCTCGATTTCCCCTTGTCTGAAAACTCTCCTCCTCTTGAATATGTCCCAGCTTATGACTGCAAATTTTGCAAGCCCCGGCTTATAACACTATATGATCCTAGCAAGTTAGCATCATATAGGGTTATATATTTAGTGCATTATATACACTATCATCATATGCATTATCATTTTTGAATATGCTCCCAACCAAAGATATCAAAAATAAGTAAGCCTTGGGTTCTAATTCGGGGATTTACGGTAAGAAGTTGTGATCTCTTTGCGATCTTATTATTCTTTTCCCATTACGTAGTATTTTACCTTGAGTTAACTTTATGAAATAATTATTTCTTGATTGGTGTTTGTGACGAGCCTAGTTAATTTTAACATCGAGGGTAAACAATAATATGCATGACCATTTGACATAAAGTTTATGCTACACTTAATTAAGATTTTGAAAATGATGTCCTTTTTTGTGGAATGCTTTCTTTTTTGTGTTTTACACGGTGGCCTATAACTGTCACTTGCAATTAAAACAACTTTCTCACATGAATGCGGTGCACACAAACAAAATAACACACGGTAAAAGTTTTCACACACGGCAAGAACAACCGCACGTCAAAGACAAATGCCTCCAGATAAAAGCAGAGAGTTCTTGATAAGTTTGTTGCCATCATAATTATGTAGCTAATAGTCTTCTAGGAAACAATCCATTTTTCTCTACATATAACTAAAGAATACAACACATAGACCGGGCTGTGGTGGAGGTAGGTACGATTTGTGTAGCCGTGGTGTTGGGCATTAAGAATCGTGATGGTAAACAGCGATCTTGGGGTGGGCGGGGGAGACATGGGGTTCAAAGTTATGGTTTAAGACGTTTGACCTCTGCGGAGGAGTTCACAATCAAATCCTCATTTCTAAAGTAACTACAAGACTTTTGGCGGTGGCTCTTTCAATGTACTGTTTGACTCTTTCTGGCTAATTGAAGGTAAACATGCCCGTTTTTTATCACATGACCAAATATCCCTTTTCCTTATATGGAATTTCTTCACATTTTTAGAAATTTTAGCATGATTGTGGGCAAAAGAGACTCACCTTCCTTCTAAACTGACTTAGTCAGTATTTGTATCGCTATATTTAGCATCTGAATTCATTCATTCTTTCTCGTCATTGTCTATTCCAAGTACATCATTTTCATCTTCATTTCACTGTCATCCAGCCCCATTAACAAATCTTTAATGTTTTCTGGGAATGGTTTTTCCATCCAAACAATCTCGCATTTCTCTGTCCAACCAAGACCCGAAAGATGTGGCAACCCCAGCTGATTTTGTCCGGCTGACTTCCAGATTTTGGCAACGAAATTTGCTCGGCTAATATGCAACTTTAACACAGACTGATATGAAGGGAGTTAAAAATCCTTTGATGCGTGTGGTACTGTTAAGGTAAGGCAAATAAATGAACAAAATTGTAATAATAGTACCATGTAATCCATAAAATGTTTATACTAACGTTTCAGGCGTATGCCCGTTATCAAAGTAATAGGAAAAACAGTTGAGCAGAAAGAGATGAAGAAATAGAAAGCGTAGTTCGAATGATGAAAGTTAGAGTTTGAGAAACGATGTGACGTAGCATAATAATGGAATGAGTAGAACAAAGCGTGGAAAAGAAAACTAAAAAAGTTACACAAAATGTTTATTGTAAATATGAGAATTGTTTATTAAGTCCTTTAGGATAGAGTGTTTTTAAGTTAAAAATGAAACGTTTTTAAAAGTTTTTTTCTTCTTGTTGTCATGAGGTGCATACAAAAGTCCAAGAACCGACATGTCAGCAAAAGAGTGATTTTCGGAGTTGAAATGTCTGGATACGTTACTGTCCGGATCATTTACATGGTTTGCATCTTCGTGTACCTTGTTTTTGACATTGCGTAGGTGCTCTCCAAACCGGTTGTTTATTTGGCGAGATGTCTCACCAATGTACAAAGCTTGGCATCGGGTGCAAATGATGCAGTAGATTAAACAAGAGGATGAACAGGTAAAGCCGGATTTGATGTTGAAGTTTTGTCCATGGTTGGAAATTGTGGTTTCTGGGTTAATGTGTGAGCAGGTTTGGCAAAGGTGATGGCGACAGGGTCGAGTACCAGGGTTCTGTGCAACGGAAAGGTTGGTTCTAACAAGAGTGTCTTTTAAGTTTTTATCTCTGCGATAGGCAAGGAGAGGAGGATCAGGGAAGATATATTTGGTTGTGGCATCTTGTTGCAAAAGGGTGAAATTTTCGTAGATGATCTTTTTAATTTGATGATTAAGAGGATGATAGGTGAGTGTAAATGGAATACGGTTGTTGGAAGATGTTCGATCAGACGGAACCAAAGCATCCTCTTGGGAGAGATTGCTAACTTTACTCAAGGCGTTGTCAGAGATTGCTTTAGGATATAGATTATTTGTGAAGAAAGCAGTCATTTCATCGGCTTTGATCTTGAAGTCATCATCACTTGAACAGATGTGGCGAAGACGGCGTAATTGTGAGTATGGGATGGAGTCCTTGCATTTTCTGGGATGTGAAGAATTGTAGTCGAGGAAACAATGAGCAACTGTGGGCTTGTAATAGATTGAAGTGGAGATTTGGTTGCCGGATATAGTAAGAAGAATGTCTAGGAATGGAAGGCTAACTTCAGTTATGGTGTAGGTGAATTGCAATGCCGGATGAAAGTTGTTGGTGTAGTCGATGAATTTCTGCAAGTCGGTCAGAGGAAGGGATGTAGCACCGATAATGTCGTCGATGTAGCGCTTGATTAAACATGGCGATGGACCTTGGTAGGATTCGTAGATAAGTTGTTCCTGATGGCCAACAAAAAGACAGGCATAACTAGGACCAAGTTTGCTACCCATAGCAACACCGGATGTTTGCAGAAAGAACTTGTCGTCGAATGTAAAGGCGTTGGTGGTGAGAACCAATTCGGCCAAGCGAAGAAGTGTAGCGGTTGGTGGGTTCTGATCACGTCGTTTTTCGAGGAAAAACTTCAGTGCAATAAGACCATCTGAGTGAGGAATGCATGTATAAAGTGATTTGACATCCATACTGAAGAGATATTTTGTTGTTCCTGTGAATCTGAAATCCTTGAAAATGCGAAGAGCGTGAGCAGAGTCCTTAATATATGTCGGGAGATCTTGAACAATAGGTGTGAAGATGGAGTGGAGATAGGCAGCAACATGAGATGTGGGGCAAGAAACAGCTGAAACAATGGGACGACCAGGATTGTTTGCTTTGTGGATCTTAGGTAGCATGTAGAAGACTGAGGTTCTGGGGTGCTGGATGTACAATTTATTGGCATTGGAAGGCAGGTTGTTATTATCGATTTCTTCTTTAATGGTGTTGATGATGGTTTTGTTGAAGGATTTGGTAGGATTCTTTTCAAGGGCACGGTATGATGGAGATTGAAGTTGTGTATTTCCTTCTTGAAGATAAAGATCTTTACGCCAAACTACGATCCGACCACCTTTGTCTGCTGGTTTGATAACAATATCATCGCGAGCCTTAAGCTGTTTTAATGACATCCATTCTTGTGTTGTCAGATTAGAATGAGCTTGTTTGGCCTTGAAATTTATCTGGGCTATCTCGTATCTGCATTTTTCGATGTACAAATCCAAAACAGCGACTTTACCAGGTTGAGGTGTCCAATTAGAGTTGGTTGGGAAAAGGTTTGCTATTGCATCGGCTTGAGGGTCATTGATAGGTCCAGATCTTTCCATATTTTCTCTATCATGCTCTGCTTCGAAATGGGCCTTGAGTCGAAGACGGCGAAAGAAAGACTCACAGTCATGCTTGGATTGAAACTCGTCGATATTTTTCTTGATTGGAACAAATTTGAGTCCTTTGTTGAGGAGTTTACGTTCTTCTTCCGATAATGGTAGATCAGCTGGGATAGTTTCTACGATGTTGACAGGTGTTGCAAACGATTCAGTGGCTGTTTCTTTCTGATTTGAAGTTGCGAGGGTGTTGAATTTACAATCTTTTATTTGTTTCAAAGCTTCGTAGATGGTGCGGTTGAGTAGATGGATCTTCTGACGGATGCGAACGAAAACTTGAGTATTTGATGAACAAGCCAAGCGAAGGCGATTAACGAGTGAAGGCAAATTCTTAGAAATGGTTTCTACAGTTTTCGGTATTCTTGCAAGGTGGTACGAATAAGGCTTCGGGAACAAGCTTTAAGATGTTTATCAATCTGTTTCGATCGGAACGACGAATGAAAGTTCAAGGCAAAGCCTTTAGGAATAATGTTAGAACGAAGGCACTTGCTAAGGAAATAAATATGGCTTGTAAATCGAGTTTTCTTAAAAGTAGACATACCAAGTTCGTAGGCAATAGAGTTGGTTGCTTCAGAATATTGTGAGATGTAAATAACTCCAATATCCAATAATATCCAACTTTTGTATGCACCTCATGACAACAAGAAGAGAAAAACTTTAGAAAAACGTTTCATTTTTAACTTAAAAACACTCTATCCTAAAGGACTTAATAAACAATTCTCATATTTACAATAAACATTTTGTGTAACTTTTTTAGTTTTCTTTTCCACGCTTTGTTCTACTCATTCCATTATTATGCTACGTCACATCGTTTCTCAAATTCTAACTTTCATCATTCGAACTACGCTTTCTATTTCTTCATCTCTTTCTGCTCAACTGTTTTTCCTATTACTTTGATAACGGACATACGCCTGAAGCGTTAGTATAAACATTTTATGGATTACATGGTACTATTATTACAATTTTGTTCATTGATATGAAGGGAGTGATGAAAGATCAATGATCTTGTTTTCATTCATTTCATGGCCTGCATAAGACAGGAATATCCTAGAGACATATGAAAGGCAATTTTTAGAGATGATTCCGTCAGGATATGCATGCGTAGATATTATTGCAGATAGCTTACAATGTGCTACAACATAGCTTGTAATAGTACTTAGAAATCTTATTTGTTATTTATTTCACTTTCACGTTCGTTATCTTGCCCGGCAGCAAACAAACATGCCATCATAATAATGCGAAGTTACCCCCTGATTTCTTGCCACTTTAAAAACCTGTAACTTTGGAACCGTACGTTTTAATGCCTGGTTTCCATTTAGTCGTTTGGGTCGTTTGGGGCTTCAGAATCGTTTCACAAAGACTGATGCAGGAACCACGTCTGAATGACAGAGAATTTTATTCATGCATGGGTCGTTTCAGTCGTTAGTCGGTTTCCACTTGCAAAAGTCACTGGTGCGTGGGTTTTTTGGGTCGCCAAGATAGAATTTTTTTCTACCTCTGCGACATTTGTCGTTTGAGTCTTTCGGATCATTTGGGTAGTTGGCGGGTATGTTTCCATTCCATTAAGTCTTTCCAGTCGTTTGGGTCTTTTCCAATGACTCAACCGACTAAGTGGAAACCAGGCTTAAGGTTATGGTTCCTTCATGAAGTTGACGTGAATATTATAGAGTAATCTAAAAATTTACTTGGATTTTAAATTTGAAGTGGTTGATTTTTTCTGACCGTGGCTTGTAGACTGGTTCCATTTCCCATAAAGTATGTTGCAAAGGGCATTTTGGGGTAGAAGCTGGGATTCAGTTGTTTTCGGGTATTTCGACCATGCTGATTACGAAAATGGTGGATCCCAAGCGAAATTTTTGCGTTTAAGGCCTTAATTTGCATATTCAAATTGGCTGCCTTTCAAACTTCGAAAATTGTTTCATGGCAACCTCTCTCTCCGTATATGACTATGACTGTAGCCCACGAGCTGCTACAGGTTCTGAACGCACACGCTCGGACCACGCCCAACAGAGCCAACACAATAAAAACACAGCAAAGGCTTATTAATTAACGTGTATCTTCGTGTGTGGTTCGCTACAGAAACAAATTCGTATTAAATTAAATAATGTATATGCTAATAATTTAACAAATAAATGAATAAATAATAAGTTTAACACACCAACTTACAATTTATGTGTCCTCGTACGAAATGGCCTATACACAGCAAAGATGGGCCTGAGCACAGCAACAAAAACAATAGGCCACACCTAAACAACTAATGCCATTCATTACTGCCACGACGATTACAAACGGACAACGAGTGTTCCTGACAACATACAGCAGAGCTTATATAGCTAAAGGAAGTGCATGAGAATCTAAATTTGCACGCTTACGGGAGTTCCTAATGAGGGCTAATACAACGTGGCATACCGTAAGACAAAGGAGGCTAAAACAAACAAAGAAACACAAAAAAAAAATAAAAAACAAAGAGCAAAGCGAACACAATGAAACTAACGCTAATTTGCACTACATACCCAGCCCCAAACAGATTACCCCAGAAACTGTTTTACTGATACATCTGTGCAAATGTTATGTTTCGTTTTCCTTGTCAGCCTCAAGCAAGCATAACTTTCCAATTGGTCTTAAAATCTCATTGTTCGCCGTTTTGATTCTACTCTTTCAGTCGGAAGATCTGCCATCTTCTGTTGACATGATGCTTGACTTCTTCTCTTATAAAGAAAACAGCTTCGACAGATTTTTCTTACGGGTACTCTTGCTTTGATTATCCAGAAGCATTCTCTGATCATTGAAAGAACATGCTCTTGGCCAGAATGTCCAGACGTCTCATGGAAGTGTCTAATGATGATGTCACTGACGTGGTGCCTCTTTGGTAAAATTGCTGGGTGTTTCATGTGCTCGTATTCATATGGTGCATGCTTAAGACGTCCACCGACGCACAAGATACCATTTTTTACTATAGGATCTAATTTTCGCAATGAACTGGTTCCCTTTACCGTGTGTTCGGATGACTGCAGGGATTCGAATTCATCAGCAAAACATAACTGTTGCACACACTTGATTATCGCAGCTTCCGCTCCATCCATTTCAGCAATAGTTATGCGTTTCTTCGTTTCCCACTCCAAGGGTATACGATTATTTCTGATCTTTCTGAGTAACCACTGCTTATACCGCAATATCCACGAGACAGCCTTCTTCAATCGATTCCAATTTGAGAAATGTGAAAACATCAATGATGTCATCTTCTCCGCATTGCTGACATTGATGGATTTTGATTGAATATTTTTCTTGATTTCCACATCATCGTCAGGTATTTCAGTTAAGCTTACATTCCACTTTGGCCACATGTCCTTTGATTCTGAAAGGAACTTTGGTCCTTTAATCCAACGCTGACTTTGAAGCAATTCTTCTGCTGACAGACCTCGCGATGCATCATCTGCTGGGTTATTCTTTGTGGGTACATACATCCACTGATCAGGGTCCAATCCATCATGTATTATCGTAATTCTGTTGGCCACAAAGGTTTGAAATCTCTTCGTCTTATTATTGATGTATCGCAGAACCGATGTACTGTCAGTCCAGAACGTGGACTTCTGCAAATCAATTTCAAGTTCTTCTTGCAGCATTGCATCGATTTTTACAGCAAGTGTTGAAGCCGTAATTTCCAACCTCCGGATCGTTATTTTCTTCACTGGA
The DNA here is from genome assembly GCA_013076295.1 of Sanderia malayensis. Taxonomy (NCBI): domain Eukaryota; kingdom Metazoa; phylum Cnidaria; class Scyphozoa; order Semaeostomeae; family Pelagiidae; genus Sanderia; species Sanderia malayensis. Next base: position 5,865,780 of record RQOL01000699.1, on the reverse strand, counting down.
GCCAGTCGAGATTTCGCAAACAGGAATGCAACATTGATTTTACCGCTTTCATTCACTGATCGTAGATACGATACTGTACCATAGCCCGCTTCAGATGCATCTGAAAAATGGTGAATCTTGTTGTGAATGCTATCCCCAAATCCAGGTACCTTGATACATCGATTTACTGTGAAATTTTCAAGCTTCGGCATCTCCACTAACCATTTTTTCCAATGTTCAAGATTTTTACCAGATATCTCTTCATCCCATCCGAGCAATCGGCATGAACTTTGAAGGATTCTTTTGGCTGGTAAAATGAATGGCGCTGCAAACCCAAGTGGGTCGAATACGGATGAAATTATGCTTAAAATACCACGGCGTGTTGCTGGTTTTTCTTTGATGTTGATTTTGAACCCGAATGTGTCACTTTCGATTTGCCATTCTAATCCCAATGTTCGTTCAATAGGAAGGGCGTCTTCTTCAATGTTTATATTCTTCAACTCTTTCGATCTTTCAGACAAGGGAATGGGATCCAGAACTTCTCTACTTGTGCTGCTTCACTTCGTTAAATGAAATCCTCCAAGCTTGAGTAGCTCTGACAGTTGCTTTTGCATCCAAATGGCCTCATCTGTGCTTTTTAACGACTTAAGCATATCATCAACGTAAAAGTTCTTCTCTACTGTTCTTGTAACTCTTGGATCAAACTGGTTGGCATTGTCAGCAGCAGTTTTCCTCAGAGCAAAATTTGCAACACATCCTGACCATATTCCGCCAAATAAATGCACAAGAATCTGATATTCTTCTGGCTTCTTTGACAAATTGCCATCAGGAAACCACAAAAATCTCAAGGCCTCAATGTCCTTTGGGTCAACTCGTACTTGGTGGTACATGGATTCCACATCAGCGACCAAGGCAACAAGTTCTTGTCTGAATCTACAAAGAACGCCTATTAATGAATTCGTCAAGTTGGGTCCCTGCAACACATTGCTATTGAGTGAAACATCGTGGTACTTTGCTGCACAATCGAACACGACTCTTGTTTTCTCAGGCTTCTTAGGGTTTATAACATCATGATGTGGAAGATACCATGTAATATCTGTTTTGTTGTTCATCCCTTCATCTTCGATTCTTCTGGCATATCCTTTTTCTAGCAGATCGTCAATAAAATTGGTGTAACGAATTCGCAATGAAGAATCACGTGATAATCGTCCCTTTAAATATTCCAGCCTCTTTTCCGCCATAAACCTGTTATTTGGCAAACATGGTTTGTCGCTTTTCCAAGGAATTGCTATCTGATAATGGCCATTGACGAACCGCATAGATTCCTCCAATATCTTTAGGGCTTTCTTGTCATGGACTGATAATCCTTTCTTATCTTCACTTATTGGTTGATCGAAATCCCGATTGAAGCATTGCAGCAGTTGTTGCCGAAAATGATCATCATCATCCCTTGATTCAGAAAAATGACATCCTTCAGCCGCGTTATGACGCAATGGTCCATTTAATGTCCAACCAAATTTTGTTCTAACTGCGTATGGTCCACCATTATTACTCTTTCGCACCTCATCCGGTTCCAAGGCTTCAGGAACATCTACGCCAATTAGAAGATTCACACCTTTATCTGCAATCACCTCTGGTAAAATTATCCCACTCAAGTACGGCCATTTGTTCACATCATCCTGTCTTGCGATTGCTGCGGTTGGTATGTTCAGGTTCTTTGCTGCGTAAACAGTTTTCATCTGAATGCACACAGTCTTTTCCAAGTTCATGATCTCCAGGTTTACAAGGGACGTTCGATACTCATCACTAACACCATCAATAGTCGAAAGTTGTATCTGACACGCTTTGCCCTTTATGCCAAGCTCTTCCAAGAGAATATCGCTACAAAATGAAGCCGTCGATCCGCTGTCCAAAAGTGCATATGTAGAGATCACCTTCCCTTTCCTCTGGGATCTTACTCTGACGGGTACAATCGGCAAGCCTTTATCAATGTTAGAAATACCAGTGCTGCTCGTCAAACCATTGAATTGTTTCGGTCTTCTGGGTACTGCTTGCACGTCATTCTTGTTTGACTCTTGTTTTGGCTTTCCCGGTTGCTCTGCGCTGTATTGTTTGTTTCGTCTTTCTTCAAACTCTTTAACCGCTTTATGGATTGATCCGATGTGTTTACGTCTGATATCACAATCAACAACGGTGCATGCTTTACGTCTCTTGCAGTCAGCAGAAAAATGAAAGCTCGACAAACAATTATCACATAGCTTCTTCTGTCGAATAAATTTAAATTGTTGTTCTCCATCGGTCTGCTTGAAGGATTCGCAAGACTCCAATTTGTGATCTTTCTCACAAAAGTAACACTTCAAACCATCATTGATAGGCTTTTCTTGCTTCGTTGCCTGTACACTGAAATTCACCTTTGGCCTTTGTGTGCCCATCCGATAGCTCGCTCGCTGTTTCATTGCATAATCCTTGCTTTCACTATCCATGGGGTTGCCATAAACTGGGTCACATTTTTCGTTAGCGGCTGTTCTGACGAGTTTCCGGACGTCTTCAACGCTTGGCTCTCTTCCTTGTGCTCTCAGCTCTTGGACTTTGGACTGCCAGCGAGATTTCACATACAACGGGCATCTTTTTAAGATCTTGACAAGGTTATCTTCATTGTTCAGCTGTCCAATTCTGCCAGTAGCTCGGAGGGTGACTTCGCAACTTTCCAATTCGTCAGCTAACTCTTGCAAGGCATCTCCATCTCCATGTTTGATTTGCGGACCGTTCATTATTATCATCAGCCATGTTCTTGAAACTTTGTAAGCGCCACCAAACCTTTCAGATAGAATTTTCTTTGCTTGGCAATAACCCTCCTGGGGTTGTAGAAGAATACAGCTCTGGATCGCACTTCTTGCCTTTCCTGAGCAATACTGAATTAACAGCTGTAATCTTCTGCTCAAGTCTTGCGTGTTCTTCTCGACATTATTCTCAAAGGAATTCATAAACAAGAAATAGTTTAATGGATTACCATCAAAGTTCATCAGTTCTGCTCTCGGTAATGATGCTGCGGTGGCCAGACATTTCATGGCTTCAAGATAGGTTGTTCCCTAATCTGACGCGGTGTTGAACGAATTATTGGCATTCCTTCCATCTTTTCTATTTCTTTGCTGATCCTTTATAGCGTCATTCGGCTGAGATCCTGTGGCTTCATCTAGCTGCTGTAAAGTAGCACCATCTATGGACAAGCGGTCATTTGCCATCAATGTACGGTCATATTTTGGACGCCACGGAGGAGCATGTGGATTCATAACCGGACTCGGAACATCAACACGGGTACCAAATGGTGACTGAGGAGGAGCAACGGATTGTGAGAATGGGTCCTTCAACACATCGGCACGGACTGAAAACCAAGGCTCAATATTCACATCCCTCGAACGTTTCATGACGGAAGGAGAGACATCAAGTTGTTGCTGCAAAACATCATTTCCTTTTTTCAGTGAAGTAACATGGGATCTGGTATTCAGAACTTGAGGATGGCGGTAAACAGTTTGATCATCAGGAAGTTCTTCTGCGGTAATAACTTTAGTACGTGGTTCAATCACTGATTTATACGAACCCGGAATGTTCTTTGTTGTTTTCTCAATTTCTGACATGGCACGCGTGGGACAGATTTTCGGTACGACTCCTTTTGCCTGGAGGAATGACAGTGGCCTTGCTGTTATATCATCTGTGGACATCTCACGTGGAGCTTTGCCAAGCTCCCCGTCATAAGGACCATCCGTCATCGTCTTGAATTCCAGACATACACGCTCTTCCGCCTCCAACTTCGCTAACTGAGTCTCTAATTTCAACCGTTGCTTTAACTGGCTGATTCTCAACTCCTCATTGGCAATATTCTGGTGTTGTTTTAGCATTAATGCTTCTGCGCGTAGAGACGCCATCTTGGTTGCATTGCTGAAATGCTTCTCTTCAATGGTAGCTTTACTACTGCGAGAAGAACGAGAGCTTCGAGAGCTACAAGAAGATGTAGATTGGCTAATCGAGTCTTTAGGACCAATCTCAGAGGGTTCTTGTTCTTCCGTTACAGAGCACGTTTTCTTCTTTGACTCAAACCACATTGCTAACCTGTCCTTGGAGCAGAGGTACTTCATCTTTGCTTCATGAAAATACGATTCTGACTCCTCGACATCATCATCATCATCAAGCAAGGCCTTGTGCTTCTCCCATGCGTCTCCGAAACTGCAGAATGCTTCATCCAATTTCTCCTCAACCGCTCGTATCTCCACTGTGTCTTCATTAACAATTAGGGCATCAGAAACTCGGTTGACAGCTTTCGTAAGTTCTCGTTTCGCACTGGCTCTGGCTTGCTTCAGTCTTCTGAGCTTTTCTGAATCGATACCTCCCCAGTCCAGTGTGACATTTCTACGCCTCGTGCGTTCACCAAGATGTAACTCTTCACCAACTAGGCTCGTCTCATCAGTTCTCGGCTCTTCCATCGCAGCATACGGATATCCAAGGTATAAATTCGAATTTATGTAGCCCACGAGCTGCTACAGGTTCTGAACGCACACGCTCGGACCACGCCCAACAGAGCCAACACAATAAAAACACAGCAAAGGCTTATTAATTAACGTGTATTTTCGTGTGTGGTTCGCTACAGAAACAAATTCGTATTAAATTAAATAATGTATATGCTAATAACTTAACAAATAAATGAATAAATAATAAGTTTAACACACCAACTTACAATTTATGTGTCCTCGTACGACATGGTCTATACACAGCAAAGATGGGCCTGAGCACAGCAACAAAAACAATAGGCCACACCTAAACAACTAATGCCATTCATTACTGCCACGACGATTACAAACGGACAACGAGTGTTCCTGACAACATACAGCAGAGCTTATATAGCTAAAGGAAGTGCATGAGAATCTAAATTTGCACGCTTACGGGAGTTCCTAATGAGGGCTAATACAACGTGGCATACCGTAAGACAAAGGAGGCTAAAGCAAACAAAGAAACACAAAAAAAACAAAAAACAAAGAGCAAAGCGAACACAATGAAACTAACGCTAATTTGCACTACAATGACAGTTGCCAATATTGCAATTATTAAGAACAAATCTGGTGCGATTGTGTACAGCAACAACTGGTATTCAATAGAGTACTTTTAACACATTTTATGACACTCTTGACGTCATTATGGCGTCACATTTCATGAAAATTTTATTATTAACTTCCCATTTGTGATACTTGGTAGTTGCTTCCATTCTTTGCAGAAGACATCTGCAATATATCAAAAAGACCAAAAACTTGCAATCCTATGACTTTATTTTATTAAGAATGGTTATTATTTTGCATCACGTCATTATCTACAAATGCTGTCGTTGTCAAAGATTGAATAAACCATATTTATGTGCCAAGAATGCAAAGCTGGAATAGTATAGTCCAGAGGGTCAAGGGGGAACATTGTCACCTGAGCTGGGACTTTTGCAGACCAACCTTTTCTAAACCGAATTTTCACGTAGATTACGAATTTCGATGTTGGTCGGGCGAGTTGGGGGGCGTTTTCTAAATAATTGGGGGTCAAAGTGGGTTTCTGGCTTTCTAGGCACTCCATACTTTAACGGATACCTTGTTGATCAATATTTGTCTTTTTCAATAAGTAAATTAAATTAAAGTACTTATAAAGTAATATAGAATTATTTCTATTTTAGAGGGGGGATTACTGAACTTTGGGGGAGGTGACAACATTTGAAATAATAATGATCATAATTTTAATAAGAGATACCATTGGCCGTGATCGACTTTTAACCTTGTATCTGGGAAACTGCTCTCAGACCAAATAGCAGAAGAACTGATGTTCGTTAAAAAGAGAGGCCAAAAACTGTGTAGAGAATTCGGTGAAAGACTCAAAGAAATTTTAAGTCATAACCTCGTGCTATTGGATCTGATTAAAGGAGTCCCATGGCATGGTTTCAATAACGCAAAAAGAAAGACAAAGGCTACATCCAAGGGTAAAGCTAAAGATATTTCAGTTCTAAGGGATATTATGGGTATTCTTATGGCCAAAGCATGCCAAGAAAATGCGTCAATTGATGTCGACAAAGCATTGTCTAATTTTTTTTCACCAGTGCCACTCTCACTAGCAACAACTGATGGTCTCAGGAGAAAAACCGTCAAAAGCAAATTGTTTGAGGCTGCACATAGTTCAACTATAATCGAAGTAGATTCCCTTGAAATTTCTACCTGCTATATTTTAAGTCTCTGCGCCACAATTCGATGCATCCTAAAAGTACCCAATACCTTCACAGCACTGGCTGAGAAAATATTCAATTAACTCCCTAACAACTGCGATATGGTGTATGTTGCATGCGATTCCTATGCTGTGAAATCCATAAAAAGTGCTGAAAGGCTGCTTAGAGGTCAATCAGAGGAATTTGTTATAAGCAACCCGAATATCCGTAATCCACCAGACTTCAAGAGGTTCCTAAGCAATGGAAACAATAAAGATTGATTGGTCGAGAAGTATGGGCAGAGAAAACGGGAAATCTAGGTAATCATATTATTTATTTGGCACAGAAAAACTCTTGTTTCAAGCTAAGTACACAAAGCAAAGAAGAAGTCCTGGAGCTTCATACAAATCACGAAGAAGCTGATTCAAAAATCGCGTATCTTATGCCTTCCATGCTTTGGAGATCAACAATGGTGGTGCAACCACTTGCACCATTCGATCACCTGCAGGAGATATAGGAAGATATCGTTCTATTAGAAAATCAAGCAGAAAATCTGAAGTTATATATTGATAATGGAACGGGAAAGCACAGAAGAATTTTAGCCTTATCTTCTTGTGAACTTTCTCCACAACATAAACAAGCCCTCCTGGGGGTACATTCTTTCGCTGGAAATGACTATGTGTCCTGTTTTTTTCGCAAGGGTAAAAAAGCTTGCTGGAAATTGTTACAAGAGAACCAGGAGTTTTTAGCAATGTTTGGTCAGTTAGGTGTCGAAGTCTTTGTCAAAGAGGTTGTTATTGCCAGCCTTGGAAAGTTTGGCACAGTGAAAGTAGGGTGAAAACAAACTCAGTTCAATTGACAGTACAGTACACGCAGAAAGATATTTGGGAAAACTTTGTCAGAGAGGAGAAAATGACCGATCTTTCTTTGTTGCCTCCACGTAGTACTATGCCTGTTGCTTCACATCAGACCAGCAAACTATGTTGCCTGTATCTGGAGACAGGCTTTTTCACCTCTAATGAACATAGAATGCACAGAGATTCACGGCTGGAAAAACAGTTTTTCTGAGGAATGGGTGACAATTCAGTATCTTGAGGACATAGCAGAACTATTGATAGATTTAGATGCGGACGAAATGGAAGATGGAAGTATCAATTTGGGACAGGAGATAGATTTTTTCTGATGACGACGACGATGTATGAATATTGTAGACAGTGGTAAATTCTTAAAGTAATTTTCTGTAAGTTCAACCTATTTTTTAATCGAGTTTGAAATAATTCAATTTCAATTTTTGTATTCTCCCCAAAGCTTCAGTATTTGCCCCCATGTAGGCTAGTTTTTCCTCAAAAGTCATTTCAAAAGGTCGTAAATCTATATTTGAGAGTATTAACAGAGTATTAACAGAGTAAGTGGTCAATTAGGGATGGTTTTCAGCGATTTTTCGAAAAAAACCAAAAACACACTTTGACCCCCCAGTTATTGGACAAACGCCCCCCAACTCGGTCGACCAACATCGAAATTCGTGATCTACGTGAAAATTTGATCTTGAAAGAGTTGCTCTGCAAAAGTCCCAGCTCAGGTGACAATGCTCCCCCTTGACCCTCTGGTCTAGTAGTATAAAAAAGGTAAACCCCAAATTAGGACTTGAAATGAATTACCAAGTGTCTTGTCCGAATCTTATCATTATCCAAGATGAATGAGATTATAAATACTTTAAATTCAAGTTAGTAAATACCTCAATGGTGATCGTTCAGACAGGTGTCATCTTCTGTAGCTTTCTTGCAATTACATAAAGATGTACATGGCAGTCTCGCCTTTCTGTATCTGCAGCGGTTGTTACTGCACTGTGTGTTACATCTGCAAAAGATCATTTCCAGCGAAGCAGTAGGAATGGCTTCTGTAGCGAAGCGGGATAGAATTGAACACAGAGAAAACACATCTGTACGATTGTGCTGCTTTTCTAAATCTGATTCGAATTCTAAGTTACATACAACGACAATAAGATTACTGGTTAATTGGGTTACATAAATCAATGTGACAGGCCAGCGTGTTACTGGGCGCTTGCTAACTGATATAATTATTAATTATTAAATGATAATCTATTTGACATAGCAACATATAAACACGTAAACACTACACTTCTGCTGTCGTTAGAATTGGCTTTAATTGAGCATCAGAAACTTGCCATCCGCAATCAGTTGGAGATGGTAAATCCTGAAGCGGCGATCCTGCTTGTTTCCATATCATTGACTGAAAGTGTGATCTTCTTATGTGAAGTTGTGCTGCATCACTGGTCGGAGGCAATGCTTCGGGTTTTCCTTTCTTAAAAAAAAGAGCTTGTCGAGCCTCATTTGTAGTGTTCATGTGACCTGCACAATAAATGTGGCAATGGCATGACAGTATCGTTGATGCCTTTTCTCCTAAATTTTCCAAGAGTTGATACGATTCTTTAAACACTCTCCATGCAGATGCCTTCGTATGACCCAATAAGTAGGAAGTTGTGTCCCAACCGGTAATAGTGTGAAAGGGAATGAGTGATCTCACAGATCCTTCTGGCAAAACGTGCAGTAGTTCTTTGACTGGAATATATTTCCTTTTCTTTGATGTTCCGGACATCATCCAATTTGTATTGCATTCTGTCACTATGAGACACGAGAATGACGAGCACATCTGTATTTCTAGCAGCAACTATAACTGTATCACAGGTAGCATTGATGGCATGAAGGACAAGTCTGGTGTCTGCTTCTTCGGGGACACGGTATCGGTGTAGAATTTTGATGACTGGGCAAGTAATTCATTGCTGAATCCACCCGCTGTAACAATCTCTTTATCCTCAGGAGCTTGGTGAAGCAATTCTTCTGACAGGAGGCGTACAAGATCTGCTTTGTTTTCTGGTAGCGCCATGAAATTTGACCAGGATTTCGGAAGTGGTACCAAACTTCTTTCAAAAACGCGTCGTATAGGCCGGGTAGTTTTTGCCCGTCAAATTCTAGTGCCAGCATTGATTGACAGTGGTCTATAGCAGTCAAAAATAACATCGATTATCTGATATTATCTACCCATTTGAAATATACCGTTGAAGTGAAGAATAATTCGGTTTGCCTAATGATATCACGGAAGACATGTTTCTGATGCTCAATTAATGCCAATTCTTATGACAGTAGAAGCCATTCCTACTGCTCCGCTGGAAATGATCTTTTGTAGATGCAACACACAGTGCAGTAACAACCGCTGCAGATACAGAAAGTCGAGACTGCCATGTACATCTTTATGTATTTGCAACAAAGCTACAGAAGATGACATCTGTCTGAACGATCACCATTGAGGTATTAACTAACTTGAATTTAAAGTATTTATAATCTCATTCATCTTGGATTATGATAAGATTCGGACAAGACACTTTGTAATTCATTTCAAGTCTTAATTTAGGGTTTACCTTTTTTATACTACTATTCCAGCTTAGAATTCTTGACACATAACAATGATTTATTCAATCTTTGACGACGTCAGCATTTTGCAGATAATGATGTGATGCAAAGTAATAACCATTCTTAATAAAATAAAGTCATAGGATTGCAAGTTTTTGGTCTTTTTGATACATTGCAGATGTGTCCTCTGCAAAGAATGGAAGCAACTGCCAAGTATCAAAATGGGAAGTTAATATTAAAATTTTCATAAAATGTGACGTCATAATGACGTCAATAATGTTATAAAATGTTTTAAAAAGTACCCTATTGAATACTAATTGGTGCTGTACACAATTGCGCCAGATTTTTTCTTAATAATTGCATTATTGGCAATTGTCATAGTCATATACGGTGAGAGAGGTTGCCATAAAACAATTTTCTAAGTTTGAAAGGCAGCCATTTTGAATATGCCAATTAAGGCCTTAAACGCAAAAATTTCGTTTGGTCTCTTTATCATTTTCACCCTTATATTTATGGTGGGAAAGTCACAGTCTATACTAACCACAAAGCACTTCAATGGCTTCGTAATATCAAGTCACCAACAGGAAAACTTGCCCTCAGGATACTTAGGCTTGAAGAGAACGAATATAACGTAATTCATCGCCCTGGTACTTTAATGCGACACGTTAACACCCTATCCTGTTGTTGTGGGCAAGAATCAATTCCGTCAATTCCGTCTGCGCGCTACGGTGGCCCAGAACGGTCAAACGCAAAACAACATGAGAAAACACAAAACAATATCATAAAAAAAGCAATGTCAGAAAACACAAAACAATATCAGAAAACACAAAATAATTTCGGAAAACACAAAACAATCTTGGAAAACACAAAACATTTGTCTCTTCGCAGTGGGAAAATGGGATAGGAGACAGGAGGTTAAGCAAGTGTGCAAGGGATGCTAGAGAGTAGTCACGCGTGCCTATTTTAAAGAACGATGTTCTGCCATAAATGTTGATCAAGGTTGGACAATGAAACTCAAAATTTTTGTTGTAGCTGTGGAGTAAAGCTGAGTAAAATTGAGACTCCATATGCTCCTAAATAATATGCATCATGTGATCACATGCAAAAGCAAATTGTGTATCACTCACTCCAGGAAGTAATCACATGCGCATCTTTTGATCACAAGCATAGTCTCCTGCTGACCATTGCTCAATCAATGACGATTAAGTAACATCAAGCGTCTATCTATAGACGTTGCATATCCACGCTTCTACCTCCTTCGTATTACCCACGAAATTGCAATTCTTGTCCGAATCGAGAAAAAATACCCATGATAAGAAATTAGTGAGCTTCAATACACTCTTTTTTTTATAAGAATGCTTAATTTTTTTGCTGAGCCTCACTATCCTTAATTTTTTCTATTTTGAGCCTCTGAATGTTCTTAAATTTTTCTTAGCGCGGCAGAAAATACAGATATGGCAATACACTGCTATTATTATCATCAATGCCAAAAACGCATAACTATTACAATGGCTAACAGAATAAGTCCTTATTTCCTGTAGCACAGATTTTATCGACACTTTCATCGAAATTTGGATGAGTGTATTTAAAACCATTCCTTGTGAAAAGCACACAAATTCAAAAATAAAAAACGCCTGCTAACAACAACAGTTTCAAAAGATCGTGAGTCTAACAATATTCTTAAAATTTTCTTAAATTTCACGAATTTTGAGCCTCGTTATTCTTATAAAGTGTATTCTTATAAAAAAAGAGTGTAAAACTGTAATTAATCTTTTGAAATGATTATTGTTGATTTTTCATAGGTGAACAGTACACCACGATTGTTATTCACTGAGTATAAGATAAAAATGGAAAGCCAGCGAGCAACCTTTTGTCACCCAGAGGCCAAAAAGAAAAATACTATCAATAAGGTGGAGATGGAAGACAATGTCAATGTTGGCCTCGTGGAGTTGAACGACAATGATCGTAGGTTGAACCCTGTCAGGGGAACAATGACCCCGCTAAGAGTAAAAAAGTCCATCCGTAGAAAGGAACTGCTTGAAAAGGCTGTTAGAAAGCACCAAGCTCATAATGGTCTTGGCTACGGCCCGTATGAGTTGCTGTATCCAGATCAAATCCAAGTTAAAAATCTGTTTGAAAAAGAGGAACCAGAATTTGTCTTGGAGAAGTACAAGGAAGAGGTTGGCAAACCTTATAATAGGCTGGATTTTTAGTGCCTATAACAGACTTTTTGAAGTCACTCTTTTTGCCCACTCATTCTGACGAAGATGATGATGTCAACATCAGTGATAGAATGTTGCATGGTGCAGATGCCAGTCCAGTAAATGAATATAACATCAAAGTTTTGAATCACATGGAAGACATCCTACCATTTGAAGTTCCAGACACCACGTCACAGCAGTAGAGGATTTTCATGGCAGTGTTAGTCTCAAAGAATCTTTATTGGGATTAGCAGCCAGCAACATAATACTGAAGAGTTTGAAAGGGTTACGGTTAAGGTGCGACGCGCAGATGTTTGGAACGATGCAAAAGTGAAATTGGGGAAAATGAATATCAAAGCTTGGTCAAAGTCATTAAAAGTGCAATTTGTAGGGGAGTCGCCTGTGGATGATGGAGGCCCAGAGCGTGAGCTCACCTCATTAGCTCAGACTATGGTGTGCAAGTCCAATATGTTTCAAGGCAACCCATGATGCCCGTTGTTTTTCCAATAATTTTACGGCATTAAAGGTTGGCGAGTGCAGGCTCTACGGCCAATTTTGTGTATGGACAATACTTCAAGGTTGCCCAGTACCATCATTTTTTGCACCCCCAGCTGTGGACTATATTTTGTTTGGTGCTATTGATAAAGTCAGCTGCAATTTCGGGTATATACCTCAATGTTTCCCAGAAATACAAGCGTTCGTAAAGAGTCTGCAGGATGTGGAAACAGAAGCATCACTTCAAGAGATATGCAATGAAAAACTGTGTTGGATGCTGGCATCACCAAGACAAGATTATCTTTGGAAGATAAAGAAAGCATCATTGAAAGTCTATATCTTGGAAAACTGTTATTGGAGATTCCATGTTGTCATTATTGGAATTTCTTGATGGATTTTCCTTGCATGGGTTTCTTCAGATGGTGAGGAAACATCCTGAAGATGCACGCTATCTTTTTCAAGGAATAAGCAAAGCACCCCTCACAGCAGACTATGTTGATGATGTTTTTTTTACCACAGCTATCGGACAGTGGTTCTAATCGTCGCAACCTTGAGGAAGAATTACTGATGAACTTTACGCATTTTCTTGAAGACTTAGAAGGAGACGTTGTCACAGCGGAGTTACTATATCCTGAAGACGACTCCTTATCAAAGATTGTGCTACATTTGGATGATTTCTTGCAGTGTGTCACTGGATCACCAAAAGTTCCATGTCTTCGGTTTTCTACAACTCCATCAATAATTTTCAACCATGTTGATACAAAACGAAAGATTCCGTGTCCACTTGCGCGCTGCAGTTGTGTATTCCGGTAAACACAAGTCTTCTCGCTTATGACTCATTTCATGCAGACTTTCGTGATTGTATTGTGTCATCACCAGTATTCGGGCAAGTATAATTTAATAATGTAACAATGCAATAACGCGACATTAGCTTTATCTTTTTAACGCTTATAGCATTTACTTCACAATATATCTTTCAGCTGCATTTTTTGTGCTATTTTGCTTACATTTGTTAGGTTATATATAGCTACATTAATTATCACCATTGCTTAATTTTAAATACACTCCAATCTTTCTTTCCAGGAAGTTGGATATGACAATCCTTCTAATTCTATTATGTATCTGAAATAGTTAAAATACTCATTGTCATTATTATCCTGTGAAATTCGAACGACATGTTGCTCCAAGGCTTCAATCTCATCATGGGGTACCTCTACTAGCTGGTCTCAATGCCCAGATCTTTCTGGTAGGAAAAACATTGTATCTGGCTGACCTTGTAATGTATCAAATCTTGATTTTCTTATGTAATGTGTATTCCAACGGACACTGACAAATTGTGAGGTCATTGCGCTCACAATTTGTCAGTGTCCGTTGGAATACATTTCCTTCATTTCCTGCAAGGAAATGACCTTTGTCGGCCAAGTCCTTGAAGAAATTTATCCACCAGGTCTTTCTACTCTTTCTGAAAAACGACCACCAGGCTTCAATACGTTGATTGCGCTTGGACTCCACAAACCGATGTGACTTTTCCTTGCTATATTCGTCATTGCAGTCGGATCTTAAAGTGACTTGCATGGTAGCCATGGTGCATTTTTCGCTACCTGTGTCTGTGCACAGAACTACTGGGCATCCACCGAACTCTTTAACGCAATCCAAATAAAACCCAGCTGTGACAGATGGAGTGTTGTTCGTACGTGTTAATTCTAACCACAGAATCTTTCTACTGTACCCGTCGATACAGCCATGTATGGGAAACCCGAAATCTTTTAACCTGTCGTATCCGTCGACATGCCACGCAAAGTTTGGGCCAGACGATGAATACTCTCTCCTCTTCAATTATCTGCGTTTTCTAGCTTCAACACCAATCGGGTCAATTTCTTTCATTATTGCTGCCACTCTGTTTGTTGTGATTGAAACTCCATGCACTAAGCGCAATGAGTGCCATACTGAACGATACCCTCTCCTAAACACTAATCAATAATCAATAAGTTGAACTATCTGTTTAGTCTACTCGACAGCAAGGCCTGTTGCGCAGTTGAAGGACTTGATCTCAGAGCACAGAATTACAATGATGCAGTGCAAATATTGAAGTCAAGATTTGGTAAAAGACAACAAGTAGTCACTGCTCATATGCAAGCTCTTTTAATGCTACAAAGTTGCCCCAATGAAAACACAGAACAGCTGAGGAAGATATGTTACAGAATTACAGTTCATGTGCGAGGGTTAGAATTACTTGGAACACCACCTGAAAGCTACGGTAACCTCCTTATTCCTATCCTAATGTCACGAATGGCGACGGAGATCACGATGCAAGTGGCTGGGAAAACCAGAGACGAACATTAGGATATCAAGGAAATTCTCGAAATAATTCCCGATAGTCAAACCACCCTCAGGCACCACACAATCTTTTATTGGCAGTGGCGATAAGCAAAACGTACTTTGCTACTTTTGCAAAGGACAGCATTTCTCTTACAAATGCCAAAATGCAACATAGCTGAATACAAGGAAAGAGATATTGTTGAAAGCCCAGCGGTGCTTCAAATGTCTACGCACTGGACATGAAGTACGGAATTTTCCAAGTGACAGAAGTTGGCTACATTGCAAAAGCAAACATCACCAAGCCATATATGACAAAAAGCACACAGAAAGTAGACCATTTCTCACAACCACAAACAATCCAGATTCGGAATCCACTACAACTATCATATAACAAGCCAACTGCACAGAAACAAGCAGTGAAATAATAGTCACAGTTCAAAAAATGGTCCAGTACTGCTAGAAACGGCAACTGCGATTGTCTACGGAAGATCGTACAACGACAGGAAAGAGGCGCATCTCTTGTTTGAGGTGGCAGTACCCAACCCTGAGTCACACAAGACCTTCGAAGAGACCTGGGTCTCGAAACTGATTAGAAAAATGAAAAAACAATAAATAAATAAATAGATAAATAAATCATCATCGTCAAATTAGGCTACAAGCCTGTACGACGTTTTCTTCCTATGATTGCACTTTTTGACTAATTTTAAATCGCCGACGACGGAATTGGCGATTGGCTAAATTTAAAATGTTTCCAGTATTTGTCCAGTCTATTTTCAAAAGAGTCCAGTGATGGAGCAGTGACGACCTTCTCCGGAAGAGAGTTCCACTTGGTCACTACACGAAGAGTGAAGAAGTGATGCCGTACTTCTTTGTTGCAGGCGGAGACCTTCAGCTTAAATTCGTGACCTCTTCTTGTTTTGTCTTCTTCCAGTTTGAGAATCTGTTTAATGTCGTACTTTCCATGGGTCGTTTTATAACATTCGATCATATCCCCCCTATCTCGTCTGTAGTATAGTGATTGTAGATCCATTGCTTTTAGACGATCTTCATATTCTACGTTTTTGAGGTCTGGTACAATCTTCGTTGCTCGGTGCTGTATATTTTCTAGGTTAATCCTTTTTCCGCCCCAAGTGTAGTTGGACGCGAACTTATCTTTAGCATTTGGCAGTGGAGACAGAATACAAGAAAAACAACACAAGTTTTATGTGGGAGTACGCGGAAATGGTTCATGGCAGCAAACGTCTCATCAGCCCTACGCGGGGGTCTTACATTCAATATCTGATCCCCCCTTTGTAAAGTGTAATTTGGTGAGTCTATGAAAAGTGAGAGCTAAGGATTGAGCGAGCACTTGCTGCTGGCCACGGCGTCGAAATGAAACTAGTTTATGCGAAAACGGGTCTGAGTAATTAGCATAGGTGAAACCATGAATAAAAACAAACTGCAAATAAGTTTTGAATAGCATGCCCCGTGCACAGGGGAGTGCCCCGTTGCCGGGCGATGCATAGGTATCACGAGGCAAGGCCTCTTGGACACCTTTGAAAGCAATCGTGTATTCTTCTGACCATATCTTTGAAAATGCATGCCTCGCGCACAGGGGAGTGCCCCGTTGCCAGGCGATGCATAGGTATCATGAGGCAAGGCCTCTCGGACACCTTTGAAAAGCGATCATGTTTTCTTTTGACCATATCTTTTAAAATGCATGCCTCGCGCACAGGGGAGTGCCCCGTTGCCAGGCGATGCATAGGTATCATGAGGCAAGGCCTCTCGGACACCTTTGAAAAGCGATCATGTTTTCTTTTGACCATATCTTTAAAAATGCATGCCTCGCGCACAGGGGAGTGCCCCGTTGCCAGGCGATGCATAGGTATCATGAGGCAAGGCCTCTCGGACACCTTTGAAAAGCGATCATGTTTTCTTTTGACCATATCTTTAAAATGCATGCCTCGCGCACAGGGGAGTGCCCCGTTGCCAGGCGATGCATAGGTATCATGAGGCAAGGCCTCTTGGACACCTTTGAAAAGCGATCATGTTTTCTTCTGACCATATCTTTGAGAATGCATGCCTCGCGCACAGGGGAGTGCCCCGTTGCCAGGCGATGCATAGGTATCATGAGGCAAGGCCTCTCGGACACCTTTGAAAAGCGATCATGTTTTCTGTTGACCATATCTTTTAAAATGCATGCCTCGCGCACAGGGGAGTGCCCCGTTGCCAGGCGATGCATAGGTATCATGAGGCAAGGCCTCTTGGACACCTTTGAAAAGCGATCATGTTTTCTTCTGACCATATCTTTGAGAATGCATGCCTCGCGCACAGGGGAGTGCCCCGTTGCCAGGCGATGCATAGGTATCATGAGGCAAGGCCTCTCGGACACCTTTGAAAAGCGATCATGTTTTCTGTTGACCATATCTTTTAAAATGCATGCCTCGCGCACAGGGGAGTGCCCCGTTGCCAGGCGATGCATAGGTATCATGAGGCAAGGCCTCTTGGACACCTTTGAAAAGCGATCATGTTTTCTTCTGACCATATCTTTTAAAATGCATGCCTCGCGCACAGGGGAGTGCCCCGTTGCCAGGCGATGCATAGGTATCATGAGGCATAGCCTCCCGGACACCTTGGAAACTAGAATCCTATTTTCCTTCGTCAATAGTTTAAAAAGCCTGCCTCGAGCACGGGGGAGCGCCCCGTAGCCGGGCGGCGTGTTTGTGAGTGAGTCAACGTATTTCTAATGCCGGAACCGACTTAAAATTTGAGTGACGTATGTGGTTGATATTTGAAGGGATGCTGGAGATCCCCAGTATTATTCAACAATTTCAACAACAAAATCTGACCGGGCCGCATGAGTGAGGCTTGCCACCAGAGGAACCATTTCATATTTATTGATAATGCAAGATAAATATTTATAACATATTGTAGAAAAATCGGATAAATTCTCTAAATGCAACTTAATATTACTGATATACTGGAATGCGATAAGAAATAACAAAATTGAAACAGCAAAAGTCTGGCACGCTAGGTGTCCTGGCAAAGTTAATGTTTTAAAACTATAATCTATCTACGTACGGCAGTAGAATTAAGATAAAATTAAACACGATAATAATGGTAGTAAAGGAAGTAGTAAAATCAATCCATAACAGGTACGCTAAGTAACAGTAGGAGGGTGGGATGGTGGGAAATTTTGTCTTGAATAAGAATTCGAATTCGTGTGTCTCTAGCACGGCGCACACAATTCAAGTGAGGGGAGAATTAGAACAACAGATGATTTGTTCTGAATGCTAGGTGTGAGTCACGAGTGTGTTTGCCGTATTCTTATTGGTTAAAGAGAATTGACGTATGCCATACTCGCGTTCCTATGCTATAACATGTTAAGTCCTTTTCGCATAGATAGTGGCGCCCCGCCATTGATTTGGCTTCTTGTCACCTAAACGTCAATTAATTTATCTGGCTACAAAAGTATTAACAACAATTCATGACAGGCAGGAATTGAGAATTAATCCTTTTTCCGCCCCAAGTGTAGTTGGACGCGAACTTATCTTTAGCATTTGGCAGTGGAGACAGAATACAAGAAAAACAACACAAGTTTTATGTGGGAGTACGCGGAAATGGTTCATGGCAGCAAACGTCTCATCAGCCCTACGCGGGGGTCTTACATTCAATATCTGATCCCCCCTTTGTAAAGTGTAATTTGGTGAGTCTATGAAAAGTGAGAGCTAAGGATTGAGCGAGCACTTGCTGCCACAAATTACGCTCCGCGTAATCCCCATAGACGAAACAAAAAATTACAACAGGGAAAGTATAAGGTAGCGTATAGTGTAATAAGTGTAATATAACATCTCAATGTCTTTGTAGAACTCCTGATTAAGTCGCAAGGGAGGATTGTTTTTCGAAACACCAACCTGAGGTTGATGATACGTTGTAGAAACACGTGACCGGGGGGGATAACCTTGCACGCAAAATTAAGCAAACCGATCAAAGATTGTAATTGTTTGAGAGTAGTGGTGCGCTTAGATGTCCACAGGCTAAGTTCGTGACGAAGGCGAGATATCTTGTCATCGGGGAGGCGGGCTTGCATGATATTAGAGTCCAATATAATCCCTAGAAATTCGAGGACCGTGAAAAGCCCTTGTGTTTTGTGGGGGGCTAGGGGGACGCCGAGATTTCGAAAAGCCGTTAGCATGCTGGTCAAACTGATTTGACAGTTGGATTTCGCGTCCCCCTGTGAAAAAGCTGGTACAATGATCAAAAAACATCTAAGAGAGGAATAACAAATGAAATGCCGCATTTATTAGTTAGACTTCATTCCAGGACGTTAAAATGAACGGGGTACTTCGAAGGCCGAAGGGTATAACTTTGTCGAAATAGTATTTTCCTTTCCATTTCATACCAAGGAGTTCCCAATCGTCAGGGGGCCGGGATTTGTCTGAAAACAGCCTCTATGTCAGTCTTAGCCATGTAAGAGCCCTGGCCAAGAGAACGAAGAGCAGAGATGGGATCGGCAATAGTGACGTAGGTCAGAGAGAAAAATAGTTTGTCGATATTTGAATTGATAGAGCTACCATGCCGGGGGTGAAATAGTAAAATAGTGTGAAATTTATCCGGGTTTTTCTTAGGCACGAGCCCGATAGGCAAAACTTGAAAGTTCAGAAATGGAGGGGGGCCGAAAAGGGGCTACTTGTGCGGCCCAGCAAGTCTTCCTGCTGGATGATTTTGAGACAATATCGGGGTGCTCAAAGGCAGTAGGCAGGCTGCGAAATACCTTAGAAAACGCGAGGTCCCTCGTAACCGACGCGAGCTCCATAGCGAAGCTGATTACATAAGTCATCTACAAACCGGGGGTCTGGGTTGCCGGAAAGCGAATCATACAAACTATCAATCAATATAGGTGTTTTAACAACATTAAAATCAAAATTACAGACATACTCAGAAGTAGAAAAGTTATATTCGGTGTGGACGTCGTTTGGGTTTTTCATCTGAATGGTATGAGGCAGGGTTTCCTGGGGGGACAGGTTGAATTGAAGGTACGGGATCCTTTGAGCAGGCAATACGGGGGTGAGATCCGCAACATTCGGCCTTGTTACATTTATGCAGTGTAGAGGCATAACTGAGCTCGGCATAGGGCACCTCCGCTGTTATAATCAGGACATGAATTTTCCAGCTGGGACACATTTTCAGGGAGCAGTTAGAAATACCAAAAAACTCACCCCCTTGAATGCTTCGCACGCAAGCACTTGGGATTTCGGGCGTAAAACCTCCATTGCTTGGGATTGGTGATGATCGGCGTTGATTGGACGGCTGTGTTTCGTTTGTGTGCTGAGGTGCGGTTGTTGGAGATGATCGGTTGGCCAGTGCGAGCTCAACAGCGACTTTAGCTGCTTCTTGTGCGACTCTGGACAGGCTGGTTTCAATCAAGTCTTCCACGATTGCTTTGATTTGCTAGATGTGCTCTTCAGACAGCTGGGCGGGTGATTCGGCAATGACTTCTCACGAAGTTGGTTCTGTGCGCACGTTGCGAGAGCTAGAGGTCGAAGCCATTGTCGTATTTCGACGACTGCGTCGTTCTTTGCTGACACTTGCTTTCAGCATGATAGCAACGTTAAATAGTAATCTTGTCGTTCAAAAGTTGGTAAATTTTGTCTTGAATAAGAATTCGAATTCGTGTGTCTCTAGCACGGCGCACACAATTCAAGTGAGGGGAGAATTAGAACAACAGATGATTTGTTCTGAATGCTAGGTGTGAGTCACGAGTGTGTTTGCCGTATTCTTATTGGTTAAAGAGAATTGACGTATGCCATACTCGCGTTCCTATGCTATAACATGTTAAGTCCTTTTCGCATAGATAGTGGCGCCCCGCCATTGATTTGGCTTCTTGTCACCTAAACGTCAATTAATTTATCTGGCTACAAAAGTATTAACAACAATTCATGACAGGCAGGAATTGAGAAAGTATTTTTGATTTTCTGTATCTGGGATATGTTATGGCGTGACGTATTCTAAGATGGGGCGTATAAGGGAGGTGTAGAGTTTCTTCATGCTGTCCAAATCGATGAACGTAAAAGCTCTTCTGATCAATCCTAAAATTTTGTTGGCCTTGTTACACTGGATCTCAACGTGACGATTGAACTTAAGGTTGTTGTCTACATGTACTCTGATGTCTTTCTCTAATTCTGTCTTCTCTAGTTTTACTGTTTTGTTGTCCACCGCCATGTGGTATGATTGCTGAGGGTTTTTGTTTCCCATGTGCATAACCTTACATTTACTAGAATTGAAGGCGGGCTGCCATACGAAAGCCTCAACTTGAATAGATTTGGCACCACTTCACACCAAGACAAAGCAAGATAGCAAGAAGTTGAATGTAGAACTAAGTAATTACTATTTCTTCACTTACTTATCCAGTAATTTGCTCTCCTATCAGCTCATGTTTTCGTTTCGCAGATTTTCCGCATTTGCGTAACTTGCAGCTCGCAGATTGCAGTATAGGCAGCGCGCAACAGAAACGTATCGATGTTTTAGTTGGTTGCAGACTATTTCGACATATTTACAGGATAAGTAGAAAGGAGTAGTTCAGGACCTGCAGCTATTAACAGTAGATTAGGATCAAGGTCACTCTTATAATACATTTGACATCCGCCTACTCGAACTCTTAAGGGAAATCGAAATTTGTTCGTGTAAGCGAATGTCCGACTTAGCGGACGCCCGGATTTTGTTAGCTAAATCAGTTATATTCGAGTCAGCAAAGTAATTCTATATCTTACTAAGTTCTTTTGAAGATACCATACCAGTTGTAGTTTTAGAATTTTGTGTGGATTCACACGTGAAAAGTTTTCACGTGTATAAGGATAGATGGAGCACACAAAATGGAGAAGTATTTATGAGTGCCATGCAACCAGATAATGTTTTGAAACAAGGCAGAATTTTTGGATATTTACAAAAAAAGAATTAATGGAAAATTTGCAAAAACAGTATTTTACTTTCTGAGGGTGGATAAAAGCTGTGCGTGCCATGTAACAATGTGTGAACTAAAATTTGAAAGAACAAGGACGTTTATAGATATTCTACAGGGACAATTAATTACTAACAACTAATAACATATTAATTTAATGAAAAGACAATAAATTTGTGCATTATTTTGTGAAAATATTCTTAGAGCTCAATTTAGCGGACTCTTCTTGGTACAAGGGAAACGAAAATTCGTTCGAGCAAGCAAATGTTCGAGTTAGCGGGTATCCTAGTAATAGACGGAAAGGTAGATTTATCGATACAGAAATCCCTCCAGATGAGACGAACAAATGAAGTGCTCGGAAACTGAACGAAGACCTGCAGACCTTCTGGAGGCAAGAAGCCGGGGGTTTGCACGGTGAACAAACGAAGTTCGAAGTGATCGAAAATCCCCCAAGTCTGGATATGGAATTCAAAGGAGCCCGATACAAGCTAGGCGTTCCTTGGAGGGAAAACTTTCAAATTCCTTATCATCTGATTTCAACATGTTTCTCGGTCGTATAAAGTCTGTATTTTCTCGTTTGAAAAATAAACCTGAACATCTTGTTGAATACAAAGGCATTCCTTCGGATTAAAGAAAAAGTAAAGGATTCATATCGCGACTATCTCCGGGCTTTGTGGTTTGATGTCGTGTTGAATGATAATCGTAAGGTGATCCAATTTGGGATCAATCGTTTGCCATTTGGACTGGCATGCTCTCTGGGTATATGCAAATCCATTATGGCGGATTGGGGGTTTAACCTCAGAAAATGGTACTTGATAAAATCAATTCCGTGGAAGGTGGAGATAATCCAGTTAAACCCCCAGGATCCTCAGGTACAATTAGCGAAGGTGACCAATCGTTCAGTCATCATTCTGTTGGATTGCCAGGCAATAAGAATAAGATTCTGGAAATCTATTGGGAAACACTTTATGATTCATTACATATTCCCCTCCAGGGTTTGGATGAATTTGATCACACTTTTCCGCCTACAAAGAGGTCTGTGTTAAGGCTCGCCGCCAAAATCTTTGAGATTTGGCGGCGAGCATTTCCGTTTGGCATTTACTGTATTTTCGTCATCAATTTGAAAACACTATTTCAGACTTTCTTCGAACAAAAATTTCGCTGGGATGAAAAGCTAAAAGATCAATACAGGTTTCAATACGATTACCTTGTTACTCAACTCAAAAAATGCAGCAATTTACAATGCCTCGTTTTTTATTGGCTGATAATAGATACATTTTTCATTTTGGAATCCGTGGATTTTCGAACGCCAGCGAAAAATCTCACGCATGCGTTGTTTATCTTCGGGTTATTTACGAAACCCGGGAAGTTGATGTTAAGCATAGAAATGGGATATAAGATAATCTAGAGTGATAACGGCCGATACTCTCTCTTTATAGCGGGTGAGGCAAAAATTTCTAGCCAGCCAGCCAACAAAATGGCGGACAGTACATTGATACTTTCAATTAAACACCTCAAAGAAATATTCTAATCTTTAAAATATTATGTTATATTCAATATACTGAAAGGTCATGGTTGTTTTTACAATATTATTACAATTGACAAATTTTAATGCAATTTGCAATGGCACGAATTGTTACACCCAGATATCTCTTGGAGGGTGGACGTTTGTATCCCTGTGCTCAAACACAGGGTTTCGATGTATCAAGTGGTAAAAAATAGCCGCCATTGGAGGGTTTGATGGTGTCTATTCGTTTCTAGCTGCAAAGGCCAAGGTTGCCCCTCTCAAACGACAGTCAATACCGAGGCTAGAACCCTTAGGTGCTTGTCTGGTAGCCCAACTGCTTGTCTGGTAGCCCAAATTGTTGATACTTTTAAAACCACCTTTTTAAAAAAATTTAACCTCTCTAACATCGAAACATTTTATTGGATTGATTAGATTGAGGCTCTCTTTTGGATCAAAAACCCAAAACCTTGGAAAGTTTGATGTGGAAAATCGAGTTGACAATATTCTCAGCGTTTCTAATCGAGAAGAATGGTTTCACTGTCCAGGAAACTTCAGTCCCGCCGACTTACCCTCTTTTGGTAAGTCTAACCATACTTCTGTCTGGTGGGAGAGTCCGATGCTTCTGAAGCTTCCAGGGAACGAATGGCATAAACATGAATCCACTGAATTAGCATCTTCTGTGCTCAAAGAGGAAAAAAATCTACATCAGCGAAAGTCAATCATGCTTTTGTCACCACTGAAAATTTTGAAAACACACCTCTCGTTGAATTCAAACGCTTTAGCTCTAGACTCAAGCTCCTCTGCAGCTTTGTACGGTGGCCCGTAAGTGCAAGCCTAAATTTTTTTCCCAGAAACCAAAATTCTTTCTTTAAAACCAAAATTCTTTCTTAAAAACCAAAATTCTTTCTTTAAAACCAAAATTCTTTCTTAAAAACCAAAATTATTTCTTAAGAATCAAAATTATTTTCCCAGAAACCGAAATTCTTTCTGAAGAACCAAAATTTTTTCTTTAAAACCAAAATTCTTTCTAAAGAACCAAAATTCTTATTCAAAAACCAAAATTCCTTTTTAAGACCAAGATTCTTTTTCACAAACCAGATCTTTCTTTTCTGGAATGCGAAGGCGCATGCCATCTGAGCACTTCCTTCTTCCACTTGAAAATGGAGTCCAATTTTCTCATACTCGATCCCTTGGTCAAAATAGTAAGTAATCGTTTGCTCTTCTTGATCGAGCTCTGCTCCACATTTTTCGCAAAATTTAAAGTGAAGCTTCACAACTGTATCACAACATTCGCAATACATCATTCCCTCCGTTCTCACAATCAGGCCGTACCTGGTGGTATTTTCGATTGCAACAAGAAGTTGCCATTTCTTGCAGATTTCGATTGTAAAAAAAAGATTTGGTTTGAAAAAGGAAGATTTCGTTTCAAAAAATGATTTCGTCTCGAAAAGAAAGATTTGGTTTCAAAAAGAAAGATTTGGTTTCAAAAAGAAAGATTTGGTTTCAAAAAGAGAGATTTGGTTTCAAAAAGAAAGTTTTGGTTTGCACTTGTGGGCCACCGTAGCTTTGCATGGGTTAATAGTTTCATTCATAATACCAGGGCTCGAATGACAAACACAGAAACAGATGTAAATCCTCAGATATCCGGTCAAGAAATCATTGAATCTAAATTCAAGTTATTATTGATCATTCAACAGACAGCTTGTCAACAGATTGTCAATGCGTTAGAATTTATTTGCATGAGGGAAAAAACCAGTAATAAAGTAAATCCACTTGTTAACCAACTCAACTTGTTTCTTGATGAGCAAGACATAATCAGATGCACATCTCGCCTAGGGAATGCATTATTTTGTGATGCTAGTGTCCGCCCTATCTTATCTCCAGCACATCATCCATTTTCAGTACTTTGTATTGGAGAATCACATAGGTCAGTGATGCACAACGTTTTAAGGGAAACCCTGAGTAACATTCGTCAGAAATATTGGATATTACAAAATCGTGCCCAAGTCAAGAAGTATATACGAGCATGTTTCATTTGCAAATGGTTTGAGGGAACAACCCTTTCCTTTAACGTAACACCACATCTTCCTGAATTTCGGGTTGACAGTGCTCCTCCGCTTGCTCATGTTGGCATCGATTTCGCAGGGCCGTTAATACACAAAGGCATATCCGCAGACAACAAATCCCAAAGCAAATGCTATGTTTGTTTATATACATGTGCGTCTACCCGTGCAGTCCTTCTAGAATTGGTCGATCCCTGTCAAGTAGAACACGCATGATTGACAGTATTTCATATGATTGACATTAGTTCGATTAGTTACCAAACCCCTTATATTTTATCGCTCTTATCATATTGTCTCTCACACTTTTATTATTACGTTCGTTCTAACATTACGCTTTTGTATTCACGTTTCATTAGTATTCGATATGTAGCGTAGTAGGTTCGACAAGCCAGAAAAGACGACACGTGTGTATGCTAACTCCAATAATCAAAATCTGAATCATTTAGCTACAGTGAATCATTTAAAATAAAATCATAGAAGTATCACGCGCTTGTGACTCACAAGCGCGTGAGTTGATCACAAGATAATTTCGTAATGTTTCAAACATATAAGATTACATCATTGCAATTATGTATAATGATTACATCAGCTGTAACATCACCCCCCTCCTTATATTCTCACAGCAGGAGACTAATGGGTGACGTAATCTCCAAACCTCAAGGGGGGTCGAATATTCTGCCTCAAATGAGCAGGGCGTCGAACGGGTTGACGGTCAAGATGTTGTTCCCTTTGTTCCCTCCCCGGATCGTCTCGGTTCTCGAACGAAATATTAATCTCATCAGTTTCACGAACAGGACAATATGGTTCCCCCCGTGAAAGTGGAACAGCGCACGGTTTGACATTATTGTGATGAACCACCATTTCCTTTCCATCTTTAGATCGTATGTTATAATTTACACCTTTGGCGGAGGTAATTTGGTACGGGCCAACCCACCCCATGCCAAATTTCCAAGATTTGGGACGACGTAGCCAAACAGTTTGACCAACAGGTAGGGGTTTCCAGGTGCTAAGAGATGGGTCCTTGTATGCCTGATCGCTTCTGCGACGGGATAGATTATGCTGGGCTACTTTCTTTATGCTGTCTAGATGTTTCGTAAGGACTCGGAGTATTCAGAATGACTTTGAGGGTTCTTTAATGGCAAACCTAATTCTAGTTCTAGTGGCATGTTGGCTATACGGCCAAAGACTAACTCATATGGGCTAAATCCGGTGGACTCGTGACAACTAGTATTATAGGCAAAGGCAACTAGATCAACCCACAAATCCCAATCATCTTTATGCGAAGAGACGAAGGGGGCGAGCATACTCTGTAACGTGCGGTTTTGTCTCTCGACTAAGCCATCACACTGAGGGTGGTATGCAGTGGTACGAGACTTGTGGATGCCCATTAAGTCACATATTTCGTGCATGAGGTTGCTCTCAAAGTTGCGACCTTGATCAGAGTGCAATACGTTAGGAGGGCCAAATCGACTGAAGACTTTAGAGACCAAAATACTAGCAACGGTGCGAGCCTTTTGGTCCTTTGTCGGAAAGACTTCGCACCATTTGGTGAAATGGTCCATAATGACTAGAAGGTGTCGATTGCCGCGGGATGTTTCGGGTAAGGGGCCCATGTAATCCATGGCCCAAAATACAAATGGCTCATTTACGTCAATGGACTTTAAAGGAGCTCGTTGATGATGTAGATTTAATTTATTCTGTGAACAGATAGCACAATTACGAACAAAATCAGAAATCTGAGTAGTCATGTGGGGCCAATAAAATCGTTCTCGAGCCCGCTGAATTGTACGCTTGATACCTAAGTGACCAGAAAAGGGGCTGGAATGAATTCCGTGTAAAACTGTGTCAGTTAGATGGGAAGGAATGACAAATGAATAGCTAGGGATGTTATTCTGTGTAGTTAACCGTTTCGTTAAAAGGCCATTTTGGAGGGACAAACTATCCCAAGCTTCCCAATATGTTCGAAGTTGCGCGTCATTGGCCCAGACAAAGAACGGGGGTTTGGGTAGGGCATTGGACTTCATTTCTATGACTTTGCTAATCTTAGGATCATGTAGTTGAGCTTCATGAAGACTGTTATAAGGTAGGACAGTTGTGGCGCAGTTAGTGACAGGGGCAGGTGGTAAACGAGAGAGGGCGTCTGCATTGCCATTGGCTGTACCGGCCCTATGCTTAATATCGAAAGTGTACTCTTGCAATTGCATGATCCAACGGGCAATGCGGCCCTTTGGTTCAACTGAGTGTAACCAGCGTAAGGCGCTATGGTCAGTAACTAAGGTAAACTGTCTTCCCAATAAGTACACGCGAAAATGATCAATTGCAAAGATAACAGCAAGGGCTTCCTTTTCGGTGGCTGAATAGCGAGATTCACGTTCCGTTAAAGGACGGCTAGCATACGATATGGCACGCTCGTTGCCATAGTTGTCAAATTGCGTAAGAACGGCGCCCAAACCCAAATCAGAAGCGTCAGTTTGTAATGTAAAGCGTTGATCAAATTGTGGGTAAGCAAGGACTGGGGCGCGGCATAAAACATCCTTGAGAGCTACAAAGGCATTGTGTTCAATTTCTGTCCAAACAAACCTAATATGTTTTTTTGTTAAACGAACTAAAGGGACAGATAAGGCAGCAAAATTGGGGACGAATTTCCTATAATAACCAGCGAGACCGAGAAAAGATCGGACCTGTTCCACGTTCTTTGGGTCTGGGAGAGTAGAAACAGCTTTAATTTTGTCAGGGTCAGTATGAATACCTGTACGAGAAACAATATGGCCTAAGTACTGAACGCTTTGAGCCCCAAAAGTACATTTAGATGCTTTAACACGCAGGTTATGTTTACGAAAACGTTCTAACACGATTGACAATCGTTCACATTGTTGCTCAAGCGAGGTCGAGGGGATGATGACGTCATCGAAGTAACACAAACAAGTATCATACGTTAAGCCTGAAAGGATGATTTCGATGGCACGTTGGAAGGTAGCACAACCATTGGAAACTCCAAATGGCATGCGCAGGAATTCCCATAGCCCGTTGGGTGTTATAAAAGCAGTTTTTTCTCTATCCTCAGGTTCCATACTCAACTGCCAGTATCCAGACCTAAGGTCAAGAGTACTAAATAGGGATGCTCCCTGAAGAGAATCTAGTAAATCATCAACTCGGGGAAGAGGATGGGCATCTTTTTGAGTTACCGCATTAAGTTTGCGATAGTCAACACAAAATCGAAATGTACCATCTTTCTTTTTCACCAAGACAATGGGTGAAGCCCAGGGGGAGTGGCTCGGCTGAATCACTCCTTGTTGAAGCATATCTGAAACCTGTCTACTAGTTTCTTGACGATAAGCATATGGCAATCGTCGAGCATACTGGCGAATGGGTATAGCATTCCCTGTTTCAATTTTATGAGTAATCACATCTGTGTGACCCAAAATGGTATCATCAAAAACATCAGAGTATTGAAGTAAGGTATTCAAGATAGCTTCACGTTCTTGTGGGTGCAAGGACTTACTAATAGAGTTTTCTAATTGCTTTTTTACTTCTGGGGAGACTGATTTACGAGAAAGAGTCATAAAGCATGGTGACTGGTCTGCATCTGGGGCAACTGGTTGTTCGGCTAGAGGACAAAACTGACCAATTTTCTGACCTACCTGTAATTCAATGTCTACACTAGCAACATTCATTAAACGGACAACTACATCTCTATTATTAGCTTGACAAACTGAATATGCAGCTAGTACAGAAGTGCAAGGAGCAGTATCGTCAACAATGGGAGAAACCATGCCTAATTGGTCTCTGTAAGTACGAGGAAGTTGGGCTTTGACTAAAACTTCAGTGCGACCAGGAATACAAAGGCCACAATTCAGAGCAACCGGTACAGGCCCTCTATCAATGGACTGGATTAATAAACAAGCAGTATTCTGGGTAGGCAAAGGAAAACCTTCACCTGCATAATGTCTGGAGGTGGGGAGAAGAGAGTCTGGCATGAGGGGAGTTTCCCCGTGAGGGCCAACAAGGAAATAGGAGCCGGGGCTATTATACGAGAGGGTTAATTGGTTCGAAGTAAGAAAATCCCATCCTAAAAGACATTGTAAGGGCTGTAAGAGGTGGTTAGACACTAGGAATTCACCTGAGTAAGCGATACGATCATTGTCAGGGAAAGATAATGCGGTTTTCACGGTCCCGTGGACTGGAAGCGGCTGACCAGTGATGCCATAGCACTTTTGGGCAGTGGCTTGCAAGGTTTGTTTGGGCCTAATTTGTTCATAAATCTGATGAGTAATAAACGACTTCATAGAACCGGTATCGATCAAAGCGTGTACTTCAATGCCGCCCAAAGAACAACAAATAAGGGGTTGGTTAGGGGGGGAAGAAACTGGCTGATAAATGGAAAAAATACGGGGGTGACCGTCATCCCAACCCTTCAATGAGGCACCCCTTGAAAGTTTAAAGAATACATACCACCCCCACTTGAACTTTGCGGTCCTGATCGGGGAATCTGTTGATGTGGAGGAGGCTCTCTGCGGCTGGAACAATTGGAGGCATCATGACCCCATCCGAGACAAAACTTGCATTGTGTGTCCCACGGACAGTCCCTGGCAAAATGCCCAGTCATGTTGCAGTTGAAACATCGCTGCTGAAGGCGGCCATTATTCATCGAAGGTCTGGTGAATCGTCGACCAACACGACCACGTGACGGGTTGGAAAAGAAGGAAGTATCATGTGTGTCTGGCGGAAGTGCGGGATCAGACGGCTTTGGGGCAATAGTCGGGGTGGCCAGAGAAGTACGTAGGGCTCGGTGGTCGGCGGCGAGGGCTGAAACAGCGGCAGTCAATTGCGTAATAGTATTGGCCAGCGGTTCGTTATCGGAAGGCGCGGAAGTCGAAGATTGGACGGCTTGCACGTGCGCTGAGTCAACATCGGCATGGTGGATCGCGCGAAAACGCTGAACGAAGGACGTCATCTCAAACAGTGTCGGCGTTGGATTGTGTTCAAGAAGTCGCAATCGGATGTCAGAAGGCAACCCTTTCATGAATTGGCGGCCAACAAGGGCCTCACGAGCCTCATTAGCCATCTCAGGATCGGCTTTCGTCAACAGCTCTTGAAGCTCCCACAAAAACAGCGAAGGATCCTCATGAGGGCGAAGAAATCGTCGTTCAAATTCAGCGAAGTATTTTTCGCGATCAACGGCAGGGCAAAGAGCATCACGTAAATTTGTAGTAAGAGCCGCATACGTGTTCTTTTGAGCAGCGGCCAAAGAAAAGTAGTACGTCGCAGCAGGGCCACGCAAATATGCTGGCAAGATGGAGAGTTTGCGAGCGTTGTCCCATCCGTTGGCAGCGGCACAGCACTCAAATTGACGGAGCCACGAAGCAAAATCTCCACTATCAAACTTTTCGGGAGAAATGGTCGCCATAGTGAGAGCAAATACAAAGTTCACAAAGTTCTGACTTGCACCTCTGTCACCAAATGTAGCGTAGTAGGTTCGACAAGCCAGAAAAGACGACACGTGTGTATGCTAACTCCAATAATCAAAATCTGAATCATTTAGCTACAGTGAATCATTTAAAATAAAATCATAGAAGTATCACGCGCTTGTGACTCACAAGCGCGTGAGTTGATCACAAGATAATTTCGTAATGTTTCAAACATATAAGATTACATCATTGCAATTATGTATAATGATTACATCAGCTGTAACAGATATATCAGTTTTGTACATATTTGTCCGATGTGTTTGTCTTCGTTCTGTTCTCCACATTTGGTGCCGCGACCAGGATACGATTATTGCTGTTCGTCTATACAATTTTGGTAGCAGACATGCCGAAAACGCCGTTCGAAAAATTGCAGTTGGAGCGAAGACAACTGAGGCGTAGCTTCACGCAGACGTACAACGAGGCATCAAGTCTATTCAAGAAGGATCGTTTATTAAATGAAGAAATAACCTTCCTCAAGACAGCCGCTGCAGCCTTACAAGAACAATTGAAGGAGTGCCAGAATTTAGACAAAGAAATACGTATCGTCGCCCTAGATGAAATCGAAGATGAAGATGAATCGGACGCATTCTTTGATGAAGTCACCGAGGTAACAAACAACAACCGAGGTAAGATAAGTAAGCTTGCATTTTGTATCTCGGAATTTGAAAAGAAAAACGCTTCAACTCTCGTTTCTCAATCTCCAACGTCACAATCTACGTTAACGTTAAGGTCGAAGCTACCCGATTTGCAACTGCCCACATTTGACGGAAAAATCACAGATTGGCACGGTTTCTGGGAGAGATTCCAAACCCAAGTAGGCAGTCTATCCGATCTCCCAGCATCTTCAAAATTCACTTATCTCATTGGTCAGTTACGGGGAGAAGCTCTAAAAACAGTTCAAGGCATTATTCCTTCGGGAGACAATTATGTAATTCTAGAAGAAACATTAAAAGAGAATTTTGGCCACCCCAGACGTATCGTTCGTGCTCACGTGAACAATATTCTCAAAATGACTAAGCCAACACAATCTGCCATTAGTTTAAGGCAATTTTATAATGCAGTTATGGGAGACATTCGTTCCCTAGAGGCTTTGAAGATCAACGTTTCGGCTTGCGCTCCCTTTATCATCCCAATACTTGAAGACAAATTGCCGGGAAAAGTCCGCAGTGCAATTGGCGATTCCGGACAGGGTGTCAATTTCCTCCTTAAACAATTCACTGACAGTTTTCGAGATTACATCGCTCGAGAGGAGCAAACACAAACAGGGTTTTCCCAAGCAACACTGTCACCCCCGTCTCGTTACGAATCATACGAACATAACGTTTCTAGTACCAGTACTTTATCAACAACGGTAAACACACGTTGCCAACTTTGCAAAGGTCCTCATGCCACGTCCCACTGCACAATACCCGCCAGTGAGAAGTCAGCTGCAGTTATCCGACAAAGCTTATGCCTTAATTGTTTGAACACGGGACATCGTGTTTCTAATTGTAACGCAAGAGGGCGCTGCGCAAAGTGCAAAGGCAAGCACCATACTAGCATACATGGCATCCGTATTCATTCTACCAATACGACCTTTCAACGAAACGCGCAGACGCAAAATCAGCCCCCGTCTCGTACTAATACTCACGCTGCAATAATTACGAATGAATCATCTACCGCTTCGTCTGTCCCGGAAAACGTTTCCACCGCCAATTCAACATCGCAGCCCATCACGACAAATTTCGCTCCTTTGTTGAATATCGATATTAATGATTGCTTAGATGATAATCCTCCTTATCCGTCTTTGCATATCAACGATAAATCGTCTTACGTCAATAGTACAGCTAAACTCAAGCCTCCTCAGAGCACTAACGCCCCGTCTGAAGCTGTTAATCAACAAATCATTCTTAAAACTGCCAAAGCCGTTGCCATTGTAAACGATAAGAAGTGAAACGCAAACATAATTTTCGAGGAAGGCTCTCAACGCAGTTACGTACGCGCAGAATTTGCCAATCAGTTGGGATTAAACCCCGAGTCTTATGAGCTTTTATCCGTTTCTGGTTTTGGTGGGACAATTACGAAACGAAACTATGGGGTATCTACGCTCGGGCTAGAAACTACGTCAGGTGTTGAATTGATCCGAGTTCTCTTTTCTGATGAAATCGTAAAGCCTATAAATCAGAGTGGTTGCTACAATCTGAAAAATGACTCACGTTTCAAAAAACTCGAATTTGCCAACGATTTCAGCGATGAACACTTTCAAGTTGATATTCTAATCGGTGCTGATGCCGCATATCGTTTTCTCGGAGCAATTGACAATCAATTTCATGAACCTTTCATTCAGAAATCTAAATTTGGACTTGTTATCTCCGGGCCGTTCCCAAAGCCAATTCCTGAAATGGGAAATCCCGCCCTTTCAGAGGAAATTACTTCGATTCATACAAACGCCGCAAAATCTGTCAATGAAGTCGATGTTAATAGTCATAAGTCGTTTACTTCCCCTCCTTCATTCGAAAATCTAGTTGACAATGCCGAGCTCTCTGTTCAATTCGAAAAAATTTTGCAACATCAATCTCTAAATTACGACAACGACAAACAGAAAGCGAACGCATTTATTCATGATTACCAACAACGCGTTGAATTTCGAGATGGTCAATATTTCGCTCCTTTGCCCTGGAAAGATGAACACCCTCCGTTGCCATCCAATCTCAGCCTTTGTAAAAACCGTCTTACTCAAGTGACCACACGTTTAAATAAGCTAGGCCTTATGGACCAATACTGCAAAGTAATGGACGAACATTTAGCTAAAGGGTACATTGAAGAACTTTCAAATTTAAACCAGCCCTGGCCTGAAGAGGGATGTCACTATTTGCCGCACTTCTTTGTGCTGAAAGATTCCGAAACGACCCCCCTGCGTATTGTTTTTGCTGCTAATTCTGGAAAAGTGAGTCTCAACGATTGCCTATATACCGGACCGTGTCTCTTAAACAATCTCGTAGAGCTACTTCACAGATTTCGCTTCCCGCAATACGCCTTCGTAGCGGATATACAGCGCGCATTTTTACACGTAAAGCTGCGTGAAGAAGATCGTCCCTTTGTTCGTTTTCTTTGGTATAAAGACAATGATCCTACTAAAGACATTTGTGTCTACACCTATACCACTATTGTCTTTGGTCATACAAGTAGCCCTATGTCCTTAGGAGCCGTTCTATTACATCATTTGGAACAATTTTGTACTCCAGTCGCTGTTGACATTTCAGATAAGCTTTATGTTGATAACCTCCTTTCCGGCGTTGATAACGAGGCAGATACGATATCATATTTTCACGAAGCACGTAATCTTATGCAACAAGGCAATTTCGTTCTTCGCCAATGGTGTTCCAATTCTAAATTACTGTGTGACCTTGCAAAAGAACACAGCACAAGTACCAAGTCCTTTATTGTTTTTATTTTGGGACTTTCCTGGGACACACGTACCGATGATATCTCGTTTCCAGCGTTAACCTTCGCTTCAGCCAGCACCACACTCACAAAACGCAAGGTCCTCAGCACGACAAGCAAATTGTACGATCCTCTCGGCATGTTGTCCCCCGTTACACTAATAGCTCACCTTTACATTGCCGTTTTATGGGACGAAAAGTTTGGTTGGAGTTGGTCAGTGGAAAAATTGAAAGTTGCTCAGGACGCAGCGTGACGGTAAATGAGGGGAGTGGGTAGTACTTATTTCAAGTCTGTGGCGTCACGGTATGAAAAAAATTTGAAATAAAGTTTTATTTGGATTTGTCTATAAAGACGTTGTTTTCCGCTTTTATGTCATGTAAAGAGTGCTTTGTTGAAAATGTTTCAAAACATTCGGATTTCGAATTCAAATGTTTCAAAAACATAACTTTCGAATTACAGTAATTTGGATGGCGAAAATACTTTTTTGTTTTGTTTTGCTTTGAACATTTGAATGTCATGAAAAATGACGACTCCAGATTCTCCAGATGAGCTCGGCCAAATTTTTGTTAAGGGGAGGGGTTGTCTCTGCCTAGAGTGACGTCACGCAAGGGGATCTCACATGAAACCGTGACGGAGCGTGACGAGGGGGGATGGGTGGTTCTAAAAACCCAAATTTAGCGTGACGTAATTATTGAACAGCCCCGTACGACCCTGGATACTTATGAGCAAGAAACCAGCACAGGCTCCAGGAAGTAACGAAAACACCCTTGAACTGCGTGATGATTTTATCTGTAGAGAATGGATCGACTATGGCAACCGAAAAGCGCGAAAATTAGATAAAAACAGGTTTTTCTCAAATAATCCTGGTTTTTCTAAATTTTGATATTTTTTGTTGTGAATCCTGGTTTTTCTCAAATAACCCAGGTTTTTCAGATATTTTCATCGAATGCTATTGTGACTCGCCTATTGCAATTGCAAGTAGAGAAAACATTTGCACGGATTCAGGAAGAGTTTTATTGGCCGCATTTCTATCGCTAAACAGAACTTTCTTGTAAACATTTCTTACATGTCAAAAGAATAAAGTAATTCCTAATCCCAGATGGGCTATGAAGCCAATTGAAGTCGTACCAGTACCAGTCCCATTTTACATGGTTGGCATGGACATGATTGGACCACTGAAGACTACATCGAGATGTAATTGATATATTATAGTGCGTACGATAAGAGCCAAGAAACGCACGAATCGTGCAAATTGTGATAAAAGCATGAAAATTTGTGAATCTACCAAGTTTGATATGCTTAACAAGATAGGATATAAACCCCTTCTGAAATATGTCCCCTTGTGCTATTTTTAGCTCAGAGTATTTGCGCCCAGTCCTACATTGATGTTACCAAGAAAACTCGCTCCATTTCATCATAAAAGCTGTAACATTTGGTAAACCTACATAATTTGACATTTTAAACAGGACAGAAGTAGTCCCCCAACGTGGGAATAACACTTGTGCTATTTTTAGACTGGGGGTAGTCATGCCCAGTCCCCCAAAAGTTTCTGTTACGGTATCTTGTGAAAACGCAGTTATACAGTCATGAAACTTGGTAAACCTACATGATTTGACATGCTTAACAAGATAGAAGTTGTTTTCACGTTTGTATGTAATGTGCCAAAGCAGAGAAAGTGACTTGAGTGAATTTTTTGCACATGAAAATCATGTGTACCCACCGGCACTGTCAATGTATGGAAAACTGAGGTAAACTGCAAAATCAGACCGTTTAAAAATCTTTGACGAGTACATTATTGCACAGACAGAGAGACCATCAGACATTACGGCAGTTTTGCTAGATGGTGCAGCCATAGTTCATATGGTATCGCCTCTGAGTTCAAGAAATTTTCAAGATTATGAAGATAACGAAATGGCGTCATTTTTTAAAACGATTCTTGCTAATAGAGATCTTAGACGCCTAGATTTGGTTTTTGATGTCTACCGTGAAAGCAGCATAAAAGAAGGAGCTCGAGAGAAGCGGGGAACGGGGTCCCGTATTAAGGTGACAGCAAAAACACCAATACCAAAGAATTTGAAAAACTTTTTAAGAGTTGATGCAAATAAGTCCGAACTTTTAAAATACTTTCTATGTCCGTGGTAAAATAAAACGTCCCTGAGAAGATCATTGTCAGCACTATCATGGACGAGGTTCTTACCAATGGCTTTGATGGCATAGTTGATGACCTCAGTCGTGCAACAATGAGGAAGCTGACACCAGGCTTTTTCTGCATGTGAAGCATTGTTCTCAAGAGGGAAATTCGAAAGTCTTAATAAAGACCGTTGACACTGATGTCGTTATCATCGTAATCGCAAAGTTCACTTTTCTTGCATTGGATGAGCATTGGATAGAGTTAAGGGCAGGAGAAAATAGAAGATGGATTCCTATTCACAGAATAGTGGAAGCACTGGGAGAAGAAAAATGCTCTGCATTACTTTATTAGCATGCGTTTACCGGTTGCGACACGGTGTCATCCTTTGCAGGAAAGGGAAAAACAAGTTGATAAGCCGAGGGGGGCTGAGCCCCCCCAGAGAAATTTCCAGAGGGGGCTTGAGCCCCCAAGCCCCCACGTAGTCGGCGCCTATGTGCATGGCAGTGTTGGAAAGCATACCCTGGTGTCACGGAAACTTTACAGAGACTCTCCGATAGCCCAGAAACCATCAGTGAAGGTGATCTGACACAGCTACAATGCTTTGTGATCCTAATGTATAACCGATCAAGCTCTTGGACACATGTGAACGATTGTAGAAGACATCTCTTTACGAAAAGTCCAGACCAATTGACGTCATACCGCCGACCAAGGATGCCTTGCATCAGTACTCGTTGAGAGCTGCATATCAAGCCGGGTAAGCGACTATTTTTTTATCGTTTTCACTTTATATTTACTTGCAGGAAAAGTCAGAAAAATGGTGCTGTAGTGCTGTGCAAATGAATAGCGATCCGGATCCGTTTTTGTTTGACAACTTTGTAAATAAAACTTTTGCAATCCACAACGCAATGAACAAATGTTAGCTGCATGTAAATGGGGGTATTTTTTGTTCCCTTCCCTTATTGAAAGAAAAAATTAATTTTTAGGTACGTCTGAGGGCAAAGCTGTGAAAAGGTGCAAGCTACATTTTGGGGTGGAAAAAAATCGACGGAAAGTTTTCACCTCGCTGGACAACAATAGAGGAAGTTTCAAAAGTACTCCGCGAATTAAGGCACTGCAAATGCAAAAAAGGATTTTCGTCTGGAAGATGCCAATGCAAACGAGCTGATCTGCCGTGTACAGAGCTTTGTAGCTGTATTGGAGAATGTGAGGTAGAGGTGAATGAATAGATATCAGACGACAGGTACAACTTTCATCCCTCTTAGCATGCCTTCGATAAGATCCATAACAGCTTGTTTCGAGGGGTTGATACAACTTGCCTCAGTTTAAAAATGGTACAAATGTCCCTTGTACGTTGGGATACACTTTAATTTTGTTGGCATGTTAAATTACCGAGTTGTAAATTGTAGATCAAGAATGGCTGTATAGTTGCGTCTTTACCGTAACAGGAGGTTTTAGGGAACTGGGTGCGACTACCCCAGTCTAAAAATAGCATAAGGATTGTTTCTACTTTGGGGTAAATACTTCTATCTTGTTAAGCATGTCAAATTATGTAGGTTTGCCAAGTTTCTTGGCTGTATAGTTGCGTCTTAATAAGATACCGTAACAGGATGTTCTGGGGGACTGGCTACGACTACCCTAGTCTAAAAATAGCACAAGGGTTGTTTTTACGTTGGGGTAATTACTTTTATCTCATTTGGCACAACAAATTATGTAAGATTACCAAGTTTCATTGCCTTTATCATGAAACAGAGCGAGATTTCTCAGTAGCGTCAATGGAGGACTGGGTACAAATACGCTGAGCTAAAAATAGCACAAGGGGGCATATTTCAGAAGGGGTCTATATCCTATCTTGTTAAGCATATCAAACTTGGTAGATTCACAAATTTTCATGCTTTTATCACAATTTGTACGATTTCTCGGCTTATCAACCTCACTATTATCAATATTGACTATTTCACGAAATATGTCGAAGCATACACTATCCCTGGTCAGAAGGCAGAAACAGTCAGTAGATTTATTGAAGATCTGTGTTCACTGAATAGTGTTTTATCAATTATCCAGAGAGACAAAGGTTCTAATTTTATTTCTCGCTTATTCATAGAGGTATGTGCTCAATTTGGTATGGAACATTGTACAACTACGGCGCCTCATCCCCAATGTGATGGGTTAACAGAACGTTCGAATGCTTTGAAGTCTCTGTTATGTATGTGAGCCGATAAAGATGAGCATAATTTTGATGTTGACTTATTTAGTGCACTACAAGCTCTAAGAGTAACAAAACATGCCTCAACTATTATTTCACCGTTTCAACTGTTACCCGAAGACTGCCTACAATACCATCTTCGATAGCGAAGCAGAATAACTTTCAAGAAGACTGATCGCATCGCATGCCGGTAGCGCATTATACTTACGTGAACTTTGCAATCGATTAACAAATCTTAAGCAAGTGGCTTTACCGGCTATTAAGCAATCTTAGCAGAAACAACAAGAAGAGTATGATGCACAAAACCTTTCATTGTGTTCATACCCCTCTGATTTCGCATTTCTGAGCATGTGGATGTGACTCAAAGTTTACTGGTCCATGTCAAGTCGTAAAATGCTTTGACTCTGATTATCGAATAAGAAGTTGTAGTGAAATTAGGTATTTTTAGATTTCTTTCATTTTGCCCTCTTCTCGATCACTTCCTCTATTTCATGCATCGTCACTCTCATCCTTCTAGAAACACTTTTTGCTTCGTCATCATGATTTTTCAAGTAATATAAATACGTCTAAATTGTTGTAATTAGTCAATCAGAGTCAGTCATTTAAAATCAACACACTGTATCGTTTCTCTCTGGCTCCGTGCACCTTGCACGTAAAACACACAACATAGAAAGCAGCGTTCGTTGGATAGTCTCTGGAGATAGAGGAGAAGACACACACGCAGGCCTCTTTATATTAGGAGCACAATTCCTAAAAAGTCAACATACTGGAAAAAAAACTGTAGTACATTTAAACAGTTTAAAAGCTTACCATCTTATCGAGAAACCCAAGTCGCGACAGCAACAGGAAGAAGACGCCTCTTCAGAGGACGATTCGGACCATTGTGAATTTTTTCTTGCTCAACCCCAGCGTAACTGCCTGCTTATACGGGAAGAAAACCAGCAACACCATGGAGATCTTGATGAAAATCGGCCACGAAAAAGTTGCAGAAATCGTACGGCACCCAATTACTACGGTAACCTGGTCCCATTTGACTGAACGCTTAATTTTTTATTATAGACTCGTTTATATAAGTATATTTAAGAGGAGGGCGGTGTCAAGAGGTCACCGTTAACCCTTGTCCCCGGTTGTTGTAAGATCAACGTTTCTTGGTTGATCGTTTTTGGGGTTCCATTTTTGTTAGAGAGCAGTAAGATGTCTTTAGTCAGTTGTTGTTTTGCGTACTTGTGGAAATTGCTGTTGTTTTCAAGAGTTGGAAATAATATCATACTAGGCTGGAATAATTGAACTGCTTTTTTTGTCTCATTCCACCACATATGCATTCATTATAATCAAGTTTAGTTGCAAGATCCTCAGATGTGATTTGGTAATTGAAGAATAAAGAGCTTAAATACGTTGGCTTTCTTATTGACTTCTCTGGTCCCCAAACGTTACAATAATAGGCCTTGTTTTGATTAATGTCTTACTTGGAAGTAACTTCCATATCGATTTGACCGTTGGGATGCAAACACTTTAGAGAACGTTGAGAGCTTTTTCTTTGAAGGTATCAATTTCTTGCTCAGACATTGTTGACGTAAGAGGATTAAGTTGCAAACTAGTATATAGTTGTAATTAAAATATGCAATCACGTAATTAAGATATGAATTAGTCATTGGTTCATTGGCTCCGATTTCACCAGTAATCGTTGACATGACACAGGCAACATATGTTTGTGCTTCACACTCACAAACATGACATGGGTCGCCATTTTTCTATTCAAAGTTACCTGTGTCTTTTATGCAAGACAAGTGATCTATTATTACAACGCTATGTTTTTTGTTCACACTTGTTCTTGAACCTTCATGTGAGAAGTGGTGCCTTATTGATGTTGAAGGAACATTTTTCGCAAGCAAAGTGGCAAGCACCTGAGTTTGATTGATGTGAGTAAATGATTTACTGAAGTCAGTAATTTGCATTAAATCAATTTTTAACACCATTGGCTGGGCCAAGAAAAAATTAATTCTTAATCGTAACTAGAAAATTTATTTAAAATGGTTTTTTCTGAAACATTCAGCTGACAATGTATCACATGCCTTGGAAAGATGTCTGCTGAAATCAATTGATTATTGTATGGAAAATAAAATTACAGTCTGAATAAAGTCAGTTGATCATCTTGAAAAAATATTTGGAGACAAAAGTTTCTGAGCAAATGTTGAAATGATTCCTGTTAAATGAAAGTAACTATATTTATGGTATAGCTAAGCTAATGCATAAATGCTCTATTACGTTGCTATACTTAATGTCTGTACGATACCAGAATGTCTGGCAAGCTTTGAGCCCAACCTCCTAAGTTCTTTGGCCTTCGATCTGAGTGAAACCGTGACCTTTATCTAACGTTGGATAATTTTCTCAACAAGATTGCAAGTTTCAATAATTTGAAGCCACATCCAATCTGAGTTGAAACTCATTTAATGGGTCCAATGATTGCTTCTTTGGCAAATTGATTGTTAACTAACTCTCCACCTTACTTATATCCCCAGTTACCTTTTAGCTCTTGCGACATTATAACAAAATTAATTTGCTCAATATGCTGCCCGCAATAAAGTACTAAAGCAGGGGTTAAAAACTAAAACTGACTTATGCTTTGAATTTAATAAAAAAAGTATGAAAAAAAGAACTAAAAATCCAATTTAATCTACCCACATATAAAATCATGAATATGTCATTTGTGTTTCACAGATGCGGCTGAGCCGTGCGGCCGTTTCTCTTGCTATATTTTCAAGATCTTTTAGCTGTATGTACTTGATCTATATATCTAACCTCATTAACTTAACCTGGTGAAAAGTGTTGCTGACCGAGACTTTAGAGCCCTTGCAATTTCCTAGCCTGTGTGCTGGTTCGAGGTTTACTGCTGTTAATGATGTCGTCAGCTTCATTTGCCCGGGTCGGGTCGCATCAACCCGCATTGATCTCTTTTCACCCTTTTGCGATAGGAAATTTACGTGACTTTGGTTCTCCTATTTCTTACTTTGCCTTCGCAATATGTCTCCATAGTTGGACCGTGTCGCAAGATTTTCTAACATAATTTGGATTGTTTATTTCGTACTTTTAGCGGTGTTTAAGCAGGTCCTCTCTGGCCACATAGGTCGACTTTTTGCTCAAGAATGTTGTACACATTTTTCTATGGCTTTAACCCAAGTTGTTTCATGTGGTTCATCTTCGATTTTCTGTTTTAGTTTTGCACATTAAGCCATTCATTTTGTATTTGTAGGGTTCTCTTATCTTTTAGAATTTCTTATTCAATGGTTACATTAGTACATAACCCTCCTTTTCGCGAAAGAAGAAAACAAAACAAAAATTAAAGTAAAAAATTTAAAAAAATACTTATTATTTTCATCAAGTTTCACGGTATTATACTTCTATATTGTGGGACTAGTATTATACTTTTGTTGTCTAGACACTTGATTCATTGGTTCCATTTCACTCCAAATAAGTTCTGACATGATACTGGCCAGATTTGTTTGTGCTTCA
This sequence comes from Sanderia malayensis, assembly GCA_013076295.1. Lineage (NCBI taxonomy): Eukaryota > Metazoa > Cnidaria > Scyphozoa > Semaeostomeae > Pelagiidae > Sanderia > Sanderia malayensis. The sequence goes on along the minus strand of RQOL01000699.1, from coordinate 5,823,896 downwards.
GAACCACAAACATGACATGTGCCACCATTTTTCCAGTTGAAGTTACCCGTTACTTATGATTGACAAATGCCTTATTATTGCAACGTAATACTTTTGGTTCACACTTCTTCTTGAACTTTGATGCGAATTGTGGTAAATTGTTGACTTTGAAGGGACTTTTCTTGCAAGCAAAGTGGCAAGCATCTGAGCTTCGTTGATGTGAGTACACCATATAAAAATTATAAAAGATGGTTTCTTCTGAGACATTTACTTAAGATGTTTTATGTTGCTACCTTGCAAAAGACGTCTGCTAAAATTGAATTGACAGCTTGAAAAGAAAATGAAGCTGCCTGATTTCAATCAGGTGATTACGTTAGAAAGTTGTTCGAAATAAATGATTTTCGGCAAACTGTTGAGATGATTCTTGTGAAATAAATAAAATAACATTTCTGGGGATATAGCTAATGTACACTGTATTACAATGCTATGCTTAACATTAATACCACTAGAAAGACTGGCGCGAGGTCAAACATTAACGTTCATCTAAACATAAGCATCTTTACTCTTTGTTATTTTCAACTGCATTATCTTTGCTCTTTTTATGGTTCTTTGAATCCCCGTTTATTTGTTCGCTACTTGTGTCTCTTCCTCCGTCTCATTTCTTATGGGGGTCCGCTCTTGTCAAAATAAAACACACCCCTATATATAGTTAACTATAATGACATTGTCAATAGTTATTTGATATGGAAAAATTAATTTTATTGAATTTGTAAAAGATTTTAACTGACTCTTCAACAATACTTCATAATCCAAAACGGTTATTTAGTTGGACCCACGTCGAGAAAAGGACTCTTAAACAACTAAACCTGGATGTTTTTCATCCACGAAACCATTCAGACTTTGCTGAAACCCAATTTCTCGAAAAACGGGGCGGCTGGAGCGTTTTGTATACTTTGTTCTTCTTTATTTGGGTTAACAGATTTTTCTGCAACGAAGAATGTATTGCTTTGGATTTGTTGTTTTTTCCTCACACTGACTCCGAGACGCGAGGGATCCTTCCAAATCAGTAACATTGCAAATGGGACGAGACTTGAAATCAATTTGAAAAAAAAGGGAATGGACCACAAGACCCGATAAAATGAGTTTTCGTGACTCAAAAGTGTTAGAATTACAATGGGGCATCTGCAGGACTTTCAATAAAAAGGAAGTACCTGAAAATGCTGATTTTGCAAGGACTTCATTTTGAAAATGGCGTTCTTCATAAAAGCAGACAAGAATTTCATTACACAGCTGTTAAACTGTACAAGCACGTTTTATTCTGAACATAACCACTATACACTATGAGCAACTAGAACAAAGACTAGAACTGGAACTGGCAAATAACACATTTCTAAAAATCTTTATAAAGAATTAAAATAGATGACTTATAATCTGTAATGGTTTTTAAATGTAAATATAAAGACAAGTAAACAACGTCTGGGTCAAATATATCATTCGAACCACATTGCTCGAAAATTATTGTGTTCATTATGTATATAGTGTAGGAATTTGGTCCGTATTTCCAGCAAGCTACGTGTCTCAACCTCTCCGAATTATCCTTGCCATTTCATCTTGATTTTACGTGCAGAGAACACGGAGCCAGGAGAGAAACTGGAGACGAAGGCTATGATTAAATTTCACGACTAGCATATAAGCCACGAAGTTGAAGAATTGACAAATGTGGGCATACAACAAAAAGAGGACCCAGGACCCTATGCGAAACCCAGGACCTAGGACTTACGACCCAGAAAAAGAGGGACCCAGGACGAGGACCTAGAGCCCGGCTACTTTGTGTTATTGCATCTTGTTTTTGTTATTTGCTTTAATTCAACTGATGCTTCAATTCAGCATCCAGACATTATTATTTTACAATAGCAAACAACAAAACAGGTGTTAAAATGTAACAGAGCATACAGGAAGCAAATGGCGAATTGAAGTAAGATATGGAGGAGGATATTAAAACTTAATGAAGCATGGCTTAAAGTCGTCAATAGCTTTAACTTGTTGCGGAGTAAAAAGTTGATTTATGTTCGCAACACAGCTAAAGTGGAAATACACATTTTTGATTTAGGCGATAGTACTTGCTGTCCTGCAACATTATCCATATATGAGCCTTGTGTCTTGGTAACCAATTACACGTCAACAGATGCCATTGGGTAGCCTTTCTCGTAAACCAAACCACCCCAACCATAACATCGGCTGACATTGCTGTGTACCAACCTCAAGAGTGTTAAAACGTACGTGTTTGGCCCCGATCGAGGCAAGGAGGGTTTATATTGATGCTAGACCAATGAAACGGGAGTAAGAGGAGCATTCTTGCGTTTGCAGGATGCACACAAGTGGCAGGTTCATCATTTCATTTCAATAGCATCACATGATGGCAAACCTTTGAAGAGGATACCCTGAACTAATAGTTTTTTGTTCAATTAAAATTAGCCATCAAGACAAAATTTTCATTTCTCACCAGTTTTATTTCGATTTTGGATTGCTGTATTGCATTCATACGAGTTTCTTTGAGTTGAAAGCGAGATACACTAATCCTTTCAGCGTTTTTAAGTATGGACACATTAGAAGTGACCCTTCAAATAATTTTTCACCATTGAATTAACATCTCCTGAATTGAAAATTATTCATTTTCATTTCAACTATTGCTGTGCTGCAAACATAAATTAACTCTTTACTCCACTACAAGCCATTAACGTGAATTGCTTAACCAATTTGTAATACGTAACTTTTGAATTGTAATATTTTTTAATTGTATGGTTTGTTGCAATTTTACACTAGTTTTATTCCCTGTTATAGCATAATAATGTATTCTGGATACAAAGTGTTGATGCCTGAAAGGAAAGACAAAAATTCGTAATGACAAAACATTCATTTTGGGTCCTGAGTCCTGGGTCCTTAGTGCTGGGTCTTTCTTCCCTGGTCCTAGCTCCTCGCATTGGGTTCTGGGTCCTCTTTTTTCCGTATACCACAAATGGGGTAGATTTCATCGCTGGACCCCACTATCCGGTGACCTGTGGACCCATGATCCAATTTACGACCCCTGTTTTAAAACCTGCCCATTTTGCATTATTTTCCACTGTAACTATTGTATCGAAGTCAAAGGCACTGTTATAAAGTATGAAACGCAGTTTTGTGAGCATATGAACGCTTATATAAATGCTTTTCGTGTAAGCAGTTTTGTCGAAGAACGCGCACGTCTGTGCTTGTTATCATCCATCAAATATAGCAACAAAATGTGAATAAATCACAACACAACAACAGCTAAAGCAACGAAGCATGGAAATTTCTGTGTGAATCATCGACAGCATAAACAGAGTTATAAATTTTTTGATGGATTCTTGAGAAGTGTAATGGATAGGGTAGATCTATTTTGTCCCAAAGATGAAATGCATCTGATGTTAGTTAACATATAAAATTTATTAACTTGAGTTAATTATGCATGGATATTTTTCATTGCTTGATCTGCTTTGACGCTCATCAACAAGGAAAGTTAATATATTCCCTCCCTGCGGTATGTTAATGACTTGCCAAAGGCAGACTATCTTAATCTGGCATATCAGGATTTACGCAGTCATCATCATCACCATTTACGTTTTTCGTCTAGAAAGACATTGCCTGGTCCACTATTAACCTTCAAATATGTGCATTTACTGTCATTTTCTCGTGTTCTTTTACTCGCAATGTTCTCAAACTTCCATCTCTTTTTTCACAACTGTATTAAATTCAACTTTTTGACTGCACGAATCCCTTTCTATTTGTTTCGGCCAAGTTAACTTTTGTCTGGATTTTCCACAGCATGACAAATGAAACTAAGCGAAGCAAAGAATATCCGATGGTTTTGAAGTTTGCACAAAATATAAAGTTTTATTCTTTGACGCAGTATTCAAGTTAATAGAATAAACTATAACCACCCTACCCGTCTTACAACTGTAATTGCCGTTCCCCCTTTTAGAAAGAGCCGTTGCCAGCATGGCTGACATTCCATCGTAGCGTGCTTGACACGAAAAGAAGACAGATTGAGAACGAGGTGGTGACTTTGAATGGAAGTAAAGGAGTGACTCGAATGATCTACTTGACCCAGACATTGTTTAGTTTTTAGTTTGAAATTTTTACATTTTAGAAACCATTGCAGATAAGAAAGTCAACTATTTTTAGCTCTTTATAAAGACTTACAGCTTCCAGTTCTAGTTATACTTCTCTTGTTCATGTTACCGATAGTTTGTGTTCAGAATAAAACGTGTTCGATTCAATTTCGTTTGTCGGCTGTTATCAAGAAGTTGATTTGAGTAGTTGTGTATTGTGACAATTTTGGTGGAATGTGTTCTTACTTGATAAAGATAAATGAAGTAAATTCGAAAAGAAATAATATTCATAAAAACAGCAATATCACGATAAGACGGGCCAGCAGTAACTCAAACCTCGGGTAACTAAGGCCCATTTGCATCCCATAGAAAACTTGTTTTCTAGAAGTCAAGGACTCAATATAACTGCGCACTGCAGGGTGCACTGCAATAATAACAATAATGATGACGATTATTATGATGAGCATGATGACGTTCATAAGGTTTCCATGTTTCGTTGCTTTAGCTGTTGTTATGTTGTGAAATATTCACATTTTCTTGCTATATTTGATGGATGATAGCAAACACAGACGTTACAAAAGCAGAATAGTCCTTCTGCATTTATATGAAATTCTTTAAAATTATTTTCTCTTACTACCGGTGGTTTCAGATGTCGTGCAAATGTCAATGTCGTGGCTCCACAGGAATTCGATTACCTTAGTGATTTGTAGCGACCATATGCGTTTTTCGACAAAATTGCTCACTCGAAAAGCATTTATTTCTGTTCATCTGCTCACCAAACTGCGTTTCATACTTCACAACGGGGCCTTTGACTTCGATACAATAATTGCAGTAAAAAATAATGCAATTTGGGCAGTTTTAAAAACATGGGTCGTATTTTGGGTCGTGGCTCCGCGAGTCACCAGGTTGTGGGGTCCAGCGATTAGAGCTATCCTTTCTAAAATGTAAATATATTAAACTAAAAACTAAAAAATGTCTGGATCAAATAGATCATTCAAGTCATTTTCTCAACACTTTTAGTGTCACTACCTTTACTTCCAAAATCAAGGTCACCGTCTCTGTCTTCGCCATCTTCACTTCAACCACATAAGTTTTAGGGCTAAACTGCGCAGTCGTGGAATTCCATTCTAAAGCACGTAATGATGATGACTTAAAAACTAATTAAGATTAATAAATACTAGATCAAATTCATTAAAGTAAACAGAACTTAAGCAAGCAAAACATAAATGAAACGAGAAAATATATAGAAAACAAGATAAGAGCTTACTAGCTGGCCAAATGTGGAAGAGAGTGAAAAGTGAAGGTAAACTGTGAATTTATAGCTGTAGAAGAAGTGATTGCGAACAAGAGGAAGTGACTTTAAAATATTAGGAATGAAAGTATGAATACCTATGGTGATTTGTTATCATGACAATGACAAAAACAACTATGCCTGTGCAAATGATTCAAATAAAAAAATTTATGGACTTTTAAAGCTGGAATGAATTATTTTTTACACAAACGAGTTATTCTTTTTCACACGACAAAGTGTAGCTCCGTTAATTCAGTAAAATAGCTTAAAAAATTTCTGAAGTGCACCATTTTTTGTATGCAAAACTTGCGAAAAAGGTTAACCAGCTCGGCTTAAAATCTTGTCCGATATGAACAGAAAACACTGGTCCTTGTTTCTGTATATAACCCGGGGAAATGTCGGGATAAATAGCCTCACCTGACCTCATTTGAACCTAGTTGCTTATTACACCAACTGCTTACTAAGAAATAATTTAAACTTTATGTTTTCTATTCCTTCTTTTATTCTAACTTATGTATCTTCTCTGGTGTAGCTATTTACTTTCGAATCTGAGAATTAATTTCTATTTTTCTAGAACCGACATTGGACTTTTGGACTACATCATTGCTAACTCCAAGCTGTGCAACAGTCTGTTCAAGTCATGGCTCCAGTCCTGAGTAGGGCATTATTGTTTTACATTCTCATTGTAATACATGCCACAGCCTTGGCAACTACATTCCCCGAGACATGTAGGAAATCAAGCACTGGTAAAGAGGTCAGAATGTTTGTAAACCGTCGTCGTGATTCTTTGGACTTTCGTTACCTTTCGGTTTATCAGGGTGAATTTGATGGTGTATTAATGATGAAAGCTTTTAACAATTACTTATACAATATAATAAGTAACATACCAGGAGGCTTTCACGAATGGAATACCTTTAGCAGAGAAGTAAATGATTTATTGGGTGGAATAGACGAAATCTGCACAAATCATGATACAGATTACAGTACTGATGCGTTCCCTTACGATTGCTACAACAAAGAACACTGGTGCTCCATGAAAGAATTTCTGAGACAACTTAAAGGAAAGATAGATCTTACAAGACCGGGAGAAAGTAACTGGCTCAAGCGCTGGACAGGATTTTTCAACCCGCCACCACCAGACACCAACTGGGGCAACGCTTTTGATAACGAAATTGAAATTGTGTGTCAAATTTTCTTCTATCACTCCTCTCTTGGCACAATGACAGAAAAAGCTAAGGAGCATCGTGAACAACTCAAATCCAAAATTGTTGATCGTGTCTATTATTACGTTCGTACAAATAACATGGAATACCTGAAGCTATTTCTTGAGCAACTGGGGTGGGTTAAGGAAGATTTTTCGGAAGCTTGTGGTGACAGCAATGATGAATTTGTTTGTACAATCAAGCGTATATTCAGTATTGTTGCTGCAATGATTGAAGACACAGATACATTTAGTTGGAACTTTGAAACTCAAATTCCCAGAACAAGAGAAGTAATAGCAATGCTGTGGCTGGTTATCCCTGCAGAGGTTAGGGGAATTTTTCCTTCCATTGCCGATGACGATGTTGTCCGTGAGAGAATGCAAAGATATCTGCAAATATTGTTCGATAATGTTGTAAGCAAAACTGAAGGAGAGCTGGAGAGCCTATTGAGCCACTCCACACACCTCCAGACGAGAAGCGAAGCCGAGTGCAACGACCCAACGAATGATATTCCTGATGGATTGGAATGTATCTTTTATAGTGTTTCAAAACATGCAAATGATTTAATATCAGCAGTTAAAAGTGGAAATTGGGGCGAACGAAGAACTTTGGATATTAGAAGCGCTATTTTGGTAGGTCTTATTGCAACTAAAACGAAAAGTTACATAGAATATACAACTGCTCAAACAAGGGAGTTTGTTATAGATTCTTTTGAAAGAATTTACTTTTACGTGAAGCAAAATGACATTGAAGGACTAGACCAGTACACAAAATCAATGCCTGCCCCTGACACTTTGCAGACAACCCAAGGTCAACGCTGCTCTGAATTCTTCAATGATCTGAAATCAAGAATACCCTGCTTGTTTAATAACATGCTTCGAGAAATATTTGTTTTCATGAACTCACAGAAAAGGGCTCCATTGAACACTAAAGTAATAAGTACTCAGTTTGACTACAAGACCTTGCTTCAAAGTGCGCAATTAGCATCTATTTCAACACAGATCGAGCAACAAACACTGGAAATAAAAGCTAATCTTGCTGAATGGGCAGATGAAATCAAAACCTTTGTATCACAAGATACGGGAAGAAGATTCTCTGCTCTTGAAGAATACTTCCAAGGAATTGCAGACTTTGACGAAAGAAAGGCAAATGCTGACATTGCTTTTATTGCAGGAAGATTGACAGGATTTGATGACCAAATTAATGAGCTGAAACCTGACCTAGAGGAACGTCTGATGGGGATCATAAACGGTTCTTTATTGGCAAATATGGTAGACACTGTGCAACGAGCAGGAGAGCTGGTTGTAAAAAGTGCATTTGCATGCAATCCACTTGATCCTGACCCAGGAGCTGTTATTGACAGTGTAAACGATCTTGCTCAAAGTGTTGTGAATGTGATGAGATCAGAGGCTTTGAAAAGATTGTTTGGGGCTGTCGTAGATCAGACAACAAGCGTCGCTAAAAGGATATCCGAAAATAACGATTTTATTGAAAACGTCAGGACCATTGTTACTGACCTTCCGAACCAAGTGGATGACAACGAAGCCTTCACGGAGAAGACAACTGAATTTCTTAATAAATATGCCGAATATGATCCTAAGGTACAAAGGCAAGAAATTGCTGCAATGGAAGGAAGTTGGGAAGCATTTATTGAAGAAGGATGCGACACAATGTTTGCAGGAGGGACTGCGGCCTCTGGTGTTGTCGAATCTATTTTTGCAAACAAAGGTGACTGTTTGACAACACATGCAAAAATAAACAAACTTGTTGAAACTTTTTCCGAGATTTACGACTATCAATTCGATCTGATGGAAACCCTTGCCACAGCAGTAAGAGCCTACCAGTCTAAGTTTTTTTCACGAAGACTTGATACCAATCTTCGCGTCATCGGCGAAGAAGATCTCACGGACGAGAGTGACAATGAAGCTGTAAACCTGAATGAAGCCATGCTGAACTTTTTTCTTATATACAGAATGCACACCACTCAGATACTCTCACAATATTGTAACTATTTGGAATTCAAAAATGCCGGGGAAATGCCATCAGTTTGCCCCAATGCCCTACATTCGTTGGAACAAAATGATATCAGCAGAGTTATCGCATTCAGTCCAGCCTCGTGTACCCCTGAATCGTTTAAATTTGTCGAAATTCCTACTACTGATTCAAATAATGAAGACAAGAGTGGCTTTATCAACATTACAAGACTGTATAGTGGCGAAGAAATCCCATTTAAAATTCCAAATATCGATTGGCTTCTAAGACATAAATGGATTACAAATGCAGATGCCAGAGATACTGCAATCTATGTAACAGCATTCGAGTTGTTTCTTCCAAGTGATGGAACACCTGGTTCAAGAAAAAAGATTTCCAATAAACAACAGAGTGGTCAGTCTAAAATCAAGATCACAAAATCTGAAGCTGAACGATCCTTAATGAAAAAGAGTTTTCTTACCAAAAAGAAAGTGATAAAGAGTGCCAGTTCATTTGTACCAGAGCAAGGACGAAAAGATGTTTCACTAAATTTAATGAGATCACGTCGTTCGTCAACAGAACGTGAAATTCGGTTCAAAATCACAGCCAGGCATTCAGCACCATTGTTTTTTGAAGATGAGTCAGACCGTTATGGATTGCAGCCAAACCGGAGATACATATTCACATACCAAGAAAATGCAGATTCTTGCAGACAAGATACAATCGACAATCCATATTCAAGCAGTCTTCCTGAACTCTGCCCTGTTTCTCTGAAACCTGATGACAACGATGTCAACCCTTCAGTGTTCTCTTTATGGAAGATCAAGTTGCAGGCTCCCACGTTTGAAAACATCCCAGAAGTTGCCAATACACCTCTCAAGGCTGCTATCAGGTTGTGCAAAGTCAAGAAGCCTTCAACTGTTTCAAAGAAGAAGAAGAACAAGAAGAAGGAAGGAATAAAGGAGTAAGCATGCAAAGTGGAGCAAAAATGAATAAAAGAAGTAATCTGCTGACAAGCGAATATTGAAATTTGAGAAACTTGAATCCACATGTTTTAATTAAAATATTTACCATTTTTTCTCACATAACGAGTAGTGTAAGTTATTAACAAAGTAAGCTATGCCAGTATTGTTTAGAATATAGGAAGATATCAGAATTAATTGTCATAGTGGCAAAAAATACAAAAAGTGAAGCACATTTATGACTCGCGATGCGCGCGCACAAGCGAGCATGTCTGGCTTCCGCAAGTCTAGAGCTTTAGCTGATCTTGGTGGGTGGGGAAAAACGTTATGTTCTGCGTCCTATCTCTGTTTTTTATGTTTCTTTTGAGCATCTAATTAAAACGGTCATTTTTTATTTGGAGCGAGAGGTATTCATTGCGTTTAAGGTAATGATAATTTGATTAAAGCAAGCCGTTGTGAAGATTTCGGATTTTGAAGGAGGTACTTATGTATTGTTTGGATATTTATTTCAATATTGGCAGCCGGCAGCAGAAAGAAGCAGAAAGAACAAGATTGATACGAGAAGACCAATTAAGCTTGAAAATCGAATCATTGAATAACTTAATTTACTATATTTACAAAAGAATGAAAAATAATAAAAGTAAGCCAAAAGATAAGGAACCGTTAAATAAATATCAACAGAACTGAAACATTAAGAAAATTTAAAACACTATAAAACCAAAATAAATATTTAACTTTCTTAAAAAAATTGTCTGCTATTGTTGGGAGCGGGGTTAATGCTATAAATAGCCATACCCGCTCTACTATTCCATACAGTGGAAACTTCTCGTCGTTGTACTTGCAGTAAAAAATAAATGCGGCTTTTATTAACAATGGAAATGAGGACATCAGTGCGGCATCGTAAGCATTGTCCATAATCATAACATAATATTGGCTGGACCTGATATCTCTCACGATAAGCAAATCAGGATTTTTTTCTCCTGTTGATTTGATAGAATCGAATGTTTCCAGAACCTGCTTTTTGCTTCTTTTCGCCAGCAGTGCAGCACTGAAGCAGGCTAGATCGTCATCTAAAAGAAAATCATACTATTTACTTCAACCGGAAAATGATCAGACGTAAAGATACTATTTAGATATAGTCCTTGTTTATGACGGAGTATTCGGTTCAAAATCTTTTTAGCCTCTTTGGGGCTCGATTTGATGATAAAAGTCTTTTATGTGGCTATTATCTTTTTCATAGCAACAGAACGAACAGAAAAAACAACGCAACGTCTCTTCCTTCTTTCGAAAGTCAAAAAGTCACTGTTGGAAAGTCATTGAAAAGAATAACAGGTTCGTTCACACTTTTTCGCAGCTAGGGGCTCAGTGGAGTATAGATGAAGAGCTGCTATTAAGATTGGAAGAATACGTCTGTCATATTTTCGGTAAGAAGAAGAAAGATGTGAATGCAGTTCGCTACGAAATCTTTAAAAATGGATATGAAAAGAAAGGAAAGATTCAAGATTTGTCGCTGTTGCCACCATGTCGGCAATCGTTGCAGTTGCACTGCCAGCGATCAAACTACATAGCAAAAGTGTGGAGATCTTGCCTTCAAGCGAACATTGACTTTGCAGATATTGAGCGAAACGGATGGTCAGCGGACGGAAAAATAGTCTGGGTGGATGCGGCTTTCCCTGAAGAGGTAGAACAAATTTTAGTTGGCGTAGAGAGTAATGACGAGAGCAGTGATGATGGTGAGGACGAAGAATGTAGTGACAGTGATGAGGACTTCTTGTAAAACTTGGGTATGATCGCTTTAATGCTATTAGGATATATTTTAAGGCATTAACATATTCGTATTAGGTGTTCTGGTAACATTGAGGAAAATTCGAAAAGGTTCTAGTTTGATAATTCATTTTCCTCAGCCGCAGAGCATTTTAATTTGCCGCGGGCACCTTTTGCATTCCCGGTGGTAATAGGGTTAACATCAATATGTAACCCCCGTCTTCAAAATTTTGATCCCCCTGATACCTGCACCATGCTGCTATTTTGTGTAATTAGCAAAACAGGAACAATTTCGCACATAAAAGATGCATATCTAAAGCAAAGGAATACGGGGACATCATTTTCTAAAAGATCTAAAATGTCACAGCAAGAGAACATTACAATGGAGAAAAATAAATACACAAAGGTAATTCAAGTCAATCATTGAAACGAACCACCCTCATTATTCCAGGGAAATTTGCCACAAATGACGTCTCTATAAATGACATCAACGCAGTATTGCATTGCTTGCCAGCTTCGTTGTGGTGTTATATTTTTCAATCACATGTTTCAAAGCAATCTTCCTTGAAAACATTGATTTCCTCGGCTTTACTCTATTTCTTGACGTATCTGAGAAACACGATAGCTTTCAGAATGTCTAACAACCTAAAGAACTGAAAATGTAACATAGGTGCGTTACGAGATTTACTGACCGGCTTACCGAGTTTACCGAGCAATTTCGCTGCTCAATTGATTACAGTATACTCTCGGTAAATGGAACCTGCACGGAACCGAAAAAATGGTCCCACTTATCGAATGTTCCACTTATCCGAATTATAGGTTTCTTAATGCAAATCCAAGGGACCGGGGAAATTGATTCCAATAAACGAAAGTTCCACTTATCGAGAGTAGACTGTAATTACAAGACCAACTATACAAATATCACTCTCTCAACTACTGTAAATCCATTTCCTATTTGTTGGAAGTAGCCATTAAGCCAAAACTGTCTCTTGAGAAAAGCTAACTTTCAATGAAGTTTACTCTCGCATTCAGTGCAAAGAAGCTTAAGGAATGACATGCACCAAATACTTGCACCAAGAATGCTGCAGTTTCTGCAAATGGCAGCATTATCTGGGATGCAATCACTAATCAAGCATATTATGTTGAAGTAAGCATTCTCTGCCTTAAGGCCAACTTTCATTCAATGATTTCTTTATCATTTGCCACTGTGTTTCTTTTTTCAAATTTCCAGTTCCACAATAAGCTTCCATGAATAGTTTGAGATAGGAATATTTACAATTTAAGCACTTGTAAGCCTAAACACTAGACATCAAGACAAAATAAAATGCTACATCAATGATTTGCCATGAATACCCTGACATGCAATTGTGCATTGAGCTTGGTGTCGCTACAAGAAATTCACTTGATATCAGGAAGAAGAGCTGGGTAGTCTATCAATGTTTGCACTTTTGCAGCATGAGAATAGAAAAACCCAACTTTGGTGTTACTCATAGTTTCATGTTCAAAGCAACCATCAATGTGAAATTGAACAAATTAAATCAATACAAAAAATGTATTATAAAGTATGTGTTTGCCTATAGAAGGAATAATCAATGTGTTCCGGTATTTCATCAAAACTATCACTATAACTTGCATCAGAGCCTGCTTAAAAGTGTCAAAACACGTTTATCACTCAATTAAAATTAAAGAGGTTTTGCTTCCTATTATTAGGTTATGTTTATGTATCTAAGCTTATTAGAAATTAAATTAGGTGTAATTATACCATTGGATTCTTTTATCCCAGTAGCCTTTCCACGTTTGTAAACCCTTGCAGGATTTTCCCATTGTAATGTCTAATTTCAACATCTCTATTAACCTCAATGAACTTGTGGGATTTCTTTATCAGTTCTTCGTTTCGCTTTTTGTGCAGGAGGTAAAGCATTATTTGCCCATTCACCCAGCTCTTGGAAAAAGCCAAAATGCTTGAACTTCTTCAAAAATGTTCTATTATTTAAATGCGAATCCAATAATTTACAACTCTACATAAAAATCATTTAATACTACCTACAATACAATGTACAATTCGCAACTAGGCCAATCACCGCCATTACAAAAATAACAGAAGAAGAATAATCTGTGCAACCACCCACCATACTATGTACTTCATGTAAAAAAAGCACTTTAAACACGTATACCAAATATGAACACAACGTTCATATCTGATTGCAGAGTGCATATGGTCATTATGTTCATATTTGTGATGTGATCAGGCTGTCTGTCGTCAGGCTCAGGCTAGTGTAAAGCAGCGCATGCGTATTATAATGTCTTGACCGTTGATGTAGTTCAACGATCAGACAAAGCTGTTATGTGTTATTTGTTTAGTAATCTCTCAATCGAAACTAACTGATTCTCAAACGCAAATGCTTTTAATTATCACCAAAGGGCATAAAGTATGCTAATTAACCTTGCACATTATACGTATTGGTACCAAAACTTGCGCCAAATTCTTTGTTGATCACAAGCAAAAATGAAGCGAACAAAGTCTTCTGGCTGTAAACCTGCGATAAATGTTCATTTGTCATGTCGCTAATTCAATCCTCTGGAAGCAAAACTCTCTTGCATGCTCTCACTTACGTTAAACAAATACGTCAATAGCGACAGCCCGCGGACCACCCAAGAACAAGCTTAAAGCCAAAAAGAACAAGCTGAAAAATCTCAAAGGAACGTTAGAACGACCCTAGATTACATTAACAGAGTTTCTTCCTGTCTCATCCCTTTTCTGGCTTTTTGTCCCCGGGGACAGGGCTGCCAGATGTCAATTAGCCCGCGAAGCCAAGTAGATGATAAAAAACCCAAGTTAAGCCAAATTTTGAAAAGAAGCTAAAAAACAATAGACGTTGCTAAAAGTTAAAGGCAACACTAATATGGTGGCATCAAGAGTTCAAGAACAAAAAAATTATCATATTGTAGTTCAAAAAACGCACAGAGTTTTGATAATGTCATTATTATCACCCTTATCTTCTGAACCCTCTTTTTTTATTTGTTCTGCATTAAGTTAACTTAGCTCCTTTCTGTGACAACAAAATCTTTGTAACATCCATTTTGAAAATTCAAGCTTGTTCTTATCCAGACTATTGTATCCAATGGAGTTCATGTCATCCTGCTTCGTTGTTTTGTTTTGACACATGTAACACAGGAGAAAACTCTCTCCGCTATGGCATTGCTTACATTTACGCATAGGCACGTCAATGCATATTCTGCAAGAAGCTTGAATGGCATGCTTCCATCAGAATGTTTATACTTTGATGCTCCTAACCAAACATTACCGTATCCTCTTGGATACTTTCGCCGAAAACACTCTCATCGGTTCAATTGACGAATTGGATTTTTCTGTATTGGCTTTTGATCAAATCGCTTTTTTCACATCTTATATGGGCAAATAGCATATATTTTAGTCCGGTAGCTGAAAGGGGGGTAGTACCACCAGACGAGGTAATTTATGAGACCCAGTGATTTTGGTCAATTTTGGGGCGTAGAATCCAAATTTCGATGTTCTTTTTATGGGGGAGGGGCCGTTTCGGAGATATGGGGGCAAATGCCCCCAAATTCAACAAAAGCATGTTATAGTTAAAACTGTGACTATACCTCTTAAATGTTTGGTTTCTGATTGTAAGGCATTGATTATGACCTGATCAAGCTTATTGGAGGATTTTTAGGTTTCAGGCCAGGGTATAGAAATTTTGGGGTAACCGTGCCCCCAAATGGGGGCAACAAGGTAATTTGATCAAAAAGTAATCAAAAACTTCTCTTCCTATGAATTTGAGGGCGTAGAATCTGAATTCCGATGTTATTTTGACAAGAAAGGAGCCATTTTGGAGATATAGGGGTAAATGCCCCCAGAACAGGGGGTAAAGTGGGCTATTCTCATTTATATTTTTGATGACGTCACACTATTGAACTCTATACCGGGCTTTATTTTGGCAACTTATTGACTTTAACTATGATAGAACTCAGTAATTACCTGAGTTTTCATGCAAGAATATAATTTAGTCATCATCGCTGTCACTATCACTGCTCTCTTCATCCGAACTCAGCATATCGTTTAAGACTTCCTCTTCCATACCATCACCATTACCATCTTCTATCAGGAGCTCAGCTATCTCCTCTGGATACGCTTCCACTGTCCAATTTATTGTCATGTTTGGTAGCCAACCATGATTGCATGGATCATCCAACGCTAGAATAGGATTTGATGCATTTCGCCACATCCTTGCCACAAAATTTGCTCGCTTGCAATGTAACTCCAGGCTGGTCTGGCATGGTGGAAGGAGAGACAAATCGATGACCTTTCCATCCTTTTCCAATCTCTGCCAAAATATTTCTTTCCTTGCCTCGTTCACTGAATGCTGCTGCCTTCTTCCAAAAATTGCACAAACAAAATGTTCCAATCCAGCCAGTTGGTCGAGAGTAATATGTTGACCGTTTCCTAAAGAAGCGAATAAGTCAAGAAATACTGAATTCTCTTTGACGTGCTTCCAACAAAGTTGCTTCCCTTTGCGCAGAATGCTGGAAACGTAGTCGTTGCCCGTCAAGCAGTGCTCTCTTTACCTTTGTGACAGTGTGCATGCACTGACGTCTAAAATCTTGCGGTATTTTCCTGTTCCATTGTCGATCAGTTTACGTGCGTCGAATTCTCCTGCTACTAAAATCACAGGTATATCGAAATCGCCTGAGCTGGAACGGACCACGCAGACAGTACCCTCGCCGTTTTCTCTCGTTGCATGCTTGATCATGAAAGCTATTTTGGAATCAGCTTCTTCGTGATCATTTTCTAGCTCTGGTACGTTGGTTGATATTCCATTCTCGATCTTTATACACGAGCTAGCCCTTGCCACATATAGTGAGCGTTCACTAAGTTGATTGCTGCTTTCAACCCAGACCTTTTCCATCAGCTCAAACATTCTTTCTTTATTTTCGCCGTTGCTCAAAAATCTTTTAAAATCGGCAGGGATTCGAATATCTGGTGTTCGGATGACAAATTTATCTTCATTACCACGAAGAACCCTCTCTGCATTTTTAATTGAACTAGCCGGGGGCGCTCGCGTTCGCTCGCTTCCCGGAGGGGGGCAAGTGAAAAAAACTTAATGTGGTTGGCGCACTTCGTGCGCTGCATTCGCTTGCGCTCATGCCCCTTTCAACCCCACGTACAATAGGCTAGCTCGCTGCGCTCGCGTGTGGTTGGCGCACTTCGTGCGCTGCATTCGCTTACCCCTTTCAACCCCACGTACAATAACTTAGCTCGCTGCGCTCGCCTGTGGTTGGCGCACTTCGTGCGCTGCATTCGCTTACGATCATGCCCCTTTCAACCCCACGTACAATAGGTTAGCTCGCTGCGCTCGCCTCTGTGGTTGGCGCACTTCGTGCGCTGCATTCGCTTACGCTCATTCCCCTTTCAACCCCACGTACAATAGGTTAGCTCGCTGCGCTCGCCTCTGTGGTTGGCGCACTTCGTGCGCTGCATTCGCTTACCCCTTTCAACCCCACTTACAATGGGTTAGCTCGCTGCGCTCGCCTGTCTATCTATTATCAAGAAACATTAGCTGAAAGGGCGCACTTCGTGCGCTGCATTCGCTTACGCTCATGCCTCTGCCTACTCCTCTTGCAACAGTTTGGCTCGCTTCGCTTGCCTGATAACCCCTTATCATAATTTGTTTATTGAAACTTTGGGCTTGTTTACATTAGGCCTAAGCGTCGCAAGCATGCCGAAGCAACAATGGCGGTCGCCTACTACCTAAACTACAACTATCTCACTCAAAAAACAAAACAAAGCTATCACCTGTGTTCTCAATTGTTTCCTGTAATTTTCGAGAGGTCTCTCAAACAATTAGCAAGTCTTTACAAAGATAATTCAGGTCGTAAAACACTTTGAAAGGCGCCCAGTTATCCTTTGTGTGCAAAACAAAAACACGCGTCTTCTGCAAAAGTACCTGCTGTTCAACCCGAGGACAAATTTGCATGATAACGAAATACGCGTGACAGTTCACGTGAAGTCGCGAAAGAGCCAATCAAATTTGAGCCAATCAAATTGCAGGAAAAGGCGAAACGGGTCACGTGAAGAGCGAATACTCTTTTCGAAAATGGAGTCGGGGACGCGAATTTGGAAGTTTCGCCAGCGTAAACCGTCGTTTTTTCGTGATAGCACAATTAGTGGAGTAATTAATAGAATAACTCAAAAATTCTTTTAAAATAGGCTTCCAAAAATAGATAACTTTTGCCTACTCCAGAAACGGAGACTTTCCATGCAAGTCTCAACCTTTTGCGACACCATTGAAAAAAGCCTTATTGATCACCAAATCGCCGTTTCGTCCCATTGTTTTTGGGCGTTCGACCTATTGTTTCGGGTCGAATCTATTGTTTTAGGCAGAGTTTCGCCACCGTCACGTGACCTCCGCAGAATATATATATTAGAAGATCCTTGTAGGAATCACATACTATGTATATTGTGCTGTACTGTGATGGAATTTCCCGTAATATCATAATTGCCAATTCTCTGAAAGTGTCAGGTGTTTTTACGATACTACGGATAACTGCAGCCAGATCCAGAATATAACATGCATTTCGACGCTCTGTAGATTTGATTTCGCTTCTTTCAACCTCCAATGAAGTCAGAGCTGCTTGAAACAGCTTGCTTTTTGCTTTTTTTCGCCTCGTGCCATCACAAGTCGCTAGGCTTAGGGGAACTGGTGCCAAAGGGTAACATAAAGCTGCATCAATATTTACCGTTGCGTTTCGTTGTTGAGACTTCGCCGCCAAGAGACCTAAAATATCTCGTTGGACCATGATTTCTTTCGACTTGGTTTTGGGCGTTATTTTCATTTTGCGACCCGTGTCTGCAAAACTCTTCCATGTTGCGCGTTTGATTGGATCGAAGATTGATTTCTTTCCATTTCCTTCTCCAGCCAAACGTTCGCAGAACTCATTCATCATTGAATGGCCACGTTCCTGGACCGTCAGAAGGTGCTCCGCAATATCATCTCCAATGGGACTTCCTGAAGCAAGATTGTACAACCTATTTACATAAATGTCAGCATCGAAAGGATTAAGGAAGTCTTCTTTTAGGATTTTCATGATCTTTCTAACTCTTTCTTCGGATTTCCTTATCTCAGACTCTCGCAGACATTTACGAGGATTCGTTGATGTACTATCAAGACCTGTTTCCATTCTTAAACCATTTACCAACTGTGCTGAGAAAGGACGCGAGAGAACCCATTTTTCGTAAGTGCTGGCTTGCGTAGTGAAATTCTTGATGCCTCCTATGAAAAATATATGGACTCATTTTCAAATCTCACATGATATCAGGTTCAATTTCATACCGCTGGAAACCTTGTTTCATATAAACTAGTTTAGATTGTTCATTGTGAATGTGGTAGAAGTAGGGCTCAAATTCAATCTCACCTGCTGTTTTACTGCTCTTCATGAACGTTTGTTCTCCTGCCCCATCTATGGACTGGCCAATGTTGAGGGTATTTTGGCAGACTGACAATCCTTTTGTTTTAAGCTCCCCCTTAGCACCAGGATGAGTATTTTCTAGGTTTTCTAATTGAAGGCAGTAGTATGCACCATATCGGGAGTAATTTTGTTTGTTACATGAAAAGCACAGAGCTATGGAGTCTTTCCAGCATTGAATTCTTTCTTCAAAATTGTTGGTGTTAATTAATAATGGAGGAGATGCTGTCGGTCTACGAACTGCACGTATTTCATCCAGAACTGCGGAGTTTTCCCTTATTGACCATCCTGACATATTTGCTTCTGCTCTTCATACTTTTTTTCGCAGTTGATGAAGGATTTTCTTTTGAGGTATGCTTCACTTTCAGCTCTATTTTGCAACGATTCCTCAGCCACAGACAATGAATCTATACTTTCATTGACATATGCTTGGCAAAATAGCCTTTCGATTGCCTCACTAAAGCATTCGTTAATCAACCAGCTTCGATTATAGTGTTTGCCGCTGAGAACACCTTGTAAACTCCCAGAAGTGCAGAGATTTGCTTGATAGACTATTTCTTCGAATCCACTTCCTTGAACAATCTTTCCGATTACGCCGAAAAACTCCATGAAACCATGAAGGTCTCCAAGGTGGACAATAACATTACTGAATTCTGCAGGATAGTTCCAAAGAACGTGAAAAAATTTTGCCGCTGCTCCTGCATCTGTCGTTATATGCGCATACTTCATGTTGGATGCAATCGCTAATTTCTGCGATTGGTAGATACATTCAATTACAGTGCTGTATTCGGCAATGGGGCTAATTATCGGTGGAAGAATTGTCAAGATTGTTGCAGAGCTGTTTTTTGAGCCACAAATGAGGATTACCCATCCTACAAAACGTGATATTTCTTGATTTCCGCAAATATGTGAAAGCCTTAAGAGTTTCCACAGAAGGAGCATGCTGTGAGATTTCTTGTTGATGTTGTTTGCCACTGTTAAAGAGAACTGAGATGGTTCTACGTGAGGTTTTATTACTTTCTTTGGCAAAGTATGGGGAATGACAGATACGGTTTTGCGACCTGAGCTAGGAATGCTTATTGCAAGTGTTAAGGCAGGGTTCGACACGAGAAAGTACAACCTTCTGCTAGCTTGCGAGTACGATATCTGATTGAATTGCATAGTGACTTGAGTTTCATACAAACATACTGTGTCTGACGACAGACAGCTTAGACATAAATTAAACACAATAACAATCAAACAATTATAACAGGACATTAATTAATACGATAATAATAACAATGATAACATCACTCCCCTCCTAATTTTGATAATATAGGAATGTTTTAGTGAGTGACGTATTCTCCAAACCTCAAAGGAACATTTATGTGCTGCCGCAGCCGAGCTGGACGACCGATGTGCTGATGGTCCCCATTTTGCGCTAGGTTCCCCATGTCTTCTCCATTGGGAACACCATCACCTCTTACAAGGGTAATTTCTCCCGTTTCCTTAACAGGGCAATAAGGGACCCCTTTGTCACATGGCACAGTGCAAATCTTAATGTTATTGTGATGAATAACAACATCGCCACCCCCTTCCTTAGATTGAAGTCGGTAGTTGACGCCAAATCTAGAAATTATCTTATAGGGTCCAATCCAGCGTGTTCCAAACTTCCAAGCCTTAGGCCGGCTTAACCACACAGACTGACCAACAGAAAATGGGCTCCAATGGTTTGAAAACGAGTTTTTGTTTTCCTGACGACGTCTACCTTGGTCTAATCTAGTCTGTGCTGCTTGCTTAATACTACTTAATCGACTACGGATGGAACGAACTACTTCATGTTGGCTACCTGGGTTCTTAAGGGGTACACCTAAATCTGAGTCAAGTGGCGTGCGTGCTTCGCAACCAAAAACCATTTCGTATGGGCTGAAGCCGGTAGCTGAATGAACGCTGGTGTTGTACGCGTATACAACCAGATCAACCCATAAATCCCAGTCATCACGGTATTTTGAGACAAAAGCGGATAACATGTCTTGAATTGTGCGATTTTGGCGCTCTACAAGTCCGTCGCACTGCGGATGATAAGCAGTGGTGCGCGTTTTCAGAATACCCATCAACTGGCAAACTTCGTGCATCAAGTTTGATTCAAAATTTCGACCTTGGTCAGAGTGTAATACGACGGGTGGACCAAATCGACTAAACAATTTG
Source organism: Sanderia malayensis (assembly GCA_013076295.1). Lineage (NCBI taxonomy): Eukaryota > Metazoa > Cnidaria > Scyphozoa > Semaeostomeae > Pelagiidae > Sanderia > Sanderia malayensis. Next base: position 5,802,928 of record RQOL01000699.1, on the reverse strand, counting down.
GACACAAGGATGCTGGCGACAGTGGTTGCTTTTTGGTCGGAAGTGGGGAAAACCTCGCACCATTTGGTAAAATGGTCCATAACAACTAATAAGTGTTTATTTCCGCGAATAGTTTCACTAATTGGCCCCATGTAGTCCATGGCCCAAAAGACAAAGGGTTCGCTGACGTCAATCGATTGTAGTGGTGCATGGTCAAAGTTTGTGTTGGCTTTATTGCGTGCATTGTTTCACATCCGGCTTTAAAGTTACGAATCTGTGAACTCATTTTTGGCCAATAAAACCGCGTTCGCGCACGTTCCAAAGTTCGAGTAATGCCCATTTGACCGGAATAGGGACTGTTGTGAATTCCTTCCAGGACGGTGGGGATGAGTTTTGGTGGGACAACAAAAGTATAGCTTCGCATTGATGAATTACCGGGGAGAGATTTAACTAAGAGGCCATTATGGACGGAAAGATCATCCCAGCAATGCCAGTAGGCACGCAAATTAGGGTCAGACTGCCAAGCAAAAGAGGGAGGTTTAGGAAGCTTGAGTAGTTTAATTTCAATGATTTTACTTATGCTGGGGTCTTCTAATTGGGCTTCCTGGAGATTATAACCTGGTTGCATGGTAGTGACGCAATTTAGGGCTGGTTGTAAGGGCATGCGAGACAATGCGTCAGCATTTCTGTTGGCACTACCTGGTCGATGTTTAACAGAAAAAGAAAATTCTTGAAGGTCCATGATCCAACGGGCGAGCCGGCCTTTAGGCTCGACAGAATGGAGCCAACGTAGCGCGCTATGATCAGTGACAACTGTAAAATGATGGCCTAGTAAATAAGTGCGGAAATGATCGGTTGCAAACACAACCGCAAGAGCTTCTTTTTCTGTTGCCGAGTAAGCTTTTTCGCGGTGCGTGAGCGAACGACTGGCATACGAAATGACACGCTCGTGTCCGTTGTCATCTAGCTGCGTAAGAATAGCACCAAGTCCTTGATCCGAAGCGTCCGTTTGCAAAATAAATGGTGCACTCAAGTCCGGATAAGCAAGTATCGGTGCTTGGCACAGTAAAGTCCTTAATTGAGTGAAAGCAGATTCCTGAGGTTCATTCCATTCAAATTTATAACCTTTCTTAGTTAACAGGACTAACGGTGCGGCTAACGTAGCGTACTGGGGAATGAAACGGCGATAGTAACCAGAAAGGCCTAAAAATGAGCATGCTTGTTCGAGGTTGGTAGGCGTAGACAAACGTGAAACAGAGTCGATTTTAGAAGGGTCGGTGTGTACGCCTTTAGCTGAAACAATATAGCCTAAATAATTTACCTGCAGGGCACCAAACACACACTTGGACAGTTTAACGCGGAGATCGTGGGTGCGAAAACATTGTAATACTAATTCTAAGCGGTCGCACTGTTGTTGTAAAGACGTGGAAGGTATGATGATATCGTCAAAATAGCACAAACATGTTTCATAATTTAGACAAGAAAGAGCAATCTCCATTGCGCGGTGAAAAGTTGCGCAGCCGTTTGAAACGCCAAAAGGCATACGGTTAAATTCCCAAATGCCGTCTGGGGTTACAAAAGCTGTTTTTTCGCGATCTTTTGGTTCAACGCCAATTTGCCAGTATCCAGAGCGTAAGTCTAAGGTACTAAAATACTTAGCTCCACGTAAAGAATCGAGTAATTCGTCCACTCTGGGAAGAGGGTGAGCATCCCTTGAAGTAACTGCGTTAAGCCCCCGGTAATCAACACAGAAACGCATTGTTCCATCGCGTTTTTTGACTAAGACAATAGGGGAAGCCCATGGCGAAATACTTGGGGAAATAATACCCTGCGCGAGCATGTCTTTAATTTGTTTCTGGGTTTCTGTGCGGTACGCGTAAGGCAAACGTCGAGGTGCTTGACGGACAGGTTTGGCCTCACCGGTGTCAATCTTATGTGTTATGACTTTTGTCTGTCCTAACTTCTCGTCAAAAACATCAGAATAACGCAACAAAGTTGTTAAAAGTATATCTCGTTCATTTTGGGATAAAGAAGTACTCAGTGCAGTTTTTAAAGAATCAATTAAATCGGTGCATGGTGCTTCACTATGTGAAGCAGCATTGACGGTGCCACACAGCAAGGTATCCCTTTCAAAAGCACCACGGGTCGCCACAGGAAACGTTTCAACGATCTGGCAAAATTGGCCTATGTTGGTTCCGGCTGTTAATTCGACATCAACATTAGATGTATTTAATAATCGGACAGGAATTTCGTAATGCTGAGCTTCGCATACTGAATAAGCTGCATGAATATTACGTGGAGCTGACTCGTTTTCAATTCGTATAACCATACCAAGACGTATCTGACTATTTTGGGAAATTTTCCCAACTCCAGTAACTTTGGTTCTACAAGGCAAACTAAAACTCGTTTTCAAGCAAATCGGAACAGGACTCCAAGACGAGGATTGTACAAATAGTCACGAGTTGGCGGTCGAGGGCTGGGGGTCAGACGCAACAGGCCGGTCGACTGGAACAGAACTGGATAGAGTTTGCGGGACAAGGGGGTTTCCCCATGGGATCCCGTAAGAACATAACCCGAGCGATGGGCAAAATAAAGCAAATTTAATTGGTTGGAAGTCAAAAAATCCCACCCTAGGACACATTGCAATGGCTGGGAGAGGTGATCAGCAACAAGAAAACTACCTGAGCATGAAACGGGGCCATTGCAAGAGTTAAGGAAGGTAAGCGGGGCTTGCACTGAGCCATCTGATCGAAGCGACTCTCCAGTGATGCCAAAACATCGTTGTGACGTCGGTTCAAGTAGGGGTGTGGGTTGAATTTGATTAAAAACACGGCGGGAAATGAAGGATTTCATAGAGCCAGTGTCGATCAAAGCCTGTACCGGTGTATCACCGAAGCAACACTCAATTATGGGCTGGGGGGAACAGAGGTGTCGGTAATCCCAATAGAAAAAACACGGGGGTGACCATCAGCCCAGCCTAATACTGTGGCACCCCTTTGAAGTTTAAAGAATCTGTACTCACGTTTTCTTTTTTGTTCGCACAATGAGGCTCCAAGTGCCCCCATCCATAGCACAGCGTGCACTGCTGGTTATACGGACAATCTCTAGCAAAGTGGCCTACCGCATGGCAATTGAAGCAGCGGGCGGTATTTGTCCCTCTTCGAAAATTTCCGCGAGGTCCGTAGCTGGTTGGGCGTTGCCAATTCTTGCCGCGCGGTGTGGAAGCTGACGGTGGTACGTACGGCGTGGATTGTACTGGTGGCGGCTGGTATTGTGTGTGGGCATCCAGTCGGGCGGTCAGGCGTTTGTTGTCAGTAGACAAGGCGGAGACGGCAGCAGTCAATTCGGCAATCTGAGGAGCCAAGGAAGCTTGCTCTGCAACAAACGGCAACGGCGAAGCGGATTCTTTGGTGGAAGCGGGCAGAGCGGCAAATAAGTGAGATGATCCCAATTCGTTATCAGGGCCGTGGATGGCACGAAAACGCTGAACAAAATGTACCATTTCAGCGAGGCTAGGCGTCGGGTTGTCCTCGAGAAGCTTAACTTGAAGATATTTCGGTAAGCCTTTGATGAATTGTCGCGAAAGAAGGGCGGTGCGCGCTTCTTCGGACATACCAGGCTCAGCTTTGGATAATAAATCTCTGATGCTCCACAAAAATAGAGATGGGTCTTTGGTGGGACGGAGTAGACGCTGCTCGAAGTCTCGGTAATACTGCTCACGGCCAACGGCAGGGCAAAGTAATCCTTGTAAGCTCGTAGTCAAATGCTCGAACGTGTCTTTCTCGCCATCAGCCAGGGTGTGGTAATAAGTCGCGGCCGGACCGCGCAAGAAAGCTGGTAAAACGGCGAGCTTCCTGGCTGCATTCCATGAATTGGCAGCAGCACATACGTTGAATTGGCGAACCCAATTCACGAAATCGCCGGATTCAAATTTCTCAGGCAGAATGGTAGACATCGTTTGGTTGTAGTTTAACTTGCTGCTCCTGTCACCAGTGTTAAGGCAGGGTTCGACACGAGAAAGTACAACCTTCTGCTAGCTTGCGAGTACGATATCTGATTGAATTGCATAGTGACTTGAGTTTCATACAAACATACTGTGTCTGACGACAGAGAGCTTAGACATAACTTAAACACAATAATAATCAAACAATTATAACAGGACATTAATTAATACGATAATAATAACAATCATAACACAAGCTCTTCGCGAAGTTTTGACCCATCTGATTTCTCTTGAAAAGCAATCCCATGGCATGTATGAAAACCTCCATGTATTGTCTCCTTCTTACAGTCAAAGTTGTCCCACCAGAAAAAAGTAAGGACAGAGCTTGTTGGATCGGCAGGAAGCAAAGGAAGTGGATAATTTTGCTGTCTCATCTTTTGCACTAGTTCTGCTTGTGCAGTCTCGATTTTCAGCACTGTCTCGTAACTGCAAGAATTCCCATACTTTGACAGTATTTTTATTGGGAGTTTTTGCCCAGTGAGACTATAAAGAGCAGCAGCAATTAAAGTGTGTTTTGCTGTCATAAATTTTCCCTTTGAAATTGCATGAAGTAAGTCCTGGGCAAAAGATGACACGTATCGCTTTATGTAACAGCCTCGCCCGGCCCGGAGGCTGAACATTTAAAATATAATATTAATTGCAGCTATTTAAGACAAGAAAAGTCACTTCCAGTACGGTTTTCAACTTCTATATGTATTCATTCACAAAGCTCTGTCATCAAGACAACGTATAAGAAACTTAAAAAATCTAAGATAAGAAAACTGTAACTTGATACACAGACGGGGGCGTCATTGATTCGGTTATTTCATCAGTTTACACTCTTCCCCATTAGAGAAATGCTGTCTTCAACATTGTTTTCGAACTTTACCGCACTCATTAAAGTCAACAGGCAGACATGGCTCGCGCGATTCCATTCCGCAAAATATCACATCAGTTCTTTCAGTAGTCAGAAAGCAATATAACAGAAGTCGCCGGTAAATCGAGTAATGTATGTTCCCATACTAGTGTAGTAACTTATGGAAGTGTAATCCATGTTCTGAGAAGCGAAGTTGTTAGATCCATTTTTTTTATATATATACGAATAATGATAGCTAGAGTCTTTTCTCAACAAAACAAAATCTTTCAGTCAATAATATTAATAGTTCATAGTTTCAAACAAGCAATTTCCGATTAAATATCCAACGCTTGTAAAATCATTGGTACTGTCCGAATGCCGAATGCCAAAAGACGTTCTGAACTGCGGGTCCCGCAAACAGTGGTCTCGGGATTGTGTTAACATGTCCGTTCGAGTAAAGCAAAGGCGCAAAAGGATCCAATCTGGGGTTGCAAAGTTGTCTTGGGTGAAAACTTGGTTGAATAGAATTCAGAACGAACTGTTGTTGCTCCTGTGGCCTACCTAGTTGATTGTAGACTAAACGGGTAGGCGGATTTCTCATCCTTGTTGGTCGTTCGCGCAATGTCTCATCTGTACTCTCATTAATCGATGGGGGTTCGGCGGTAGACGATTGAACTTCTGATTCGGATAACCTGTCCTCTAGCTCTAACTCGTCTCTAACCGTTTCAGCGTCGAGATTTTCAACCGGTTGGGTACTAGGTGCAGTACCAGAAACATCATCGTCTGATTCTTGCATGGTACGAGGTTCGAAAGTAGGAATTTTGTCATCTGATTCGTATATGGTACGAGGTTCGAAAGTAGGAATTTCATCATCTGATTCATCTGAATCGTTGCTAGGATCTGCTTCCTCCGTGCGAATGTCTTTTTTGATGAGATGTTTCGACTTTCTGTTGTGTTCGTTCGCTTTATCTGTTGGGTTTTCCTCAAGCGTCAAGTACTCACAGGGCATTAACATTGTACGATGTAGTACTCTAGTTTTTCCGTTACCCTTTTCTGATTCGATTTCGTATACAGGACTATCTTCAGCAACGCGACGGATAACTTTGTAGATCGTATCCTCCCAATATGCTCTAAGCTTTCCGGGTCCACCTCTCTCGGATAAATTCTTTACTAGAACTCTATCTCCTTCAGACAACGTTGAAGTTCTAACTCTTTTATCATGTTGTTGTTTAATACGATCTGCGGCTTTAGCTGAGTTTTGTCTAACAGTATTGTAAGCGTCCTGCAATGCTTGTCTCCACTCCTCAACATATGCTTTGTAGTTCCTTTGTTTATTTGACCGAGGAGTGTCGAACAACATGTCTACAGGTAATCTTGGACCATGGCCAAACAAGAGTTGAAATGGGGAATATCCAGTTGATTCATGGGGTGAACAATTGTATGCGTGTACAAGTTTTGGTAAGTGATCTTTCCACTTTGTTTTAAACTTGTCTGGCAATGTTCTGAGCATACCGAGTAATGTTCTATTGGATCTTTCTGCCTTTCCATTTCCCTGGGGGTGATACGGTGTGGTTCGCGATCTTTCCATTCTACACAAGCGTTCAAGCTGATCAAACAACTGATTCTGAAATTCACCTCCTTGATCATGATGAATTCTTTGAGCAAATCCGAATCTCGTGAAAAAGTCGTTGAAAAGCCGTTCAGCTGCTTTTTTCGCTGACTTGTTGCGGGTTGGATATGCCTGTGCATATCTTGTGAAGTGGTCAACGACCACAAGAATGTACTCATATCCCCCTGAACTTCGTTCGAGGTGAAGGAAATCGATTGAAATGAGTTCGAACGGTGAATGTGTTAGAACTGGTTTCAGTGGCTCTCGTTGATTGAAAACTGGTTTCCGTTGTTTCAGACATGGACATTTCTTTGTCACGTATAGCTCAATGTCACTTTGCATGTGGGGCCAGAAGAATCTTTCTCTCGCGAGACTGACGACTTTTTCTGCTCCTATATGTCCCATCTCGTCATGGAGTTCTCTGAGTACGATTTGGTGCAAAGTTTTTGGTAATACGAGTTGACTATTGCTTTCACGTTTACGTCTAAGGATCCCCCCTCCGTCCAGATAGAGTTTGTTCCAGTCATATAAAAGCCTCTTTGTTAGGTGACTTTCGTTCCTAGTTTGTTCAGTTGATGGTTTGGCACCTTCATTTTTCCAAGCAATAATCTTGCGAATATTAGAGTCTTGTTTCTGATGTTGTAGAATGTCAATCTTTTCACATTTTCCCTGCCTACATTTATTGTTGATCATATCGATTTGAGCGATTTCCTGTTCCTTTGTAGACTTTGGGAGGTAGGTGCCGCAATTAGTTTGAATTTGAAGTGACTGGGCTGTCGCGTGCAGAACGTTAGGATCTAATTTCTGAGTGCACTCTTCCATCAGTTTGTTAATTTCTAATGGCATTCTCCTTAGGCCATCTGCATCTCCGTTGCTTTTTCCGGGACGGTAGTGTATAGTAAAGTTGTATTCTGCCAACTCTCCCACCGCCAACTCTCCCACCAACGAATTCCTGTCGCATTAAGCTTAGCCGTAGTCATCACATACGTTAGAGGGTTGTTATCGGTGAATACGCTGAAAGATGGTGCATAAAACAGATAGTCTTTAAATTGCTCTGTGATAGCCCATTTCAGGGCGAGGAACTCAAGTTTTCCAGAGTGCAGGTGATACCGTTTCTCTGCAGGTGACAACGAACGTGAAGCATAGGCAATAACTCTGAGTTTCTCTCTCTGTTTCTGATATAATACAGGTCCAAGGCCTTCTTGTGATGCATCCGTATGCAAAATATACGGCTGTTCTGGGTCTGGATATGCTAGTACTGGAGGGCTGGTCAGTGACTGAAGAATGTCAGCCAGTGCGCTTTGATGATTTTCTGTCCATTGTATAGCTGTATTCGAATGGAGCTGACCATTGTTCGTGCGTAATACTCTTTTATCGTCAGAGTCTGTGGATAATAATTCATACAAGGGCTTTGCCCGTTGTGCAAATGATTCGATGCTGCGTCGATAGTACGATAGCAAACCTAACATCTTTCGCAAATCACCAACTGTCTTTGGTTCTTTCTCTAGTAAACTCGTAACAGCCCATACATTATTTTCATCCATTTTATATCCGTCTTCTGAGATGATTCTACCAAGAAATCGGACCTGTTTTTGGAATAACTCACATTTCCTTCTCTTTAGTTTTATACCGTGTTCTCTCAGCCTTCTCAATATGCTTCTCACATGTGTGACATGTTCGTCGAATGTTTTGCTAAATATGATGATGTCATCAAGGTACGGAATGACGTATTTGTCACGTAGATCTCGTAGTATGTCCTCCATGTGTCGCTGGAACACTGCTGGTGCATTGGTCAGCCCGAAAGGAATTCTGTTCCATTCGAAGAGTCTCCACGGAGTTATAAAGGCAGTAAGATTACGCGAGTCTGGTGCGATGAAACCTTGATGGTAGGCCTTGCCTTGATCAAGAACCGTGAACCAGGAGCTGCCACCAAGATTATCAAGGGTCTCCTGAATTCTTGGCAGTGGGTGTCTGTCTTTCACTGTTTTACTATTAAGGCCACGATAGTCCACACAAAGACGTAGAGAGCCATCCTTCTTACGTACGCACACAACAGGCGAGGACCATGATGATTTTGAAGGCGAAATAAACGTTTTATTCAAGAGATCCTCTATATATGCCTTAACTTCACCGTACAGAGGGCGAGGAACTGCGAGATAGTTCTTTTGAACAGGATTATGATCATTCAATTCAATGTTCATTTCCAGCCCAGTGGCAATGCCTATATCTGAGTCATTGGCTGAAAATGATCCTGATTCTTCCTCTAACATTTTCTGAACAATTTTGTTTTGTTCATCAGTTAGTCCTTCGAAGCTAGGTCTGGGTGGATCGGTGTTGATGTTTTCCTTTATGGTTGGATGTTCCTAACATGCGTTAGGCTCCTGATGTGATGCATGGTTTTCCGTTTCATCGACCTCAAGTGGTATAACGGATTGGACAAGCTGTAGGTGGCCAACCACTGTCCTATTCTGAAGGCAAATGTCATGATCAGTTTCATTTTCTACATTAATGTGGATGATCTGTGTTTTTCCTTTCTTTAACGCTACAAGTGTTTCTGCAATTTTCAGACCATCAGGCAAACTTGCACAAATGTTGGGTTCAAATAGAGCTGGAATTTTCATGGGAATAAATTTACTATTGCCACGACAAGCGATTGATAACATTGATCCTTTTGGAATAACCATGTTCCTTTTTGGCGTTTTCATGGAGCAGACATAATCTTGTTCCGTTGATTCCTTGATGAGATTGATGAGAATTTTACTGTCATGGGTGTCTGTCAATGAAGGAAAACTAGCCTTTATCTGGTTAATTATAGCTTGATTAGCAGTTTGGATTATCCCATCCTTGTCCTTGATAAGCTCGCAAATAGTGTTGTATCCAATAATTTGTAGGTCTAGTGCACCAGTGGTGACAAAAAAAGGCACAATGACGGGTTTGTTTCCCACATTTTCAGAGCTTAGTTCTAATTCTAGCTCTATGAAACCTTCGTAGGGTATTGGTGTCCCATTTGCTGCATACAGTTTTACTTCCTCTGCAGCTGGCAGGAGGTCTTCAATTTTATGGATCTGTTTTGATGGAAAACTATTCATAACGTGTTCCTTTGAAATCACAGACACTTGGGCCCCTGTGTCCCACAATCCTTGAGTGTTGAGACCATCTAGTTTTATATTTACTGCACACTTTTGGCCTACTAGTTTTACAATTGAAGCTTGCTGGTGAGGAGTTAGATGTGCTGGGATCATTGTTACGTCATCTCTGGATAAATCCTGTTCCTTGAGTCTTCTAGTTGATAGCTTGTTGATTGCCTCGCATATGATTTTATGTTCTCTCCAGTGTTTCAGCTGACAATCTTTGCTGCAATACCTTACAGCCAAACATGATGAACATTGTCTTAAGCTCTCGGTGATGCTGTGGCAATAAATACAATATTTAGCTTGGGACTCAGTTTCACACTGGGCTACACCCTGTCCCTGCGGGACAGCCCTCTCTCGTTTCCCTGTTTCTGCCTCTGGTCTGCTTGCCTCTTTCGGCAATCCCTGGCAAAATGATTGTCTCCTTGGCAGTAGTTGCAGTGGAAGCATTCAGTAGCAGTACCCTTTTCCTTACAGCTAGTGCAGGCAAATGATTCCCTTGGTTTAGTATCCCTTGGGTTTGAATCTCCTTCTCGGCTAGCCCGAGAAGTAGGTTGCGTGTTGGAATTCTGGGAGGCCAGCTGTTCTTGGATGTTTTTAATTTGGGCTTGCATGGCTTTAACAGCAGCCAAAATGTGTGAGTCTTTTGTTTCAGAAGGATTTTTTTGTGATATTAGCTGCCTATTTTGCCCTTCACTCGACAAAACAGCATTTGCTTGCAAATCTCTTGACTTCTTCCCAAGTCGGGCCTGCCTTTCTGTCTCGGCGGAAGATATTGAGCTAACTTGGTGGATTAGCTCTTCATCTGAGATCTTTGTATCTTGTAGAATTGGTCGAAGTTTGGTAAGAATGTTGTCATATCTAAGACCAGTTTCTATACTCCGAAGGAACATTCCTTGAACTAGCTTAAAATCGTATTTCAGATTCGTATCAGCTTCTTGACAAGCAAAAAGGATTTTCTGTCTTAAATCGAGGGCTCTCAGGAGGAATGTTTCAGGGGTCTCTTTTTGTCCCTGACAGATGGTAGCAAGCTCCTGGTATAGCTGAGTGCCACTTTTTTCTTTGTAATGCGATCTGAGGATCTGTCTGAGCCTAGGGAGGGTCAAGTCTCGCAATGTTTCAATATAGCTTCGCAATTGCAAACCAGGTTTCATTGATTTAATAATGGCTTCGGTAATTTCTTTTTCGCTGTAGCCTTTTTCAAGACCACTTTCAATTTGTCGAGACAGGGAGACAAAGCTCACTTGGTCACCCCTACCCTGTTCACCAATTTGGCCCTGAATTTTCAATTCCCGGCGAAAAATGAAGCTGAAATTATGCTGGTCATGGGCTTTCCCTTGTGAATGGCCGACCCTTGCTCCTGAATTTTGAACAGAATCTTTCGAAGTACCAGGCAAATTTCGTACAAGGGCTGCAAACTCCTGTTGCTGATTCTCTAACAGTCGTTCATAGTGCCTTTTCATCTCATAAAAACTATCTACCGGCCTGGGTTCACCTGTAGCTGCAAATTCGGTATGTTGAGCTCGAGGTTCAGGTTCCGGGGTCCCATTCCTGGGTTCCTCATTCTGTTCCATATTTCCGTTCCGCGGATTATCGTGTGTTTCCGGTGTTTCATCATCTACAGGATCTTCCCCCTGTCCAAGAAACCGCAGCCAGTCGAGCAGGTTCTTGTGGTTGTCCTCCTCAGTGTTGTTATCAAGAGAATTATCAACAAAGTCCCGTATTTCTTTTAGCAATTTACGTTTGTTCAGCCCCTCAAGTCGGGTTTCATCCAAGCCTAAATGCACATAGAACTCGCGCAGGAACGTGTCAGTACTCCCGCAAAATAACAAATCAAGATTATCATAAGTCATTTCAGTCATTTCGGCCATCGTGAGAATGATTCAGAGAACAAACGACGGTGTAACAAAGTCACAGGGCGGTGGGGCGACACGAACAAACGTTAGCAAAATAACAAGAGATGTGAGGCAGAGATAAGAAGCACAGTCATGTGATTAAGATATATCATATCATGTCCAAACACCACCAGCAGCAGATGACGACACCACGAAATCACAAATCAGCAACTGTAAACAGGCCTAAACGCAAGTTTGAAAAGGAAAAAACAGACTTACAGTTTTCGTCGTTGGGCGCCAGAAATGTAACAGCCTCGCCCGGCCCGGAGGCTGAACATTTAAAATATAATATTAATTGCAGCTATTTGAGACAAGAAAAGTCACTTCCAGTACGGTTTTCAACTTCTATATGTATTCATTCACAAAACTCTGTCATCAAGACAACGTATAAGAAACTAAAAAAATCTAAGATAAGAAAACTGTAACTTGATACACAGACGGGGGCGTCATTGATTCGGTTATTTCATCAGTTTACATTTACTTCTTCTCCAGGGGGTGGTGGATAAGAGGGGAATGTAATACATTGGTTAGGAAGTTCAGTATGGATTCCGGAGGTCGACGTTCCTCTGCTGTGAGAGCTTCAGTCGTTGGAGGCCAGCATAATTCCGGTGAAGCCTGAATCATGTTAACAGCATCATCTCTGAGAATAGCTGCAGCCTCTTTAAGTACGAAATTGTTGTTACCTTTCATGAAAGAGCTTACACTCGTGTTGGACAAAGCCCTTTGACTTATGGCTACTTCTGCCTCGTTGTGAGATATCTGCACAAAATGAATTTGATCCTGAAATTCACCTATAATCTTTTTCTTAACTTTGTTACGAAGTCTTGAATCTTTGCTATCAAAGCCATAGACTTCCGTCAGCAATTTAACGGATACACTTTGGCACGCATCGATCACATGATCTCTTATAAATGTTTTCAACCTTTCCAAGCTGACTGAAGGACTTGAGACTGGATCTTCTTTAGCGTCGTTTTTTGAGGGCTTACTTAGATCGCGCACGTAGTTTTGGTAACACCTTTCATGGTACTGAAACTCCTTTGCAATCAGATCTCCTTCTGTTATAGCCAGAAGCATTTCTTCATCATTTTTTTGGGTTGCAGCGAGCTGCAATGTATTACTGGCTGTTGTTGTTTGGATTACTTTGATCTTTTGCCTGTCTCCTTTCACCTTCTTTGGCCCAGCTACTTTACAAATCATACAAGTTTTTGGAAAAAGCTTTCCAGAATACTGACCCGACCTCTTGGCTCTCTTTGTCTTACCATGTTGCTCGCTGGATAGGATGTTTCTTTTTTTGCGATGGAAATGGCATTCGTAAACTTTGCATAACATTGGCGATGATATCCATGCTTATCGACATCTAGTTCATCTGGTATAGAATCGCATTTGTGAGGGCTCCCGGGTTTACCCCCCGTTAATTTAATTTATTTTGTAACTTGATATGATCGTTGTGAGAGAAGTTAAGTTAGAGTTGTTGGTGTTGAAGAGTACAGACAGTTTTCTGTAACTAAGTTTTCGTTTTTGATTGTATTAAACGAATGTGATGTGGCTAGAAGTTGATCGTGTTTTTTTGAACAGAAAATATCTGGGGAGATTATGCCACACATTGCTCCTTATGCAAGTTATTGCCACCTAGTGCCATGCGAGCGTTCCTTGCTTCGATTACCTGAAGAAAAGTAGTTTCCTTCAACGGAGTTATTGCAGCACTTTCGTGTGTCAAATCGCTGTAATGTACCACACAGTTCAGCATCTCTTTGGAGATATCACTTTGTCATCTTTTTGCTGCAGTCAGGGTGTTTTAATTTTCATATGTAAGATATTGGATTCGTTAAGGTATATTATGTATTCTAATGCCTTCTCCCGTGTTTCTTAAGCTTCAACTGGTTGCATCCTACGCAAATTTCTCTGCTTTCAGTTGTTCTGAACTGTGTGTGTTCACTTTCGTAAAGTTTGTCTCTAAATGTCACTTGAGGGTTCTTCAATGTCATTTAATTACCAAAGGGGTGTGGTATCCAATGGCTCTTTAGTATATTTCCTTTTATTTTTAAGATGTTAACATTTTACAGATAATTCAAAGATTTGCACTTATATAAAGGCACAACAATCTTCATACAGTACGGAATGTTTATTACATAATGACGAAACTGATATTCTACACGTCAGAATTACTGAGAATTCTCGTCAGACACACTTTCAATGAATTTCGGATCATTTTCCATGGTTGTCCCCCTATTTGGGGGGGCAATACTACCCCCAGAAAAAGAAGGGGGAACCAAAATCACAAACTGAGTTGATTATGAATATGATGATGTTACAATAGATCTCTTAAAGTTAAAGAACAACATTTTTAAATTACACGGGAACGTTTGAGAATAGCCCACTTTACCCCCTGTTCTGGGGGCATTTACCCCTATATCTCCAAAATGGCTCCTTTCTTGTCAAAATAACATCGGAATTCAGATTCTACGCCCTCAAATTCATAGGAAGAGATGTTTTTGATTACTTTTTGATCAAATTACCTTGTTGCCCCCATTTGGGGGCACGGTTACCCCAGAATTTCTATACCCTGGCCTGAAACCTAAAAACCTCCAATAAGTTTGATCAGGCCATAATCAATGCCTTACAATCAGAAACCAAACATTTAAGAGGTATAGTCACAGTTTTAACTATAACATGCTTTTGTTGAATTTGGGGGCATTTGCCCCCATATCTCCGAAACGGCCCCTCCCCCATAAAAGAACATCGAAATTCGGATTTTGCACCCCAAAATTGACCAAAATCACTGGGTCTCATAAATTACCTCGTCTGGTGGTACTACCCCCCTTTCAGCTACCGGACTATTTGAATGACTTTTGTGCAGTTTGACTTAATACATGGTCTGGACTAAAGTATCTCAGGCCATTAAACACATTTTCTGTTTAAAGGCACCTTCCGTTGATTGCCATGAAATTCCTTTCTGCATCAACAGTAAATGCCTATTTTAATGATTTTTCAGTAGTGGAACAAAGTCACAAGGGGATCCACTAAGGGCGTGGCCAAAACTTTTCGCCCCATAATTTCTACTCGCGAGCTCCAATGCCACTTTCAGGTGTATTCTCAGGCCTACCCACTAAAACATTACATTGGCAGAATTGGCACAGAATGAGAGATTTTTTCTGAAAAACATGTTCATGTATTCTCTGTTTCTAAGAAGCTCTGGATCAGGAGTAGAGTTTCTTCCTTTTTTTCGCTTAAGAAATTCAACCACTGCCTCTCTGGGGTTGAATAACGAGGCTTCACTGCCATTTAAAGCTATGTGTAAAATATTGTTGATTGTTGTCTGCTTTAAAGAAGACCTGTCATAGGTTTTCACACTATTGTAGTGAGACACAGCATTTTCCGTAGCCATGCTATTTTGTGTGACAACTAGAAATGAGCCAACATGTATTTTGAAATTTCACTATGCCTTCATCAGTAGACGAAGGCACAGTTTTGGCGTTGATAAAGCAAAAGTTTTACACAATCATGTTGTTGTTTTACTTTTTGTTCTGGTCACTTGTTTGATAAAAGGGCCCATTTAATGGTGGGCCAAATAAGAAATATTTCCGTTCAGTTGTTGGCCATTGGTGGGGCCTCCAGTACATATGCTAAAATCAAGTGATCAGAACAAAACGTAAATCAACAACATGGTTGTGTAAAACTGTGGCTTCATCAATACCAAAACTGTGCCTTTCCTTCATCTACTGATGAAGGCACACTGATGAAGGCATAGTGATATTTCAATTTGATAAAATATGCCTTGTCAACAGATCGATTGCTGGAGACGTATTTTCCGACTTCCGCGATAAATTTGCACCCAAAATCAATGTGGGCAACCGATTTGCAACTTCCCTCAGCATTAAATACTCTCTTTTTGAGACTTTTGTAATGTAGCTGAAGCTCTTTCTCCAGGTTTTCCGGGTCTGCATTGGTAGACTGAAATAGAGCATTAACTGCCTGGAACTCTGCTGTGATTGGAGTTGCAAACTGAACATATAAATAGCTCATTGGACCTGCAAACAATTCATGTACCAATCTTGCCTTAAATTTGAAGCTTTGGGAAGATGAAAACCCAACAACGAAGAAGTATGCTTTTAGTTCCTCCCAGTTGAGTAAGATGTTGTACACTACATTAGTATACCAAAAGTTAATCAGCGAGTTTTACAGTACTTTGTGAATGGTAGTGGAGTACCCCATCGCTAATTATCCAGATTCATCATATCAATTTTTAGGGGTTCATCACATCAATTTTTAGGGTGTTGTCAAAGTTTTGACCACACCCTTAAGAATAACGTTGAGTGTTTGATACACGACTTCGATGATTAGTGCATGCTTATAATTGGAAACAGAATGAATTTAAAAACAAAAAAGTACAAGAAGTTGAACAACAAAATAATTTATCGTAAAAGGTGATGACAAGAAATAACTTTGCTGTATTCAGTGTTGACATTGTAATGAAATACCAAGCTAGAACAAACTTTTTTAAAAAAGGATGTTTTTGAGTGCAATTCACATATATGGTTAGAAACACTCTAAATCAAAGCCAAACCTCATTCTTAAAAATTTGCTTGATAGGCCATGTGAAATTAAATAGGCCAAAATAAAAGTATCATATCCTTTGTTTTTGAAATCACAGGTCGCTTTTATTTGTTATAATTTCTTGCAAAGATACATTATTTTCTCTTCTTCCTTCCTAAAGGTTTAACTAGTGTTTGTTTGCAAAATATTAACTTGTTTCAAAGCTAAAGATGCCATAGCCTGCGTACAGACTTTATGGGAACTGGGGAGAAGAGAAAGCGAGAAGGACAATGAACGACAACGATAAAATACTATTTCTATTAAATTAAATTATCGATTAAGTCTGTACGCAGGCTAAAGATGCCATTGAAATGTCAAAATGCTGCCGAACTGACAAAATCCAATTAGCCATAACTTTGGCATTGAATTGGATTCAAGATCTTCTGCACCCGTAAACGGAGCTGACCAATCAACGATCATCTTTTACGGGTGCTGAGAACTGGCGGGAGCACCCCTACAACTTGAAACTATGGAGCAAACCAACGAGCAAGCATCTTTATGGGTGCTCAAATCTGGTAGACCAGTCAGGAAGCATCTTTACGGGCGCTCATTGTTGAGCTACAACCAAAGGGCTACAACATATACAAACTACCATTTCTATAAATATTGAATTGAAAAACAGTGCTGCATAAATTTGTCGGGACGTCGGAGCGAGATTTGTTGAGGCCCTGTTTGGCATCTGCTGGTGACTTCAGATAGCTTTCCTATATAGTATCGGAAAGCAATTACAATTTGAATTTATTGCGAATAAATTAGCATAATGCGTGAAACAAGTATCCAAATTTGTGCAGGTTTTATGGATAACTGGCAAAAAGTAACAATGTACAGTTTTCTAGATGAGTTCTTGGTATCCTGTTTTTGTGCAGCATACCTAAAGTTAGCTTGCAAGAGTGATTATTTTGAAATTATTGGTTAATAAGCCAAAGTTTACAAATTTTAAAAGGTAGCCATCGTTTTAAGTTGAATATTTTCCGAAAATCCCAATAACTTGAAGACCCCATTAAAAGTTATAACTGTTGAGCAAACACCAGTAGTCACAAGAATTTCCAGTGTATTTCCGACAACACATAAACACATATTGGGTTGGGGCACTTCTTCCATTCAATCTGATTGGTTGCCTCATTTCCATTTTGTGTCAAACTCCATGCACTTTGAGAGCAATTCATTTCGGCTTAGGTCACGGAAAATTGGCTCTATTAGTTTACTAACTGCTTTTGGCAAGTTAAACTTCCTTTTGTATGTGTTTGTATTGTTTCTTTTATTTTTTTGCCATTGGCTATAGGGGCCCATAAATAGTAACTGAATAAAGAAATTAATAACTAATAAATTCGTTTTCCCGTTATGACAACATGTCAATAATTGCAACAATAATAACAAAAGCGTTATTGTGAAGTATATCAGTTATGTATAAATTGAATTAAGATAACAAACAGAAGTAATAGCCAAAAGAGCAGTTTAGCATCCAAAATAGCCATCAGAGCAGTTTCAACAACCATGGTCATCAAAGATTTCCGGGGGAGCACTCCCAGAAACCCCCCGCATTAAGGGTCCGCCTCGCGCGACCTGCACTCCTTTAACGTGACTCGCTATTTACCTTTTGTCCTGACCCGGGGTCCATAAATCCTCTCAGCGGCCCTGCCCACACATCCAAGCTTGCTTCTTTGAACATTTGGGCCATATGGTTTTAGCTCTTGAACTTTCAGATCTTTCTGTGTCTCCACTTTCACTTTCACTTTCAGAACTCTCTTTCAGATCTTAAAAATATATCAATTGTACCAGCAGCTGAGTACGCTTGTGCAAATGATTCAAATACAAAAAAAAATTGAATTTTAAAACTAGAATAAATAATTTTTTACACAAAAGAGTTTTTATATAAATTTTTTCTTTTTTTTTGTTAAAAGCTTGCCAACTTTTCACATGAGATATTATCCAACGTCATTACAATATAGTCAAAGCCAACATAATTCAGATCATTAGCAGCTGGACCTAAATATTTGAAAATGATTTCAAATGTCTCATAATCTGGCAATCCAGTATAACTAAGCGTGATTCTTTGTACAGAAGAGGAATCGAAATATAAAATTCAATCTGCACATTCGATATTTCGAATTGATACTATTGTGCTATCCTTATACATCGCTGTTTGTACAAACAAGCTCACGAAAGACAGACCAAGTTGCCGGTGACCACACGTCGCAATTAATCCATGTGTTTGGTTAATTAATCCAATGCTTTTGTCGGTGACGGTTGGCTTGGAGAACAATGTTGGACAACTGGGGCATGCTTTATTCGAAAATATGTAAATATAACGCGGAGTAATTTGACAAAATGAGAGGATAGCTTGCAATGAAATATCACCTGATGGGAAAAAGAGGGGAGGAAAAGCAAGCTCGATTCATAAAAAAGTTGCCTTGAAAAAAGCTTTTTGCAAGGCAACAAAAGCAACATTTGCTGAAAGTGATGACTCTATTGAAGCTGACAGTGACAGCAGTGAAAATGAAGTCCTTGATACCTGATAAAGTTGTGAAGAATACATTTAGCATTTTGACCGAACTGAGATTTTATTGATTTGATTGCAATTTTTGGAGAAACATCTGAAACTGAAATTTTTTCATGCCCCCTCTTTTTTAAACTGTAACTTTGCTGGCCCCTCTTTTAAGCTCCAAAATGTTTTCGTGATCCCTCCAATTATCTTCCGGCCCCCTACCCGGCATTACAATGACCTGTCCCTTTGGCTGAATCATGCAAAATAATTTTCATTGGCCGAAACGTGCGAAAGAGGCTAGTCAAACCGAAGCGGCAAAAACACGTGCGTTGTGTTATGTCAGCCTGATCACATCACAAATATGAACATAATGACCATATGCACTCTGCAATCAGATATGAACGTTGTGTTCATATTTGGTATACGTGTTTAAAGTGCTTTTTTTACATGAAGTACATAGTATGGTGGGTGGTTGCACAGATTATTCTTCTTCTGTTATTTTTGTAATGGCGGTGATTGGCCTAGTTGCAAATTGTACATTGTATTGTAGGTAGTATTAAATGATTTTTATGTAGAGTTGTAAATTATTGGATTCGCATTTAAATAATAGAACATTTTTGAAGAAGTTCAAGTTTTTTGGCTTTTTCCAAGAGCTGGGTGAATGGGCAAATAATGCTTTACCTCCTGCACAAAAAGCGAAACGAAGAACTGAAGAAGAAATCCCACAAGTTCATTGAGGTTAATAGAGATGTTGAAATTAGACATTACAATGGGAAAATCCTGCAAGGGTTTACAAACGTGGAAATGCTACTGGGATAAAAGAATCTAATGGTATAATTACACCTAATTTAATTTCTAATAAGCTTAGATACATAAACATAGCCTAATAATAGGAAGCAAAACCTCTTTAATCTTAATTGAGTGATAAACGTGTTTTGACATTTTTAAGCAGGCTCTGATGCAAGTTATAGTGATAGTTTTGATGAAGTGCCCGGAACACATTGAATATTCCCTCTATAGGCAAATACATACTTTATAATACATTTTTTGTATTGATTTAATTTGTTAAATTTCACATTGATGGTTGCTTTGAACATGAAACTATGAGTAACACCAAAGTTGGGTTTTTCTATTCTCATGCTGCAATTAAATGCAAACATTGATAGACTACCCAGCTCTTCTTCCTGATATCAAGTGAATTTCTTGTAGCGACACCAAGCTCAATGCACAATTGCATGTCAGGGTATTCATTGCAAATCATTGATGTAGCATTTTATTTTGTCTTGATGTCTAGTGTTTAGGCTTACAAATGCTTAAATTGTAAATATTCCTATCTCAAACTATTCATGAAAGCTTATTGTGGAACTGGAAATTTGAAAAAAGAAACACAGTGGCAAATGATAAAGAAATCATTGAATGAAAGTTGGCCTTAAGGTAGAGAAAGCTTACTTCAACATAATATGCTTGATTAGTGATTGAATCCCAGATAATGCTGCCATTTGCAGAAACTGCAACATTCTTGGTGCAAGTATTTGGTGCATGTCATTCCTTAAGCTTCTTTGCACTGAATGCGAGAGTAAACTTCATTGAAAGTTAGCTTTTCTCAAGAGACAGTTTTGGCTTAATGGCTATTTCCAACAAATAGGAAATGGATTTACAGTAGTTGAGAGAGTGATATTTGTATAGTTGGTCTTGTAATTACAGTCTACTCTCGATAAGTGGAACTTTCGTTTATTGGAATCAATTTCTCCTGTCCCTTGGATTTGCATTAAGAAACCTATAATTCGGATAAGTGGAACATTCGATAAGTGGGACCATTTTTTCGGTTCCGTGCAGGTTCCATTTACCGAGAGTATACTGTAATCAATTGAGCAGCGAAATTTCTCGGTAAACTCGGTAAGCCGGTCAGTAAATCTCGTAACGCACCTATGTTACATTTTCAGTTCTTTAGGTTGTTAGACATTCTGAAAGCTATCGTGTTTCTCAGATACGTCAAGAAATAGAGTAAAGCCGAGGAGATCAATGTTTTCAAGGAAGATTGCTTTGAAACATGTGATTGAAAAATATAACACCACAACGAAGCTGGCAAGCAATGCAATACTGCGTTGATGTTATTTATTGAGACGTCATTTGTGGCAAATTTCCCTGGACTGGAATAATGAGGGTGGTTCGTTTCAATGACTGACTTGAACTACCTTTGTGTATTTAATTTTCTCCATTGTAATGTTCTCTTGCTGTGACATTTTAGATCTTTTAGAAAACGATGTCCCCGTATTCCTAAAAAAGACCACTGTTGATAAGCACGTGATGAAATCATTTAACGTATAAAAATCAGTTACTTTGAAGATTCGCTGACGCTCATGCTCCTTTCAAACCCACGTACAGTGGGTTAGCTCGCTACGCTCGCTTGTACATCTATTATTAAAAAGCATTGACTGACATATTATATTGATAAGCTTGTGCTGGTAAAACGATGTAGGGAAGAGCTCTTTTGTGCACTGAAGAAATGTCAGTTGTATAAAGAGGAAGTGAAAGTGGCAGAATTGAAAATTGTAAAAATTGACAATAGAATTCAAGATTAACAGCATAATTTCGTGTTTTTCTATGCAAATATCTTGCTTATTAATGCAATTTGTGCTTATGTTGGCTTAACTTTTTCTTTGTTAGAAATAAAAAGTTGTGGAAACGACTTTGCTTTTGGTTCAACTTCATACAGATTTACTAAAGATCCAGCATATGTAATGTAAGTGCTTTTAAGTCAATTGTTTTATTATATATAACCTATCATACTTTTCAATTCAAAAGTAATGGTGATCATCTGACCAAGTTCGCATTCAGTGGCGTAGCCAGAGGGGGAAGATTGGGGGAGGGGGGCAAACAGGCAAATTTTTTGGCAAATGGAGCCTTGTTTTTTTCGTACCCCCTACAAAATTTATTACATTGCACTTTTCTCAGAGACCAATATTCTGCGAATTGGGGGGGGGGGGGGGCGGTTGCCCCTTTGCTCCCCCCTCGCTACGCTACTGTTCGCATTTGACCAACAGAATTATTATTTGTTGCTCTTTACGGTTTGCTTTGCAACCTCCTTTTGGGCTGGTATGCAACGTTCATTTTTGAATATTTATACTGAATGCGCGTATGTAGGATGCATTGGATTAAATGAAGTTTCATTCAGAAGGCGAAAGAAAACGTTCATTCATAAGTTAATTTTTGGAAAAGTGGGAGCTAGTAAGATGTATTTTTGCAATGAGCATGGGGAAAAACTGTTGATAAGGGCGAAGTTAAAATAAAAGCCTTGCTATCTTTTTATTTTGATTATTATTGCAAATTATTTGAGTAAACTTAACGGAAGTTATATTTTTTTAACAAACGAAGCTAGCCCATGCGGTAACTTTCATAACGCCCAATCATCTTGTGGATATGGCCACTATATGTGAAACTATATGTGAATTATTATCGTGCATAAAACTATGCACAATAATTCATTGAAAAACGATTCATTTCTATCATTGTGAGCATAAAAGCCGTAAAACGTCGTCGTACAAAAATTACAAAGTATACAAAAATTGTGGTGGGTGAGGAGATACTTTCCTTATTTTGGAAATCAAGTTTACATTACTGGCTTTATAAATCCAGTTCCCAACAAGAAAGGAAGTTTGAAAATCATTTTTACATTTTGACGCAAGAAATTGTTTAAAGATGCAAAAATTGAGTCAGAAGATGCACAATAAGAAACTTGACATGTTATGTGTCGCATCCAACTAATCGATGTATTCTGGATACGGTGCGCGTTTTGATTATCAAAATTGTACCAGGCAAGTTTTTATTTTCGGATTTGCTTTCACCGAATTGTGATAGCTACAAATGAAAGCTTCGCATTTAATAATGACCTGAAGTATCGGCAAATAAGCTTGGAGCTTCACATTTTTTATTGTTGTTACCAGAAACAAAGCCAAAAATTGAACAAAGCAGAATATGTTATTTTCAGTTATTTGTGGCGATAAAATTATTCCATTGTAAGATGTTCCTAAGAGATTTTGTCTTTAGTATTCTAGCTGCATTCACGCATCATAATTGAAATTCAATCATAATTAATTGAAATAGGTGGAATCACTTTGAAAAACATTCGGAGTGTGATGTAAGTTAATGTTTAAAACAATGCTAACTAACATCAACAAGACAATTATTAATATATAATGCAAGTTAAATAGAAGATTTCTAGTAAACCTTTACCGGGATGATTATAGATCACATCCCAAAAAATGCCCACAAAATTTTGCGGGCCCCCCTCTGGGCCCCATTGTTTGAGGGCCCTTGGTTTTATGCGAAGGTACACACCGTGCGTTTCCCACTGTCCGGTTGTGGTATTGAAATTATACCATTTATCGAAGTTACACTGGTTAACTTATTTGTTCTAATATATTCCATATCCCTCTTTCGTCCAATTCATAAAAGACTTGCTAAAAAGCCAACATTTCAGAGAGGTGCTTTTGAGAGTTCTATTGATTCGTTTGAAGCAAAAAAAGTAAATGACTCAAACTGATCTTTAAAATTTTCATTCTAAGCCCGTTGTGAGATGTTGTGATGTTGGTCGAATTTTCCAAAAGAATTGGCTGAATTGGCGTAAGAACATTGACTGAAACGTTTCGGTTTGTCGAAACGAAAGTTTGCCGAACTTTCGGCTGGCCGAAAAGACCTGGGATTACCCTTGAAAATATGTATATTTTTTTAAATGGTCTTCCACCATAAAATAAGTGAACTGCTTAAGCTCCTTGAATGGGCTGGAACATGAGCAAAAATGTAAAGGCGCGTGCCAATCCACGGTACGTGTCCCATGCGAACAGGAATGGGGCACCATGTCACAACGCTTGTTTTTATCATTATTGTGAGCATAAATAGAGTAAAGTAAGTAGAGAAGGATTGGGAGAGCAAAAAACAGTCAGACAAGTGCTACAGTGGCCCACATTGGCGGCCTTGAGCCAGCCGTACCGCACCTTACGACAAAAAACTCGTCTTTATTGTGTGTAACCTTAGTGCACAGAACCATATGCTACATCGCCTACCTCTGGGGTGCATTCATTAAAGAAATACCCTATGAGACAACTGTGATCCCGAAAATTTTTTTTCGTTAGAATTGATTGCCAACTTGTAATTTTTGGTACAAACATGAGATGTAGCTCATTGCCATTAAATGAAACAAAATTTGTTGATGTCACCCATTACAATAGACCACTACCAAGGTTGTTTCGTCACTATTCAATAGTATATCTGACATTTCTTGCAAAAGTCTTGACAAGAGTGGTTTTGAAACAAACAAGTGAAAAACAAACTTACAGAGTGTCTTCGCAACATCAAAAATGTTCGCCAATGCAGACTTGATCAATCTTTGTTTTTCGTCTTTGATTTCAATCTCTTTAATGATGATTTTATTCTCCGGTTGGCAGCTGGGATTCAGATCACTCGTGGGCAAACAAAATTTATCAAACAAAAATACTACGTATCACGCTGCAGTGTACTTACAAGTTAAATCAGCTGCGGCGGGAAATCTCGAGTAATCCCGTGTCTCTGCTGGGAACAGAGTGAGAACAAGAAGGAAACGAGTAAGGATACCCTTTCCGTTAAACAAAATTAATTTGGAAAATTTTGGTTCTGGTGCTGCCGAATCTTAAACTGTATTGTCTCTATATCATTGCACTCTATCATACCTAATGTCAATCCAATCTCGCTATCCTGAATCCTTAATAACATGATATTTAATGGTCACACTCACATCTCCAGTGGAATCAGTTTCAAAAAAAGAAGGTATTTGGGTCATTTTCAATTATTTTAGATACTTTAATTTCAAAAAACAATTAAAATCAATAGTGCGACAAAAGAAAAAAGCAGCCAAGCAAACCATCTGAACAAGCTGAACATCAATGTTGATGTAAGAAAACAAGAAAAACCAGAAAAATCCAAAAATGTTTGCAATCACAAAATAACGTTCATCTGGTAAATCAAAATTGAAAACAAAGAAAAAAACCATAAATTTCATTTAAGAATAAACAAGCTTAACCAACTGTTAACACTTAACTGTTTATGAACTTTACTTTAAACAACGAGAGCTTAAAAAACAGACAGAAAATGTACATGATTATCAGTAGAAGAGTAATCGTTACAGATTATTATTAATTGGATCATATGGCAAATGGCAATAACATAACAATCAACAAATGAAAATAATTTGAGATGGATTAGTTTACTTATTAAGAGATTGTATACTTGAGTATATAACATCCAATCCAATATTATACTTGAGGTAATGTGATCGGATATGCTTCTCCATCTTTAACTACATATGCATTTCCGTTCTCCACTATGAGATGAGATGTAGAAGAAGCACCAGATGGAGAGAAAGTGGTAATAGAAGAAGAGACAGAAGTTGTTAGTAACGAAACTGAAGGTTTGGTTTTAAAGAAATAGCAGCAGAAAATAAACCAGTCGTTGAAAGTGAAGAAATCGAGGACTTTGATGAAATGACACATGGAGAAGCAGAAGGCCTTGAAGATGTAATAGAAAAAGGAGACAAAAAAGAAGAGTGAGAATGAGAAACTGATGGTATTATAATAGAAGATACAACTTAAAAAGAATGGCCTTTTTCGCCTTTAGGGACTTCCAAATCTGAAAGCAATAAGAAGCTGACTTATTGCTTAAAAAATAATGATTTCTGTATTACAAAACAGAGATCAAGTTAACTAATATGTGCCACTACACTATCAGAATAACAGAATACAGGTAACAGAATGTAGGTAGAATTGTGGGCCTAAAAGTGATAAAAAATTGTAAAAAGTTCCTTGGTGATTTCGTTCAATATGTTAACAAAAGTTGTCAGAAATTAGATTTAAATAAACTTTAACTACTAAGTAACTTACCGAGATTATTCTCATAATCACGAAAAACAGTTGCATTTGGCTCCATCGTAGAAAAATAGTGTGAGTTGTGATCAATTATTGAGAGAAAAAGAGAATATATGAGAAAGGAAAAGAACTTGGTTTGCATTGCGCATGCGGTATGTATTACAGAAACACAACTAACAACAGTACTTACAACATAAACCAAATATGATTACAACGCTCATATCTGATTGCAGAGTGCATATGTTCATTATGTTCATATTTAGGAAGAGACCATGTTGGTTATGTTATGGGTGTTGGTTTTTGTCTTGGTGACAGAAATTGCTCGCTTGCTGCTGGACTGCGACTGGTTGACTCACTCAATTCCAAAAATTGGCCAGCAAGAAAACCGAATCTATCGAAGACACCAAACCCAGAATTGTAAGATATTTTTTAAAGATTAACATTTTAGGGGAGGAATTCATAACATATTTCAGGTACTTTTGTTGGTCAATAACAGTATCGTGGCCTGGCCACGTATGAACAGATGTTATACACTGGGGTTCCAAAAGTATTGCAACGCCTGATAAAAAATGGCGTCTAAAAGGGGCCCTAGGCCTGAGCAAGAAAATTTACATAACAATATATAAATGCAGGAAAATGCAGGCCGTTAGCCCCACCAATTTCCAGTCTGATGAAAAGGCTTGCGCAATGAGATAAATGTCACTGAACACTATGTCAAGAAGAACACGCATGATTGACAGTATTTCATATGATTGACATTAGTTCGATTAGTTACCAAACCCCTTATATTTTATCGCTCTTATCATAATGTCTCTCACACTTTTATTATTACGTTCGTTCTAACATTACGCTTTTGTATTCACGTTTCATTAGTATTCGATAAATCAGTTTTGTATATATTTATCCGATGTGTTTGTCTTCGTTCCGTTCTCCACATTTGGTGCCGTGACCAGGATACGATTATTGCTGTTCGTCTATACAATTTTGGTAGCAGACATGCCGAAAACGCCGTTCGAAAAATTGCAGTTGGAGCGAAGACAACTGAGGCGTAGCTTCACGAAGACGTACAACGAGGCATCAAGTCTATTCAAAAAGGATCGTTTATTGAATGAAGAAATAACCTTCCTCAAGACAGCCGCTGCAGCCTTACAAGAACAATTGAAGGAGTGCCAGAATTTAGACAAAGAAATACGTATCGTCGCCCTAGATGAAATCGAAGATGAAGATGAATCGGACGCATTCTTTGATGAAGTCACCGAGGTAACAAACAACAACCGAGGTAAGATAAGTAAGCTTGCATTTTGTATCTCGGAATTTGAAAAGAAAAACGCTTCAACCCTCGTTTCTCAATCTCCAACGTCACCATCTACGTTAACGTTAAGGTCGAAGCTACCCGATTTGCAACTGCCCACATTTGACGGAAAAATCACAGATTGGCACGGTTTCTGGGAGAGATTCCAAACCCAAGTAGGCAGTTTATCCGATCTCCCAGCATCTTCAAAATTCACTTATCTCATTGGTCAGTTACGGGGAGAAGCTCTAAAAACAGTTCAAGGCATTATTCCTTCGGGAGACAATTACGCAATTCTAGAAGAAACATTAAAAGAGAATTTTGGCCACCCCAGACGTATCGTTCGTGCTCACGTGAACAATATTCTCAAAATGACTAAGCCAACACAATCTGCCATTAGTTTAAGGCAATTTTATAATGCAGTTATGGGAGACATTCGTTCCCTAGAGGCTTTGAAGATCAACGTTTCGGCTTGCGCTCCCTTTATCATCCCAATACTTGAAGACAAATTGCCGGGAAAAGTCCGCAGTGCAATTGGCGATTCCGGACAGGGTGTCAATTTCCTCCTTAAACAATTCACTGACAGTTTTCGAGATTACATCGCTCGAGAGGAGCAAACACAAACAGGGTTTTCCCAAGCAACACTGCCACCCCCGTCTCGTTACGAATCATACGAACATAACGTTTCTAGTACCAGTACTTTATCAACAACGGTAAACACACGTTGTCAACTTTGCAAAGGTCCTCATGCCACGTCCCACTGCACAATACCCGCCAGTGAGAAGTCAGCCGCAGTTATCCGACAAAGCTTATGCCTTAATTGTTTGAACACGGGACATCGTGTTTCTAATTGTAACGCAAGAGGGCGCTGCGCAAAGTGCAAAGGCAAGCACCATACTAGCATACATGGCATCCGTATTCATTCTACCAATACGACCTTTCAACGAAACGCGCAGACGCAAAATCAGCCCCCGTCTCGTACTAATACTCACGCTGCAATAATTACGAATGAATCATCTACCGCTTCGTCTGTCCCGGAAAACGTTTCCACCGCCAATTCAACATCGCAGCCCATCACGACAAATTGCGCTCCTTTGTTGAATATCGATATTAATGATTGCTTAGATGATAATCCTCCTTATCCGTCTTTGCATATCAACGATAAATCGTCTTACGTCAATAGTACAGCTAAACTCAAGCCTCCTCAGAGCACTAACGCCCCGTCTGAAGCTGTTAATCAACAAATCATTCTTAAAACTGCCAAAGCCGTTGCCATTGCAAACGATAAGAAGTCAAACGCAAACATATTTTTCGACGAAGGCTCGCAACGCAGTTACGTACGCGCAGAATTTGCCAATCAGTTGGGATTAAACCCCGAGTCTTATGAGCTTTTATCCGTTTCTGGTTTTGGTGGGACAATTACGAAACGAAACTATGGGGTATCTACGCTCGGGCTAGAAACTACGTCAGGTGTTGAATTGATCCGAGTTCTCTTTTCTGATGAAATCGTAAAGCCTATAAATCAGAGTGGTTGCTACAATCTGAAAAATGACTCACGTTTCAAAAAACTCGAATTTGCCAACGATTTCAGCGATGAACACTTTCAAGTTGATATTCTAATCGGTGCTGATGCCGCATATCGTTTTCTCGGAGCAATTGACAATCAATTTCAAGAACCTTTCATTCAGAAATCTAAATTTGGACTTGTTATCTCCGGGCCGTTCCCAAAGCCAATTCCTGAAATGGGAAATCCAGCCCTTTCAGAGGAAATTACTTCGATTCATACAAACGCCGCAAAATCTGTCAATGAAGTCGATGTTAATAGTGATAAGTCGTTTACTTCCCCTCCTTCATTCGAAAATCTGGTTGACAATGCCGAGCTCTCTGTTCAATTCGAAAAAATTCTGCAACATCAATCTCTAAATTACGACAACGACAAACAGAAAGCGAACGCATTTATTCATGATTACCAACAACGCGTTGAATTTCGAGATGGTCAATATTTCGCTCCTTTGCCCTGGAAAGATGAACACCCTCCGTTGCCATCCAATCTCAGCCTTTGTAAAAACCGTCTTACTCAAGTGACCACACGTTTAAATAAGCTAGGCCTTATGGACCAATACTGCAAAGTAATGGACGAACATTTAGCTAAAGGGTACATTGAAGAACTTTCGAATTTAAACCAGCCCTGGCCTGAAGAGGGATGTCACTATTTGCCGCACTTCTTTGTGCTGAAAAATTCCGAAACGACCCCCCTGCGTATTGTTTTTGCTGCTAATTCTCGAAAAGTGAGTCTCAACGATTGCCTATATACCGGACCGTGTCTCTTAAACAATCTCGTAGAGCTACTTCACAGATTTCGCTTTCCGCAATACGCCTTCGTAGCGGATATACAGCGCGCATTTTTACACGTAAAGCTGCGTGAAGAAGATCGTCCCTTTGTTCGTTTTCTTTGGTATAAAGACAATGATCCTACTAAAGACATTTGTGTCTACACCTATACCACTATTGTCTTTGGTCATACAAGTAGCCCTATGTCCTTAGGAGCCGTTCTATTACATCATTTGGAACAATTTCGTACTCCCGTCGCTGTTGACATTTCAGAGAAGCTTTATGTTGATGATCTCCTTTCCGGTGTTGATAACGAGGCAGATACGATATCATATTTTCACGAAGCACGTGATCTTATGCAACAAGGCAATTTCGTTCTTCGCCAATGGTGTTCAAATTCTAAATTACTGTGTGACCTTGCAAAAGAACACAGCACAAGTACCAAGTCCTTTATTGTTTCTATTTTGGGACTTTCCTGGGACACACGTAACGATGATATCTCCTTTCCAGCGTTAACCTTCGCTTCAGCCAGCACCACACTCACAAAACGCAAGGACCTTAGCATGACAAGCAAATTGTACGATCCTCTCGGCATGTTGTCCCCCGTTACACTAATAGCTCACCTTTACATTGCCGCTTTATGGGACGAAAAGTTTGGTTGGGATCAACCTTTGCCCCCCAGTCAAGTCGCAAAATGGCAGAAAATCAAAAATGATCTACAAGCTGCTTCAGAGGTCCGCTTTCCACGCTGGATCAGTTTCGCCAAAGCCCAACCAGTAGCCCTGCACGTTTTTACTGATGCCAGTAAGTCTGCCCTTGGCGTCACAGCCTACCTCACTCAGGGAACCAGCAGTTGTCTACTTGGTTCAAAGTCCAAGTTAGTTGCTCGCAACAAAAGCAACCTTACAATTCCACAGTTAGAATTAAGTGCTATGTTCCTTGGCTCACAATATTGTGACACTCTTCTCAACATCCTTAAGAAAGATTTCCACAGTGTTTCTGTCCATCTGTGGACGGACTCAGAAATCGCGCTATTTTGGCTCAACTCGAAGCGCAAGCTTAAGCAATTCGTTCAAAACAAAGTCGATGCAATCAATAGCAAATTTCCGTCGTCATTCTGGGGACACACCTCCACAACAGATAATCCTGCTGATCTCGCCTCACGTGGTTGCTCTACTGCATCGCTTACAACCTCAGCCTTGTGGCAGCATGGGCCTAAATGGCTCTGCGATCCACCATCATGGCCACCCTGGCCAAAACCTTCGACATCGTCTACCGTCGTTCTTAGCGCCGTCACTGACCAACATGTGCACACACAAGAATTCAGTATCGGAAATGTTATCGACGTTAACCGCTTCAATAGTTATTCGCGACTATTAGCAACGTCTGTCTACGTTTATCGCTTTTGTCATCGGACCGGCACAACCGGACCCCCAACTACATCCGAAATTGAAGCTATCGAGCGCGCATGGTTCAAATCTGAACAGTTACGCTATTATCCACAAGTCGTTTCGTACCTGTCATCCCACGATTCACAGGACAAGAAGATTGCGCCACCAATTGTACGTCAATTAAATTTGTTTCTCGACAACGATGGTCTCGTTCGCACTAAAGGCCGCTTTACTCTCGACGCCTCGCTCGTATTGCTTCCTCGTCATTGTCGCTTCACCGATCTTATCATTCTGGAGTGTCATCATCGTATGCATCATGTCGGTGTTGGCGGCCCAATTGTCGCTCTTCGTAATCGCTTTTGGGTCCCATCGGCTCGCTCTGCAACTCGTCGTCTTCTCACCAAATGTGTTACGTGCAAGAAAGTTACAGGTCGTCATGTTCAATTACCCACGCCATCAGAATTGCCTCTGTTTCGCTACGACACATCGCTACGCCCATTTTCAAACATCGGGATTGATTTTACGGGTCATCTCACTGTAAAAGGTCGTTCTGGCGATCACATCAAGGTGTATCTATGCCTATTCACGTGCCTTACAACAAGAGCCATCAACTTAGAAATCGTCGAAGACCTCAGTACATCGACATTTCTTCAAGCCTTCCGACGTCATTGTAGTGTCTTTTCGATCCCACAGCTTATCCTATCTGACAACGCTCAAACATTCAAACGAGCTGAACAAGACCTACAGACTCTACTTGCACACTTTGATTCACCGACACTAAAGAACGCTCTTGCACAGAAACGTATTCGCTTCTTATATATACCAGCACGTAGTCCGCACTGGGGCGGTGTATATGAGCGATTGATTGGCTTGACAAAATCAGTATTAAAAAAAGTGCTTGGTCGTTCACTCATTTCACTCTCCGAGCTTTACACCCTCATCAAGGAAGTTCAAGCTGTTTTAAACGATCGTCCCCTTACGACAATCAATTCCGACATTAATGATCTACAGCCGCTTACGCCAAACCATCTTCTATTCGGCTTCAACGTTACTTCGCTACCTCATCCTCCGCTCGATTGCGTCGACTACGACCCAAATTTCGGCGATAGTAATGAGATTTCACGCGCTGAACATCACCGCACGACCTTGTATCACCATTTTCCTCAGCGTTTCAAAACTGAATACTTATCACTCCTTCGTGAAACACACGCTCACCACAACAACAAGACACATCCGTCTAGAAATGTTCTGCAAGAAGGTGATGTGGTCCTCGTTGCAGATACAGATTCGCCGCGACATCGCTGGCCACTGGGTGTCGTCATAAAGTTGTTGTATGGCTCTGATCATCTTTGTAGAGCCGCATGTATACGCACAGCAAACGGCCACACAACGCGATCGATTATCAAGCTCTATCCATTAGAACTGAATGTTGGAAAACCACACAAGGAACCTAACGTGTCTGAAGGACAAGCAGAACACTCTATGGTCACAACCCGTCCGAAACGGACCGCAGCTGCCGCTGCTCGAGACAAAATTTTCGCCCAGCTAATAGATCAGTCGCATGATTAGCTTTTTGGCCGGGCCCCAGTATGTCAAGAAGAACACGCATGATTGACAGTATTTCATATGATTGACATTAGTTCGATTAGTTACCAAACCCCTTATATTTTATCGCTCTTATCATAATGTCTCTCACACTTTTATTATTACGTTCGTTCTAACATTACGCTTTTGTATTCACGTTTCATTAGTATTCGATAAATCAGTTTTGTATATATTTATCCGATGTGTTTGTCTTCGTTCCGTTCTCCACACACTATCTGTTTTGGAGACACACTGAAAGTCAGTATATACAGCTTTCTTTCTTTAGTTGCCTAAGGTTTATTAATGTTTTGTTTCAAAGACAATATTTTTTGTTCAAGGTCTTAATAGAAATAACAGTAAAGTTTTGCAAAATATAGTCATGAACTTCTTTTTAAATAAATGTTTGATTTCTAGGGGGTTGCCCCCTACCACAATTTTGCCTCTAGATAATATTGGACAGGCTTTAAGCCATACTGGAGATTGATCTCATCATATCATATCTCATTAACATACATGGTGTAGGTGTAGAAAATGACACAGGATGACCCTAAAAAATGCCTTTTTATTTCTGCTTCAATAATCAGTTTTTGCACCACTGGTTTTTTGGTCTGCACATAACATACCTTTGATTTCACCTTGTGGTACACAAGACATGCTTCTCAGACTGGGACATACTATTTAGAATAGCAGCATATGTTGCCATAATGAAAATAATTTCATATAAACTTGAATCTCAAATCTTTATCGTGTCCTCTTTGTTGTTGCCAACAAGCACCTCTCTTCTATTTCCTACGAAAATGTTTTAAGGTGCAAGACATAATCTTTATTCTTCCATTTATTCATCCATTCACTTTCTTCTCTGTTACTATTTTTTCTTTTCTCCTTGTTTTCCTTTCTTCTTGCAATCAATTATTTTTATTATTTTCTCAGTTTCTTTGTTGACCCAATTATTCACTTTTCTTATTATTCCGATGTCATCTGTTTCTTTCAACCACTCCAAGCTAATTCTTTCTTCTATCCGCTTCTCTGCTTTGTTACACTGACACTCTACCAAATGCTCTTTTGTTTCTTTTTCTTTGCACGTTCTACATCTTCTATTCTTTCCCATGTTTTTCCCAATATCTACCATCTCCAATCTTTTCTTATTGTTGTACTTGCTTCTCTAACACCATTCTCTTTAAATAACCTTTTCTTCCAAATTCTTGGCCTATCTGGTGTTTCATCTTCTTGTAACTCTTCTCTTTTTCTATCATCTCATTGTTAATGGTTTCTTTGATGTGTGTCTTAACAAGTTTCTTCCATTCATACTTTGTTCCTCTTTCTGCTTTTTCTAATCTGATGCTGATCTTTCTTGCCATTGTCCTTGTCTCTGTGTACCAGCTTTTTCCCATCTCATGTTTTCTTTGGGTTTCAACAATAATCTTTCCTAATCTTTCTTCATCTGATTTTATCAGGTTTTCGTATAGCTTCAGTCGGTGGTACAAAGTTTTATATTGTAATGGCTAGATATCACTTTCTTTGAGTAGGCCCCAGTATGAGGTTGACTTTGGCAACTGTAGTATCCCTTTCAAGATCTTGCCCTGTAATCTTTCTAGCTTTGCCATCATCTCATCCCCAATTTCTGTCCAGGATTCCAAATTGTATGTAATTCCTGGGAGAACTGTCATCTCGTATATTAGTAGTCTTGCCTCTGTAGACAGATACCCCAACTATTCTTCCTTCCCAATTTTCTTCACTTCAATAATTAGTTAGCCTGTGAACAGAAGCTCTCTTAAAAATTAAAGTAAATAAAAATTAAAAGTGGAAGAAAAAAATGGAAAATAAAGAGAGCCTGTGGACATGTAACGGGAAAGTATTTTCCATATACCGTATTCTGGCACATTAACTTTGATTGGATAATACCAAATTTTACAAAAACGCTTAATTATGCAAAATCCCCAAGATCAACAATGGCGGAATAACTTTGGCAAACTTTGGCAAATCTTGTTTCTTGTGCTCTAGTTCATTGATAGGTGTTCCTAAACCCACGATAGCCTCCTTCACAAGGCCAGGTAACCATACTGCATCATTAGCATAATTAATAAAATGGCGGCAAAACAAAATACATTATGTGTCCACAGGCTCTCTTTCCCTTTCCCCATTTTTTTCTTCCCTTTTTTATTTTTATTACTAAGAGAGCTTCTGTTCACAGGCTAATAATTAGTCGACTTGCTTCTTTTTCCTTTTCTTCAATTTGCGTAGTCACTTTCCCATCTTCTCTTATTCGGTTCCCAAGATATTTGTATTTATCCGCCCTCTCAATTTTTCCATTCTTGACCATTATGTTGGCTTCCTCCAGTTTCTCCTTGCCTGCTCTAATCACCATGTAGCTTGTTTTCTTTTGCTGAATGTAAATCCCTTCTCCTCTTCCATAAGATGTAACCATTTTCCAGCATCTTTTATCGTTTTCTTTGATCCCGCTGATCCTATATCATCAGCATATATAAGTGATCCTATGGAAAGTTTGTTGTTGATATATGTTGATCGATTTTTCTCCTATGTCATCTATCTTGGAAGTGCTACTGCAGCATAGTTGTGGGCTGAAGATTGTTCCCTGTTTCGCAATGTTTTTAAGTCTTATCTTCTGTATCTCCGAAAGGGGTCGACACTTTTATTATGGCTTTTTTTCATTATGCTTTTTTTCTTTATGCTTTTTTTCATTATGTTCTTTGTTGAACTAGCCTATCTTCGTTTCTTGTGTCCTCTTCTTGTTTATCTTGCAACTCTTGCCTCAGCTCTCTTACTTATTTCAACAAATTCTCTCTTTTACCAATGCATTGATTGTATATCCACTGTAGATGCTCTTCTTCTTTTTCTTCCTCTTCTTCTTCTGTTTCATCTTCTAACTTCTCTCATTTCTATCTCATGACTCTTTCCGATCTTCTCACCACACTTTTTACTGGCATGGTACCATTTCCGACTATGGTCACATTGTACTGCTTTTTCTTTTTCTGTGACTATTCGCTAACACTTTCCACAGGTATTATCTTCTTTCTTTTCTTCCTGTTTCGCATCATCAATCCTTTTCTCTTTATCTATGTTGTTGGTCACAGGTGGTCTTAAGATAAAATCCTTTCCCTCATTTTCGCTGTCGACTAAGTCTGTCAAACCTACCTGTCCTTCCTCATCGTTTTCTCTTTCGTTGATTTCCTGCTCCAATACTTGACACTCTTCCCTAGCACTATCACTGTCATCCTTCATTTCATTTTTGGTCTTCATTGATCTCTTTGCCCTTCTCCTCTTCTATCTGGTTTTGTTCTTCCTTTCCTTCTATGTAATCCCTTGCTTCCCTCTCTGTTGTAAGGGATTTATATAATGCTCCTGGGTATCCATTAATATGCTTCTGACATTCTTTCCATGTCTTATATATTGCTGGTTTCACCCCGACTTTTACTGCGTAGAACTTTTCTTTAACTTTGGTTTGCCTTTTTCCTACCATCTCTGTCCCTTGCGAGCATATTGCAAGCTTTTCTTGATGGTTCTTGTTCACTATTGTCTTAATCCTTGTCTCTATTGTCTTGTTTTCTTGGTGATCCTTTTAAAGGTTTGTAAAAGATCAAATTTTTTCAAAGTTTCGTTGTGTTGTATATAAAATAAACTTATGATTCTGTTATTATGACATAGGCCTGGCTTCTTTTCATAGTTACAATTTTGGAGCCAACTTGTTTTCTTTCCATAGTTACAAAAAGTCAAAGTACAGCCAGAGTAAATCACATGTCTATCTTGAAGAAGATTTGGATACTTAGCAGGTATGTTCTTGATTCTATGAACAACTTTTGAATGATAGTATTTATTGACAGGGTTTTTGAAGCAGTTGTGAACAGTAAATTTCTAAATACTTTTATGCAGTTCCTTTCTTTATGGCTGTGTGTATTCTTTATGGCTCTGTGACACCTGGAACCAACCAGTGAATTTTTGTTGTTAACTTTATGATTTTATTGGACTGATAACATCTCTGCTTTTTTGCATCCACCTTGCCTTGAAATTTTTTGCCACAGGTTTGCCACCACCATTGGCAATTGCAATTTCCAGAGATAGCATTAATATGTTTACTTGGCTTACGGCAATGATTTCATGGATGATAAACCATATTTTTTGAAGCTGTTCCAAACCATTTTGCAAATACCTTAAGAACCTTTTTGAACTGATAGTATGCAACACCAGAACAGCTTTTGTTCAGATATTAAAAGTAATCTATCTTATCTGTAAATGTAGAGATGAAATGAAATATCTCAACCAACGTATTTTTTGCAGGTTTCTGTAAATCAAAAGTAAGATCTTGAAGTTCTTTCATTGAAGTAGCCAGTGCTCTTTCAGTCCAAATGTATCATGGTTTTGTAATACAGCACAATTAAGGTAACATATTCTTGGTAATATACATCATGCTTGTCTTGAAGAATCATGCATCACGATGCTATCAATGTTGTGGGTGTGGCAGTTTTTTCTAGTTGGCGGCAATTTCCCATTATAAAAAGTCCAGCCTTTTGTATGCTTTGAAGATGGGGACTTTCAGTTTTGTGTGAAGCCCAGTAGTTGGCATTTATCTAATTGTCGAGGTCAGCTTAAATGCCACAGTTTTGGTCTCTTCTTGAGTGACTACAAATAAGCTTGCTTCTATTGTGTCTTGTAAAATTTCTTACATATGTGCTGACCTGTGAGCTGAGGGCGTGACATTTTGAGTCAAGTCCTCAGATTTTGGTTTGTTTTGGTTTGTACTATGTCATGTTGAATATCCAAAGCAATAATGACAATAATAGTTGTTGCTGAACTAGAAATTATACTTGAAAACTCCTTTTGAGGGCAATTTTTGCTTCATTTGTGAGTCTTCCTTTCTTTTTATGTTGATCATCATTGAAAGACTTCATTTTTTTTATTATTCTTGTGTATTTGCCATTGCAAATTTTTAATCTTGGCCAAATATGGTACGACAATTTGAGTTTTCTTCCTTTCTCAAATTTCTTCCCTTCTGCAACTAGCATAGGAATGTTCATTTTCTGTCATTTTATGATTTTGTGCGACTTTGGGATACTAAATATTGTGTTTTTTGTTAAATAAGTACGTATAACATTGAGAAAAAAGAATCTGTACTTTATAAAGACATTTTATTTTGAGAGATGAACTAAACAGTTATATGAAATTGCTCCCTCCCTGTTTTTTCGTGCCCACATCCCTCTTGCTTATTACATTTTGCAGCAATAAAAAAATTATTTTGCATTAAATGAGAACAAAGATGAAGTTGGATCCTCTAATAACTACGTTTCATGTCAACGACATATATACAACATATAGTGCATGGTGTTGAAACCACACAATTCTTTATTTTCAGCTTCAAATTTTCTGTTGTCAAATGCCAAGTTGCTCGTACCAAGCCTCTCACACGTTTTTGGAATGTGGAAATGTTGTGTCCCTGTGCTTAAGCGCACGCGCAGGGACTCTTTCCCATGCTGCCTCGTAGATATCTTTATATTGTTCCAAATACATGGCAAAATTACGTAATCAATGAGTTGCAATTTTGTGAACACATAACTGTGATGTTGGATGCTCGGCAAGTTGATTGCAAAGTGATCATCGTCGGACTTTGGCTTGCAGAAGAGTTTATACAGTGCACCTTTGACAGCACCTATTCCATAATCAGTTGTCCCTTTTTGCAACATCTTTTCCAATTCGTCCCAGAACGTGCTTACCAATCTCTTTTTTTCATACCTTGCCAGAAAACCATATCTTTCATTTGGTCCTTCAACTTTATCTCAGCTTTGAATTTTCCTTTTTCTTGGGTAGAATCCTGCATCGAATCTCTGATCACGATGCATTTTACTGACGGATAGATGGACGCCCTGCCCAATAGTTGATTTTCTGCCTTTATAGGGATAACTACTTCATCTTTAGGTTAGCTTGCAACATGTTATTGTATTCAACCGTTATACGATGTTGCTTAACATTTGCAAAAAAGTTGATTTTGCCGTTTGAGTTTTACGTGTTGTAACAGTGTTGTGGCCAAGGCATGTCAGGAAATTATTGTTAAACATATCAGGAAATTTCGGAAGAGTTTATAATAACTTTTTGTTATCTCTGGCACTCAAACTCAGACTATTGGCTGCTTGTAATTCTTCTAGAGTGCACGATTCTAGTCCTGGTTGATCAGAAATACCTGCACATAAGGTGTTATCTTGTGTATGATTGAAATATATGTGATATATTAAAGTAAACAAGTTAACTGCTAAAATTCTTTCCTTAGTCAAAGAAGTTACAAATAAAACCAGGTCAAACTAAACCACCACAGCACGTTTCATGTAGCCACATGTGGCAATTGGTACACTGCACCCATGTCTCACCAGGTTGTGAATCATGCTGGCATCCATTGCAAAATAGACACTGGCAATCTGTAATATTAACTTTTCCACGTTCCTGTACTTTTTTTGCTTTCTTTGGTTTCTCTTTTCCTTTGCTGTATTGCAATTTTCATAATTTTTGACTGCGCTTTGAGATTTTGATCTTTTTTGCTGGCTTGTTCCTCTTTTCTTATCACTTTCTGGCAATCTTTTTTTGAGTGGTGTGCTTGTGAGAATTTCTGATTCTTCACTTCTTTTTTTTATTTTTCTCTAAAATATCTAGCACTTTCATTATTTCTTTAAAACTGATATCCTTTGAGAAACTGCTTGTATCAGGTGAGCTTTGTGTTGATGGACTTGTCTCTTGGGTCAATACTTTGAATGGAGGTTCAATTTCCTTTTTAAATTTTGGTTGACTTTCAGCTTGCTTTACAGTCTCATTTAATCTTGACCAGACAGAAAGTCAGATTCTGGAAAAATATCTTTGTTAAATGGAACTATTCCTGTACAGCGAAAACCATTAAAAGCATTTTCAATTGTAGAACAGTCTTTGATCGGTACAAAACTTCAAAATTGCTTTGAAAATCGGAAACACTAC
The DNA here is from genome assembly GCA_013076295.1 of Sanderia malayensis. NCBI lineage: Eukaryota > Metazoa > Cnidaria > Scyphozoa > Semaeostomeae > Pelagiidae > Sanderia > Sanderia malayensis. Next base: position 5,763,939 of record RQOL01000699.1, on the reverse strand, counting down.
TACTCTGATGAGTGTCAGACGAAAATTTTCAAAGCAATTTTCAATTGTAGCAGCCTTTGCATAAGCTGCAATTAAAGAAAAAATAGGGACAAGTTGTCAATGATAATGCTCAATGATAACAATTCAACTAAATTGATTTAATGTCCACGTCGGGCAGTATAACATTTCTCCTAACCAGAACCTGCCATTCTGAAACAAAGCACGAGAGATTCCCATTGGTCAATTATTTTTGTATGTATTCATATCGATTCGTCCATCTTGTTGCACTTAGCTGGAGAAATGTTTTTGGGATTTTGTCTGTTATGGAGCTCTTTGAACTGCATGAGGTGTTTTGTGCGGTGTGAGAACCAGTTTTATGATTCCCTTACCATGAAGTTAATATGAGCTGGCATGACTTCTGCTGCATCGCTGGCCGGGAGTTGTAGATTGAGGCACACACATTTGAACATGACGATTTCTGGGACCAAGTTTTTAAAATAGGTAGACACACTGTTGTGAATTCCTACCATTGTGGTGTACCCATCAGTGCCGATACCAATACGTTTTTCAAGACTTAGGGTCCTTTTAATGGCGGCTCCTAAATTTCATTTCATTTCATAAATATTTTAAAGTTGGTAACTACATAGTAATATAGTAATTCATAGAAAACTTATACTAATTTAAACCAACTGGCAAATTTAAATCTAAAAACTTGATTACAAAAGACTAATAAAAAAATTATCAACAATAATTTATCTTTATCTTAGCCTATGCGCAAATATGGCATGTACAATTTTTGCCATCCCAGTGGCGTATTTCTTTCTTAAATTTCCGAATTGTGTTGACCCTTTTTACATTGTCCCCGAGAATATTCCAAAACAAACTTCCTTTAAATGAATGTGAGCTTGTACCAAACATTAGAGACTTTGCGGCTGGGAGCTTACACAGATCTTTTTTACGTAAATTGTACGGTAAATCCTTTTTTATAAAGAATTCTGCCATGCATGCAGAATATAAATTATTCGATTTTTTTTAAATCTCTGTCATAAGGGCTTGTAAATTTTTTTGGTGTATCGTTTTTGCTCCGCCTTTCTCTAAGAGTTGTTCGAATGTAGATTCATACTCATCATATAATACTCTCAGCAGGGGCGGTCTGGCATCACAATTGCAGGGTGGCTGGCAAACCAAAAAGGCCCGGTTTAGTGTGGTCCAAGTCTTCGAAAAGGGCCCGTAGTCTTAGTTTACGTTAAAAATCAGAAGGCCCGGGTGGCGATCGCCACTTTGCCACCCGGGCCAGACCGCCCATGACTCTCAGGGTCCTTTTGTGTGTTTTATTTATCTTATTATTTGCAGTTTTGCTGCAAAATAACCAGATTAAGGGGCAATAAGTAAAGTTCGATATTACAACAGAGTTAAAGAGGACTTGTGACTTTTGTTTTCCCAGGTACGGTCTAACCCCCCGAAAAGCACTTACTTTCTGGTTTACCTTATCACATATTTCTTTGACATGTGTTTCGAAAGTCAATTTTCTATCAATTTTAACACCCAGGAGTTTTACTTCTTCGCTTTGTGAAATAAATTTTCCGTTGATATTTAGGCATAATTTGCTGGCACGCTTGTCACCCAGAAATATCATTTGAAATTTACTCGGGTTCGCACACATTCCGTTTTCTGTAAACCAAGTAAGTAATTTCTGGAGGTCGTTCTCTAGCTTAATCATGGCATCGTCTAAAGACTTGCTACATGAATATAGGGTGGTATCATCTGCAAAGTTGCATATTTCAGACTCTAGGTCCAGGAGAAAAATATCATTTATGAAAATGTTGAACAATAATGGTCCAAGTACGGACCCCTGTGGTACTCCAATGGAGATACACTGAGGGGTGCTACTCTTGGAACCGACTTTGACCTTTTGTGATCTATTTGTCAGGTAGCTGTAAATTAGTTTCAATGCATTTCTTTGAAAGCCGTAAGCACTCAGCTTTGCAATTAAAAGATCATATGGTATACAATCATATGCTTTTGATAAGTCCATCAGAATAGTACCCACTATGCCAGAGCTATCGAGGCATTTTTTCCAACTTTCAATAATGCGAACTAGTGCATGCTAAGTACTATAACCTTTTCGGAAACCAGATAATAATGGTGATAAGATATTAGCAAAATATTGGTACATTTGTTCAAATTTGATTCGCTCAAACGCTTTTGCAATGGACTGTAGAACGCTAATGGGCCTGTAGTTTAATTTTTGGGTGGTATCCTTATTCTTATGGACGGGGGTGACATAAGATTCTTTCAGTATTTCTGGAAAGCAACAGTTGTTTATGGCTGTATTTATACAGTCAGTTAAGTAGGGGCACAGGACATCTTTAGCCTCATCAATAATTTTTGTTGGTATATCCCCACTACTTGATTTATTGGTATCTAGTGCTTTAATTTGATCCATTACATTCCATGAATTTACATGTTCGAAAGAGAAGGTTGAGGTACATGTCCTGTTTTCTATCGCAATTATGCTTGCATGTTCTTTGTACTTTTCCGTTGCTCTATCTATCTTTAACTCGAGATCTTTACATTCTAGGTCATCCCTAAATGAAGAATCTAAGCCTAATGAATCTGTAATATTAACGAAATGATCATTCAAACATCCAGCAATCATCTGGTCATCTGATATGATTTCACCCTTTTCAATGAGAATTATTTTATTGGTCATTGGGTTACCATTCGAGAACATCGGTTTGACCGTTTTCTAAAATTTGTTATCATTATCAATAGAATTTGCGTCTAGCGATTGATAAAATTTGTGTTTAGCTTCCCTGTTCATGTGTACCACTTTATTCCGCTGTTTTTTATATTTTTCGCGGTCATTGGCCGTTCCTGATTTATTTGCTCTCTTTTTGAGCCTCAACTTTTTCATTATAGCTCTTCGCATATTCCCATTTATATGTTTCTTATCGTTGCCCCTTACAATCTTTGTTTTCAGAGGGGCATGCTTCTCCATTACGTCAACAGTAATGGAGTGTAGAGCTGAGTATTCACTCGCGTTGCCTTGTTGTAACTGTATACGAAGTTCTTGTTGGAAATTATTCGTGTTAAATTTAGAATAATCGCGATGTTTAACTACTTTCGGCGGAAGTTATACAAACGTTGTCTTAAATATTGTATATATCAAATGATGATGATCGCTGAATCCAGTTTCGTAAGACTTGCTTTTCATAAAAGAGTGCTTCTTATTTGTGAGCATTAGGTCAATACATCTACCCTTTGTAATTTTGAAGCATGTTGGTCCTTTATGGAGACTATATAATTGATACATATCAAGTAGTGGTGCAATGCCCTTTTCTTGCACTTCCATGTTAAAATCCCCTAATATTAGAACATTTTCTCGTGCCTTTCCAAAACCGTCAACGATATTTGAAATATTATCAACAAAATATTTTGGGTCTTGGGTAGGTTTCTTATATATGGGTAGTATCAACCATTTTGTTTTCGTGATATTTATTTCTATTGGTATTACTGGAATATCTTTGGGAATCCTAATACCCTCAAGTTTTTTACTTATGAAGTCCTCCCTTGTGTAGACTAAAAGTCCACCGCTATTTTCAGAAACATCTAATCTATAGGGTGTTTTAAAACCAGTTATATAGAACTGGTCATTTGGAAAAGATGAATTTAGCTTCGCTTCAGCGATAATCAGTATGTCAAATTTATCTTTTACCATGTATGAAAAGTCCTCAAACTTGTTCCTAATTTAGGTGATATTTACGTAACCTATTATAATGTTCTTTGGATGTTTCAGACGAAGTGTTTTCATCTCTTCCCAGCAATCAGTCTCAGTTTCGTTTACCCTATTGTCTGGCTCTATATAGCCGGAACATTGACCTATCTCGTTATTGTCGTTATTGTAGTAATTGGGGCCACACTTTATAGCCTGTTCACCATTTTGAACAGGTATAGCTACAGGTATTTCTGTAGTAGAAGGGTGTTCTACAAAATTACTTGGGATGGCATCTACTCTTCAATACTTATCAAAAATTTTAAGAAATTTTGTGCCAACATTGTGTCCCCTTTTCTATTTAGGTGAAGTTTACGCGAGCTTAAACAGGATAAGTCGATATTATTATTATCTGTTAATTGAATATTGTTTTCTTAAGCCAAGGTCTTGATGCATTTATTAAGATTTGTGACTTCTTTTTTGTCCCAACTCGGTCACTACTTATAGTTACTGATGATAGCACAACATTCGTTTGTGGCGATTGTCTCTTCGATTCAGGTATAATTGTTTCAAATTCTTGATTGTATCAATTTCCTCTTTACTTGTGATGTCATTTGTTCCACAGTGTATTATCACGCAGTCTGGCTTTCTCCTGATTAGTTGTTTTATGTGAACGCTGATGTCCGCACTCGTCGCTCCACTATGTGCTCTCATTTTAACATTGCTCCTATGACCTCTGATGTTGCGGAAACACTGAGAACAGTCTGCTAAAAGTTTGAACTTGCAAATAGATTAAGCATGGTCAGTTTAGCGTAGAGGACTGACAATTTGACGATATTGTTCCTCAACTGTTGTGATATCTCCGGCGATATGAAGCATTGGCAAGGAAATCAATAAAGGATGATCCATTGGAGACAGGATTGCTGTTGGACTGAGATAATGCAATCCTTGAAAAATACTTTCGTTGCTGGCAATCTCTTCTCCACTTAGTCTAAGAGCTCGACCTGGAAGCTTTTGCATCGTGTTGACACCTCTTTGATGTTTGCTTTGGCAATGTTGCTGTACCCTATATTAGCCAAGTATTTCTTCATTTCCATCAAGTACTTCACTGATTGTCCCCACCGAAGCCATAAAATCTGTCACATAAGGATTTATGAAGACGAAAAAGCAGTTGCACAATTTTTTCAGGGTCTGCATTTTTCGACTGAAATAATGCATTCGCTTTCTCGAACTCTGTGACTACAGGTGACAGAAAATGAAACTATAGTAATTGATTGGGTCGTTCAGCATGCTTAAAATCATTCTTGCCTTGTATCCCATATCCGATTTAAGGCTTAGCTCCTCCACCAGAAATAGGCCTTATTTCTTCCCAATTGACCAAAATATTATATGTTATTTTTTCCTTGCACTAGCCAACGAGTTGCAGACATCTCCTGCAACGACAAGGGCTTATCAGCAGCTTCCCCGTTCGGGTCCACCACACTCAGCAATTGTTTAATTGACTCTTTCCTTACGATACTCTTTGAAAACCACTTTGCTACTTCTTTAAGAAAAAAGCAAAGGTTTGTAGGCATTTTCTCGAATGCCTGTTGTGTGCATAATGCTAGTCAATGCCAAATGCATTTCATTTTTGTTCAGTTTGGTGACACTGAGTGTATTCTGGACCACACAGGATTTCCTTCCCCCATCATAATCAATGCTCCATCACTTGCAAATGCAAAGCAATGTGCCAAATCCAGCCCAACTTCGTCAATAGCAACCTTTATGGCCTGAAACAAGCTCTCACCTGTTGCACCAACTACTTCTACCATTCGAACATAGGTTGTTTCGACAGTCATGCTCTTCTCACTCAAATATTTTATGCATATGGAAATATTTTTCTTTGCAACAGCATCTGTTGTCTCATCAAGCAACACTGCAAACCCTTTCCCCTTGACATCTTCTTTAAGTTCATCTTTAATGGCTGGTGATATGACTTTCGACAGTAACTGGCTGCATTTTGTTCGATGGGGGCGAATTTCACTGATTATGCTACCTTTGCCGTGCTCTACCATTATCTCACCAAGATGATCAACAGCCATTATTCCTGAATGGCAGGCAATTCCAACAGCAGCTTGTATCTCAGCTTTCTTTATTGCATCTGTTGTTCCAGGCTCCACTCTTTTCTCAAAGACCAATGGTCGCATTTGTTGGCTCTTTCATACCTTGCTGCAGTGTTTTTGGGTCGACTCGTGTTTTGAAATTGACCATAATTTTAGTTGAAGTGTCTTCCTGCACAACTTGCAATATGCATTGTCTTTACCATCCGAAGACTGTGATATCCAGGCATGCTGCTTTTCTGAACTTTTTTTATATTTTCTGGCAGAATCGTAACTGCACTTCTACTTAGAAGCCATAGAAACACTTTTCTGTAATTCTGAATATTTCTGTGACACCTGGCCATGAGATAATTACGTCATGGACAGGTGTCAGATGTTGCAACTGGTTTTCCTTTGATCAATTAAAGAGATGAAACTTTAGAATTTGATGAATTTGTTGCTGAGACTATTATTTATGACAGAATTTCTCAATTAGGTCAGATTTACTATGGAGGCCAAAACAATTTTTCAGAAGCTAAGCAAGTTCCAATTAGGCCAGATTTTTGAAATCGGGATTCCAAATAGGCGAGATGGTAACCCTAGAAAGCCTCTTTGGCGTTGCAGACGGGGCTCTCACTTTTAACGATTTTTCGTTAAATTAAGTAATTTTGGACATTTTTATTGAATTTAAGTTTTTGATGATTTTTTAAGGAATTTTCCAAATTAAGAAATAAAACATGAAATACTAAAAAACAAGTTAAACAGAGGCAAACTACACAATGCAAATGCTTGCAGTGCTTTAAAAGTGTCAATCTTCGGCAATTTTAGAAAGTTTGTTTTTAACAATTTCATAATTTAATAAATCTGTGACAGCTTTTTACTTTCTTCACCAGTTGTAATAGCAAACGATCCCACTTGATTTCGTGTGCATGAATTGTTTTCTTTTATGCTTTCCCTTTTCTTGTTTTCTCGCAATCTTCTTTGATGCTGTTGGTTTCCTTTTACCACCCTTTACTTGCTTCTGTTTACTTTTCTTTTTTGCCTCTTGAAGACTCCTTTTGTAGGGGGAACTTGTTATTATTTGAGACTCCTCACTCCCTTTTTTCCTTATTTTGCTACAATTTTAGGAACCGACAAAATCTTGTCGAATGATAGCTCAAGCTCAGGATCAGAGGTACTTGCAGTTGATGTTATTACAAATAAATCTAGTGATTCATTGGATGGACCAGGAGTTGGTTCCATTGTTGTGGCGTGGTGTTGATTCTGGGTAGCTTCTATTCGTTGATTAGATGGACCAGAAGTGGGTTCCATTGTGGCAGCTCGATCTTCCTTAGAACCAGCTTCTCTTGGGTCCTGCAGGTATTCTGAATCAGGAATGTTGTCAGTGTTGAATGGGTGAATACCTGTTGTCTTGAACCCTGACACTGCATTTTCAACTGTTGCCGATTTGAGATCTGCATTTTCAACTGTTGCCTATTATCCACTGTAATTCTTCTGGCAGTGTGTTTACGCAGCCAAGAGTTGCAAGCAACATTGAAACCTGACTCCATACCTTTAAAAAAGCCTGGGTCCAAAGGCTGAAACTTGTGTGAGGTATGTCGCGGCAATGACAGCAAAAAAGACAATTTTATTTTGCATAATCAATTAGCTGGGTATTTTTGGTGTGCGACTTGTGACCATCCAAAATCAGAAGCACTTTTGATTCTTTGCTGCATTTAGTATGCTTTACAAAATGCTTTAAGAACTTTAAGAAAAGATCTGTGTCAACCCAGCCACTGTCGGAAACACCACCAATTGTCCCAGGTGGGGCACGCTCAATCAATTCAGGATGGACGCGCTTCCTCTTGAATATCATGAGTGGAGGTGCAAAAGCATCAGTGGCACTAATCGCACAAATAATTGTTGTAGTTTGCCCTCTCTCGCCACTTGTAACAGATGCCACAACCCTATTTCCTTTCAGTGCTATTACTTTCACAGGCTTGTTGACACATGTTATTTCTGTTTCATCACAGTTAATTATCTGATGTGGATCAAAATTGTGTGTATCTAATAACTCTTGCAAATTTTTGAAATTGTTCTGAACAGAAGTTTTATTCAGACCAATTACTCTATTCAGTGCAATTGCCTCTGGTTTCCTCAAAGAGTGTGTTTTCTGCCTTTTTAGAAATCCATCAATACCTTCCGCCCCACCTGCGTTCCGCCCCACATACTTTCCGCCTCACCAATGTCATTCCGCCCCTCCACATAAACCGTTCCGCCCCACACCATGATATCTATTTTCAGAATTCATTTGGAATTCTGAAAACACCACAATGTTTCGTAGCATGTATCTACAATTATTTAAGCATCTTTTTCAGAATTTTATCCGTTCATTCCAGATATTTTTCTATCCACATTGGCGTAGCTTGGCCTGATCCTCTTGCGGCCTAATCCTTTTTTGACAAAAGGTCCATATCTTAGGGTGATTTCCGGGTTTTAAATTTCAGTGTTTTAAAAAGGTGAATTTCATTGAAGTATTATGTGACTAAATACTTCATGAAGAATAAAGATGTGAATTGCTCCTTTCAAACGCTTTTTCTAAGGAAAGGAGCTAATGACATTTCGTTTCTCCCACCTTTGCGGGCTTATTATTCAAGTTAATGCAATACAGTGCTTTAAAAGTGAATTTCAGTGTTTCCGATAAAGTGAATTTCATTGAAGTATTATGTGACTAAATACTTCATGAAGAATAAAGATGTGAATTGCTTCTTTTTCAAACGCTTTTTCAAAGGAAAGGAGCTAATGATTGTGAAGGAGCCGTTCACCAAGCTGTTCTCCATACATGCGTTTTTAAAAGGGGAGAATGGGAACATTAAGCAGAAGCCTTTGATGATGGCTTTAATGTCGAGGCGGAAGTCAAAAGACTACGTTGCAGTATTCAGAGCAATCCTTGAGGCAATGAATGACGAGACGTGAATTGAAAAGGCAGTTTTGGATTTTGAAGCTGCTGCCTGGAAAGCATGCAGAAAAGCACTGACAAGCAACATTCAGGGTTGCTCATTCCGTTGGACCCAAGCCATTTGGAGAAAGGTGCAAAATCTTGGACTTGCCACCACATACAAGAATTCCCCAGCAGTCCATGACTACATAAGATCCATTATGGCACTTCCGTTCTTACCTTCGGAGCACATCATACCAGCATTCAAGCATCTTCAACAAAGATCAACTGCTGTAGTTGCTGATCTGGTGCAATATGTAAATAATACATGGATGCAAAGCAGTAAGTGGTCACCAGACACATGGTCGGTTTATAATCATAAAGTTCCTTCCTGCCATTTTCTTTTCTTTTTTGAAAGGGTAATCAAGTTTGTTTTGTTCTGCAAACTCAAAGACAAGTCTCCGAATTTCATTGATGGAAAGGCCATAAAACGATGAATCCATCTGCTTGATATAATCTGTCACTTGTTCTCTGTTGCTTTTCTGAAAGAACATTTCTGGCTGCAGGAAGAAACTTTCTGTGCAGTTGATCCTCTTGTAGTGTGCTCAGCACACGCTGATATGATTCATGTTAAGGATTACATAAGAGGAAATAATGTTATAAAGTCTACCAATCACGCAAGAGTTACAAAATTAGACCGTCCAATGCGAATAGACCAAGTTACAATATGCAATCAATTTACGTCAATAAATTCCTAACTGGCTATTAATTAGTTTCCAAGCTCCCGGAGTAAAATCCCAATGATTAATAGTTTGATACGCCAACTGTAAGAATAATAATCATCAGATTATGCCGTATTAATGCGCGGGTCACGCAGGTCGCGAGGTTCCCCAACATACCCCCCTCCTTGACCCGGGTTACGGGTCAAGTAAGCATAAGCGTGACTTCCACCGTGCTTCCCTAGCTGCCGCCCAAGTTGGTCGGCTCCTGTCTGTACTCTCATTCTCCACTCGCTCTTTCTGCTTTCCCACAGTCTTCTCACACTCCTGTGATGATATCTCTAATGGAACATTACAGATATTGATATCTCTTCTCTAAACACATCTCTAAGTTTTTGCAAAGGTCTGGTTGAAGTTTCTAACTTACCTCTACTACTTACCTTCCTCACAACAGCTCCCCTGCACTTCCCATCCTTTCCGATAATCAGATCTTCCACTAGTTCTGTCTTCCATAAGCTTCTTTTCACATTATCTTCATGAAGAAGTACTAGATCTCCCTTCGCAATGGGTTTGATGTTGGTTGTTGTCATTTTGTGGAACTCTCTGAGGTCCGTGATGTATTCTTTTCTCCATCGGTTCCAAAAATGAGAAAGCTTTTTAGAAACATAAACAAATCGTTTTGTTAACTTATCCTGGGTATTATCTGAATAATCAGTTAGATCTATGTCTCCAGGTAAAGACGATAATCTAAAGCCGTGAATAAGATGGGATGGAGTCAGTACCTCACCCAACTCATCGTACAAATAAGTAAGAGGTCTAGAATTCAATGTACCCTCTACTTCGACCAAGACTGTAGTTAGCTCATCTGATGTTAACCTAGCATTCCCTAAGACTTTCCGCAAGCAACGCTTCACACTTCCTACCATCCTCTCAAAGTAGCTACCCCACCAAGGTGAACGTGGCAGATTAAATCTCCATTTGATTCTGTTTGCTTGCTGGAATGAATTAAAGTTGTTGTCCTTGAATAATTTCTTCATGAGATTTGCAGCAGCCTTAAAAGTCTTAGCATTATCAGTGTTAACTAGTCTTGGAGTGCCTCTCCTGGAACAGAACCTTCTAAAGCAATTAGAGAACGTGATGGCATTCAAATCATTCACTAATTCCAAGTGGACAGCTCTCGTCACACAGCATGTAAAAAGCACGATGTAAACTTTCTTTATTTCACCCTTCTCTCCCTTTACGTACAATGGGCCTGCAAAATCTATGCCTGTATTTGCGAATGGTCGGTCTTCATTGACCCTGAACCCAGGAAGTTCTGCAACAGGTGGTGACTGGAACAACTTCCCTTCCAACCTTTTACATGTGTGGCATTTTCCTATTACCTTTTTCACTTGCTGTCTCCCTTGTGGCACCCAAAATCTTGACCTTAATTCTGCCAAAGTAGATCTTAATTTATTGTGATGCACCTTATGATGACACTCTCTGATCACTAGGTCTGTGAAAGGATTGGCCTTTGGCAAAATGATGGGATATTTGGATCTAAAATCCAAGTCCGACTCTCCTAGTCTTCCTTTACACACTAACACTCCATTCTCACTCTCTATGCCGAGCTGTATAGACATTTTCTTGTAACCGGATTCCTTTTTCAGTTGATTTTGCACCTCTCTAATCCAAATACTCTCTGCAGCCTCAATCTCTTCTACACTCAGCATTCCATCCTTGCATACCTTATTCCCTGCCTTCTTACTCTTCAAATTTCTCACAAATCTTTGGACATATGCGGTGACATTCAACAATTTACTCAGGCTTCCATACCTCTCAATATTGATTACATTTCCAATTCCTGTCTGCTCTACTTCAACTGCCAACATTACATCCATCTTTCTTCTCTCACTGCATACCTCACCAGAATCCTCAGGGGAAAACATAGTGGGTCAATGTTCCTCTCCCATTCTCAGCCATTTGGGACCTTCCCACCAAAATTCACTCGTCTTCAAGTAGCTGGCCGTGGCCCCCCTAGATCCTAGATCTGCTGGGTTATGAACACCTGACACAGGCCCCCATTCTTCTTTTTTAGACTTTTGCAAGATTTCGTTCACTCTGTGCTGGACAAACTGTTTCCACTCTCCATTGTTGTAAATCCAATAGAGAGCAGTCTTGCTGTCCAGCCAATATCTCACACAATCTACCTTAATTTCCTGGCTCAATGCATCTGTGACAGTTTTGACCAAGTTGGCTAGCACTCTTGCCGACATTAATTCTAGTCTAGGGATGCTAAGGGTCTTCCATGGTGCTACTCTTGTCTTTGCAGCAAGAAGTTTGGTATAAATACCTTCGGTCGAGTAGCAAACAAGATATACCATGGCGCAATATGCCTTTTTGCTGGCATCAGCAAAGCCATGTATTTCACGCTTGAGAATGTCACCCTTGACATTATCTAGCATACACCTAGAAACTGTAACAGATCTTGTATCTAGCAAGTCTCTCAACCATGCCTCCCATCTCACACTCTTCTCTTCAGGAAGGGGATCATCCCACCCAAGCTTCTCTAAACACAGTTCTTGGAATAGAATTTTGGCAGACACTGCTATGGGACTTATCAGACCAAGTGGATCAAACACAGATGCTAAAATACTCAAAATACCTCTCTTAGTTGGCTTAGTTTCATTCATTTTACCTATCTTTGCTAGGTCGAACTCTATCTCATCCTTCTCGTTATCCCACGCTAATCCAAGTACCTTCGTCTTTCCTTTCTCGCTGACTTGGGCTCCAAGAGTCTCCTTTGTGTAAGACTGATCTTCCAACTTCTGTTTCACCTCACCTTCTCTCTGCCGAATCTCTTCTGCCAGTTTCTTGTCGCTCGTCTTCCACTTTCTCAGGGTAAACCCGCCTTCCTTCATTCTCTCCTTTGCCTTCACATGCAATGAAAGGGCCTCCTGGGGATCCTTACAGCTTACAACCAAATCATCTACAAAGAATCCTCCGATTAACTTCCTCACAAACTCGGGGTCCTTCTCTACATACTTATTGATATGATGACGAAGTACACAATTCAAGAGAAAGGGTGATGAATTGCATCCGAACACTACCCTGTTGAACCTATAGACTATTACTTCTGGCTCTGCAGCATTGACATCCTTGTACCACAAAAAACGTAGGCAATCACGATCCTGGGGATGTATGTCAATATTTAAAAATGCCTTTTCAATATCCCCGACCAAAGCTACAGGGTGGCACCTAAACCTGAGCAGCACGTCAAAGATAAGGGGGGTTAGTGCTGGACCAGCATGGAGACAGTCATTGAGGGATACACCGATTTTCCTATCCTTACAGGAAGCATCATACACAATACGGACCTTTGTGGTTTCTGCATCCTCTCGAACAACTGCCCTATGTGGGAGATAATGCACTTTCCCAGCAGGTTCCAGCTCCGAAACCTGCTCAATGATTCCATCGTGTACTTGCTGTTGGATTATGTCTTCATATTTCTGCAAGACGTCAGGAGTCTGCTTTAATTTCCTAACCTGATTATTTAACCTTAGCAAGCTGGTATTATGATTGGAAGGCAAATTATTTTGCCCGGCCTTCCATGGCAGACCTACAGAGTAACGTTTTCCTGTGAAAGAAATGTTATCAAGCGTTAATTCATGAACAGGGTCCCTTTCTCGTATGCCAATGCTATCCAGATCCCACAATTTGTGGACATTAAAATCTACATCAGGCTTAACCTCAGATGAGACGCGCATGGCATTAACGATAAGATCGACGTTATTATCAAAAGGAGGAACTGAGTTCTTCCCCTTCAGTGGTCCTGACAAAACCCACCCAAGTGTGGTCTTGACAGCGACTGGCTCATTAGGCCCCCCTCGTATTGAGTTGTCCTCTTGAAATGCCCAGAAAAAATCTGAACCTACAAGACAATCAATTAGCAAAGTTTCCTTGTCCCTGCAAACATCTGAAAAGTATACATGAGATAAATATTCATAATTCTTTTTAACATGCTCTACATGTATATTCTGGATGGAAGAAATATCATCTACGACATATGCCTCAATGGACACATTCTTCTTTCCTCTCTCCCCTCCTAGGGCCTGTTCATATGAGCCCGCTTGCCGGGCCAGCTCACTAAGCGAGACAGATGTAAATTCTGTTCATATGAGAAAATTCCGTCCCGCCTACCGAGATAGAAACTGTAACATGATATTTGTCACTTGAGAAGCTGACAATGAAAACAATGGTGGTACATGCGCAGTTGGCACGTTTCTGGCCCGGTAGGCGGGATGGAGTGTTCATATGAGAAAATTTCCAGCCCGCTTGCCGAGATCTTGGTAGTGCTACAGTGAGATCTCGCCTGGCGGGCCAGCCCGCTTTCTCATATGAACAGAACACAAATTTTGTATGCGATTTGGGGAGTAGGTGAGATCTCGCTGAGTGAGCTGGCTCGGCAAGCGGGCTCATATGAACAGGCCCCTAGAGACAAATTGACCACATCTCTACATGCTACATCCGGTTCCTTGCTCCCAAATGCCTTGATTCCCAACCTTTCACTCCTCACAGGCTCCAATCCTAGCTTGCCTACAGCTTCTGACGTGATGAATGTTTTATGGCTCCCGGTATCAAACAGAACTCGCACTCTCTTTTCCCTATTTCCATTCACCACAACCAGTGCTGTCTGCAAAGCTACTTGCCCTCCTGAGCTGGTGTTACCAACACCAACCCAGGCAGCAGCATTGGGTTCTATGGCAGGTGCAGTGGCTTGAGGGCGCGTTTCCTTAGGCGCAGCATCAGCAGTGGTGCTGTTGCAAATCAGCTGATGATGATTGCCCTTACAATGGTCACATTTGACCTTAGCTGAACACTTGAAATACCTATGCCCTGGTTTAAAACAACTAAAACACTTAGCATACTTAATCAACACTTTTCTACGAGACTCAGGGTCCTTTATAGTTTCACAGCTCTCTGAAGGGTGGCCTGCCCTCCCTTGGCTGCGATCAAGGCTGAGGCTGTTGTGGGCCTATCTTGTTGAGGCTTATTAGGCCTCGTGTACTCTGGTCTTCTTAGGCCATTCTGATTAGAATTTAAAAGAGGTACATACCCTTCCAGAACGTCCAGTTCCTTACCCAAGGCATGTAACATTTGATCCAAATTCCATTCCATGTGGTTTTCTCCAAATCTGATCATGTTATTTCGAATATTCTCCGGGATCTTGCTCAAAAAAACTGGCACGATCACGCTCGAGTAAGTTTCCTTTGGAATCCCTTGTGCTTCCATGGCTCTAAAATGCGTCTCGATCTGGTCATGCAAATTTCTCAAACGAGGCACGTTCCTGTCGCTGAAGACTGGGGCCAAGTTAATGATGTCATTTAGGTGTGCCCGCTTAATCACGCTCGGCTTTGCATAGCGTTTCCGTAAGGCTCCACCGCAGAATCGTAATCTGCATCGGTCAAGGAAAATCCTGTTACAACGCTTCTGGCTGGCTCTACCAAATAGCTTCTCAAATATTTAAACTTATCCACTTTGGCCAGGGTAGGATCGTCATGAACAGCACTACAAAACCCATCCCAGAACTCTTGCCATTCAGCAATGTTCCCACCAAATTTTTTCAGTTCCAGTTTCGGCAGTTTCACTTTTCGCCCCTGGGCATTTATCTCCTCCACGATGCTAGACGTTAAACTTTCCAGCGAACTCGCCCTGCTTACGATTCTCGAAGATTCCATATCTTGCTCTTTTGGTTCCAACGCATTTTCGATTGATTTTAAACATATTCCAACCTTTCTTGTACTGCACTGGCCTCCGTTGCTTCATTCTCACACGTTTCATCGTCAATATCGTTGTCGATCAATAAATCTAAAATCTCTTCATCAAGTTGCTTAAGAACGTACCTTTTGTCCCTTAGTTCTTCAAACACTGGTTGTAGCTTTCCGTGTCTATCTATACTTAACTCCTCCGCGAGAATTTCTTCGGCTTTGTTAACCAATCTCGTCGAAACTGCTCTTTACGCCCTACGTTTCTTCTTAGATTTCTCAATACTTTCCATTTTACTCAATCAAAATCCGGCTCGGTGGACCATTTATGTGGAGATTCTACCCGTCTCCCTTGCTGATTCCAGATTTTGATTATTACTGAGAATTCATGAAGATCAAGTACAACAGTTTGGTTTTCTAGCTCACTGTTTTCATCCACATCATACTCTAACAGCAAAAAATCGAACCCTAAAACACGCTGATATGATTCATGTTAAGGATTACATAAGAGGAAATAATGTTATAAAATCTACCAATCACGCAAGAGTTACAAAGTTAGACCGTCCAATGCGAATAGACAAAGTTACAATATGCAATCAATTTACGTCAATAAATTCCTCACTGGCTATTAATTAGTTTCCAAGCTCCTGGAGTAAAATCACAATGATTAATAGTTTGATATGCCTACTGTAAGAATAATAATCATCAGATTATGCCGTATTAATGCGCGGGTCACGCAGGTCGCGAGGTTCCCCAACATATGTGCTCAGCAGCCTTACCAATGAGCACTTCAACTAACTAGCGAATCATAACACGCATTCTAACACTTAACCATATTTATCAACTAGTATCTAAACAAACATATTCATTAGCCTTTTATAGTCAAACGTCTAACCATAACCTACTCTTAACCTTATTTGCTTAAGTATGTACGACACACCCAACCTCGCAACTTATATTTAATCAAACGCAATGTTTAGTTACTCAGTTAGTTAGTTAATTAATTAAGCATTCATTTCTGGTATGATACACTGACACAAGAAAGAAATTCACATCGTTTCTCTTCGAGCCTTCTGACTACCAAACTGCAAAGCAACTGCGAAAGCTGGGTAAGTGTCTTATAACCTATTTCGATTAGTGATTAAAGTAGCTACTCCAGCATTACTAAATTACTAAACTCTGATATCGACTTTAATTTTCCTTTCACTCTCCGGTGCAAAACATCCTTCGGAACAGAAAACACCGTTGTTGCTTCCATGGCCTACTTCATTTGAGATTCATCGCAATTTCCTCTTGTTGTTTTCCTGACATGCTTTCTAGATCATTCGCCCAACCGCCATTTCGCCCAACCACCGTTTCGCCCAACCACCGTTTCGCCCAGCCTCTAAAGACGATTCGGCCAACCGCTTTAGACTATTCGCCCAACCCCTATAGATGTTTCGCCCAACCGTTATAGATGTTTCGCCCAACTCCCATGAAAATTTCACCCAAACTTCTTTCAAACCTTTGAAACCTATGATAGGCCCATGCGATTTCAGCGGGTTTCAGGTGCTTGAGACAACGATAAACGATTGTGGACTTTTCGGAGGAATAAAAATGTGTCAATAGTTAAACAACAGAAGAATATGCACAAGAAGGAAAAAATTGTAAATAATAAAGAAATAAATAATGTTAATGCAAGTATTAAGTGTGATACTGTGTTTTGTTAATAATATTAGTGCGGAATATTAAGTCGAGCGCAAGCTCGAAGAAGGCCAGTTGTTGTTATTGTTGAAGCAACATAATCGTCCCAAAGTTTGATGAACTGAGCCTGGCGACTGCGGTATGTCTTCCTCTGGGATCGAGCAAGCTTCCCATCCTTGATGAGTCGTGCCTTTAATGACACGAATCTCGCTTCTGTGTTTAGCAGAGGAATCAGCATATAAAGTTGGATCTGTGATCTTCCGCATTTGTTGTTTATTCTTTTGTGCCACCCCTCGACGTCATTATTTGTCCGGATTGGCTGTTGAAAAACTGACCATGTTTCTGGTGACCATATGTTGCATTCGATCCAATTTTCTCGCATGTATTGAATCAACGGCTGCAGTTCTGCTGTGGCTTTTCCAGCTAAATGATGGAACGTTTCTTCAATATGCTCTGCTGGGAGAAAAGGCAAAGCCATCAAAGAGCGGACATACTTATGAACGGCATTGTCTTCTTTGTATGGAACTTGCAGTCCAAGGCTTTGGACTTTCCTCCAGATGGCTTGCGTCCAATGAAAGCAGCAACCTTGAATTTGAACTTTCAACACCTTTCGACATGCCTCCCATGCAGCTGCCTCGAAGTCAAGAACGACTTTTTCAATCCTCGCTTCAGAAGGGAGCAATTCCAGAACTGCTTCAGGCACCTTTACATAATTCTTTGCTTTCCTTCGGGTCATCATAACAAAGACAAGTGGTGTCTGCTTCACATTTCCATCATCACCCTTGAGAAAAGCATGTATGGTAAAAAGTTGTTTGAATGGCTCTTTCACAATTTTGAATGTACCATCTAGATACCATGTCTTCGCTCTTGAGAGTAAGGTCAGCTGCTCATCTGTCGCAAATACCAAATGCCTGGCTTCTTTGCATCTGATGTCCTGCTGCAAAAATCCCGCGGGAATGTGATCATTTGCCACTTGAAAGTTTATGTCGTTTGGTTCCTTCGGTCTTAGCTTTTCGCGATGGCGATTTGCTTGCCGGATGAGGTTAGCAATATTTGGCTTACTGACTGCTGGCTGACTCATGATATTCTGCGCTTGTGTGATGCAAACACCTTCCACAATGTTGGCTGCTGACTTGAAAACTTCATTCTCAGCGATCTTCTTTATTTCACTGACGATCTTTGTTTCTCTATTTATGTCGGGCTGCCCAGGATGTACATATGGATTCGGTCCTCTCTTGAACCAGTTGCCAGTTTGTTGAATGGTAGCTCCGCATGAGAGATTCTTTCCACGTAAGCTGCATCGCCAAGCTGATTTACCACTTGGCCATGTATGTCGTAGAATGTATGTGTAGCCATCAGTGTCCACCAATTTTGGCTTTCCACGTTTTGATCCACCAGCCACAATTTCGGCTTCTACGACTTGATTGCATCTCTCCGTGTCTTCCGGCCAGTTGATCTGTATTTCAATTTCGGGTAAAGGGTCGTCCTCCATCGGTTCCTCACTAACTGGTACTGGCACTGCAAACGGTGTTCTGACACACAACGAAACATCATCTGTCCTTGTGCTTTCTGCTGCAACCTGAATACAACAAACAGTAATTAGCTTAGTCTGGCAAAAAGAAAAATAAAAGTAAACTTGAATTGAGCAGAACTGATGGAAATCTTTATATATTTATACTTAATACTTACTTGGAAACTTATGTCTAGTTGAGAACTACTAGATAGTCCGTTGTGTTCTGTGCGGTCAAACACGGTCACTCTACCATCCCTGCAGTCTTCACATTTCCAATCTATTTCGATTTCTTCACGATTGAAGCGTCTGTAGTCTTCACGGCTTACTCCACTTTTGCAAGTGCGGTGCTGCCATCTCTTGCACTCGTTGCATTCTATGGCTTCTTGTCGAGGGTGTACCTCCTTTTTACACGAAACACAAAAATACTCCATATTCGTTCGATTCGTTCGCTGCTGATGATAATGATTCAAATTGTGTACTGAGTACTGAAATTATCTGTAAACTTCTGTGTTCTTATTGAGTTTTTTGGCTCGAAAAAACCGCACTGCACCAATCAGAGAGCTTGATTAAATCAATGGTTGTTGTCTACTAATGTTGTTTACGTCTTCGATCTCTGGGGGCAAGCTATTGTTTAACTTTCCAAATCGCTAGAGAAGGGGTTCAGGATGCTGTCTGTACTTTGCCGCCAAACTTGTAAAAGCAGTGCAATATGGCATATTATTATTATTCATTATTATTATGTACTGGGAACAATAGTAGCAATTACAATACAACAATTTTTTATTGTTTGATTTTTGATTGCTACATCTCTGTTGTAGCATACTTTAATGGAATTAACTTTCTCGGAAACACTGAGTCTATTTTTTTTAAACACTGAAGTTCACTTACCAAACTTCCCTAAAATAAGGATCTTTCATTTAGAAAGGATTTACTGGGTATAAAAAATGAAAAATCGTGTGTATTGCATTAACTTGAATAATAAGCCCCAAAGGTGGGAGAAACGAAATGTCGTTAGCTCCTTTTTGAAAAAGCGTTTCAAAGAAGCAAGTCACATCTTCATTCTTCATGAAGTACTTAGTCGCAGAATACCTCAATGAAAGTCACTTTATCGAAAACACTGAAATTCACTTTTTTAAAGCACTGAAATTCACTTATCAATTACGCTTAAATAAGGATATTTCGTGTAGAAAGGACTTACTGACTAAAAAATTTGAATAACCGTGTCGTGTGTATTGCATTAACTTGAATAATAAGCCCCCAAAGGTGGGAGAAACGAAATGTCATTAGCTCCTTTTTGAAAAAGCGTTTCCAAGAAGCAAGTCACATCTTCATTCTTCATGAAGTATTTGGTCACAAAATACTTCAATGTAATTCACTTTATCGGAAACACTGAAATTCACTTTTTTTAAAACACTGAAATTCACAACCTGGGAATTACCCTAAAATATGGACCTCTCGTCAACAAAGGATGAGGCTAAGCAACGCCAACTATTTGGAATGTACGGATAAAATTCTGAAAAAGATGCTTAAACAATTGTAGATACTTCCTAGGAAACATTTTGTTTTTTTTTCAGAATTCACATGACTCAGATAGCAGTTATCACCTTGTTGGGCGAATGGTCTGCGAAACGCCCACAAAGGTTGGGCGAATAATCCAAGTTGGGCGAAACGGTTGTTGGGCGAAATGGTGGCTGGGCGAAACGACCTGTTACCCCTGACATAATTTTGTACCATCTAAAACAATATTTATCCTATTAAACTACACAGTAAACAACATATTTAAGAAATGGACAAAAGCACAACTTAAATAAATGACTGGCCTAAACTGACATGGATGATGTCGCATCTTGCCCCAACAAACGAAGAGGCACAAAACCTATTTTTTATAAACAACAAATAAAATGGCCACCCAAACAAGCACAGGTAACGTAAAGGTTCAAATTGACATTATTCACCACATAAAAACATATAACAAAGGCAAAAATAGGTCTTTCTTATTTAAAAACAATTATGTCCTACCCAAATTAGGAACGATCTGACGTTTTTTTGAAAGTGTACTCACCGTTTTGAAATCTTCCTAATCGCAACACACCATCCAAATTCCAACATCATAACACAAAATCAGCAAGGGGAAAGGAGAAAACACGTGTTTTAATATGATTTAGAGGCCGAGATATCCTAAAGGAAGCTACAGCATAGGTTTATGGGAAAGTGTCTTACCTATATAAAAAATCAGGCATAATCGTTGCACCCTGTATGCCACAGAGATCATTTTGGTCACCATATATACATCAAGAATTGGATTCAAGGAAGAAATTTTTTGAGCTCACTAAGAATATGAAAAACTTGCTTTGAGAAAATTTAATGTAAAGAAAAAAAATCAGTTTACAGTTTTCTCAAGCAAACATTCTGATTGAGAACAACCACCCATTTGCAAATAAAACATTGTGGCAAATGTGTAAATAAGCTATCTTACAGCTATTAGTCATTAAGGAGTCCTAATCCATAAGTTTCTACGTCATTGTGCTTGGACTTCTCATCCTTTGACTTTAAAGGGCTTATGCAGCCCAAAATTACATATAGTTTTTTTGCTGAAAAGTATAGAATTCAACATGCTTATCAACATGCCGCAGATAGAATGTAACAAGATTTCATTGTCAAAAAAGGGAATTTGGACAAATTCTGTTGAAGAAATTGACGTCAGAATGATGCGCAATCCCAGACACCTTGGCGCATCACGGCTAACAAAAACAACAAACCGGCCAGACTGCAGAACAACGTCAATATGCAACTTAATATAGGGAAACAAATACCAATAAAGAGTATTAAAAAAGCATTTCATGGTCA
The DNA here is from genome assembly GCA_013076295.1 of Sanderia malayensis. NCBI lineage: Eukaryota > Metazoa > Cnidaria > Scyphozoa > Semaeostomeae > Pelagiidae > Sanderia > Sanderia malayensis. The sequence goes on along the minus strand of RQOL01000699.1, from coordinate 5,742,744 downwards.
ATCATGTATTGTTGGGGAACCCACAGCGCGAGTTGGAGCAACACTAAATTCATCTCTCTCCATGAGTCTCTAAACTCTTCTAAAGACCTGGATTGACCGTATCAACTGAAGAGACAAAACAGTACAATGAACAAAACTCATATGATTCCATAGAATTAATGTTTAACAGTTGCCAACAATTTATTAAATAACAAATGAACTAACCAATTATCAACATAAGTTTTGTTTTCAAATCGGGCATCCAGCTCTTTCAGAGATAGGCCTTCACAACCCGATTCTTTATCATCACTGCCGTACCCAGCTCTGGGTCTTCTTGCAAGAGGTTATCCTTCGTGCGATTTTTGACTATACGAACTGACTACTGAATAGTCTTCGTCTTCTTCGCTATCCTCAGGAAGGCTTCCTCCTTCTTTGTCAGGGGAATTCGTTTTGAACTATTATTTTCGCAATCCGACATTTTGAAAAGATTTTAGCAGACACTGTTTCAACACACACAGGCCGGGCAGCTCTTCCTCAGAGAACCATAGTTGAAGAACAATAGCTCGGTTCATTCTATCGTCACACTGAATCAAAATCTTGAAAGTTTTATTTTTTGCAAAATTTGTTAAAATTTTTGTTTTTAATTGAAAGCAACGAAAATTGACTCATAATGTGAGGAAAATATCGCGCTTTTGGCCAGGGGTGAGATAATTGAAATCGGCGTCACCTAAGTTGAGTTATTAAAAAAAGTGTGGCGTGCAGGTCAAATTTTTCCATATTGAACCCTATAAAAAATGATTCGTCACTTGTTGAAGAGCTGTGATGTCATCAAACTGACGTCACAGCTCTTCAACAGACCTCGGTGTGTTTGAGCTTGAAAAAAACATACTGATACTCGTCAGAAAACCAGAATAGGTTCATAGTGATACCCAGATCTTCTTCTCTCCATTTCCGTAAAAAAATCGATATGTCATTTCAGGCTGCATAAGCCCTTTAAATTCTTTCTTCGTTTTTTCCTGTTCCAGATGATGACTTTTCTGCCCTTTCAATTCTCTGTCTGTCTTTGTCCTTTGAATGTTTAATGAAACTATCATCCGCTTCCATGCCCATGAGTCTGAATAATAAAAGTTTTAATGTGGACCCCATCAAATATTGACAGGCCGGCATGGAATCCTGTGTCTTTTGTCTTGCATATCATTTTAGGCTGCGCTTACACAGGATCGGTTCCATTTGGAACAGTACCAAAATGAGTACGATTAGGCCTTCCATCTACACCGGAACTGTCAGAACCGTTCCAAATGGGACTGCTAGCCGTACCCAAATGGGATCGGTTAGAAAAAAGTTCCATTTGGAAACGTTTCATGGAACCGTTCCAAACTGCTCTTGTAAACGGGTGGAACGGTTCCAAAATGAGTTATGAGGCATCGTTACTAAAAGACGGAACAACCCAGAACAACCCAGAACAAGCCAAGAACAAGCAGAACAACCCAAGAACAAGCCAGGAACAGGCTGAACAACCCGAGAACAAACCAGAACAAAGAGACAGTTTAGATTCTTATGTTATTCAGAGAGATTAAACTAATTTTATCTCATAATTTGATCCATTCTCGGTTGGTAAACAGTTTGTTTTCTCCCTGGTTAAAGAATATGACCACTCCCAAGAGAGCGATTTCTTTGGGACAGCAATTCCATATGATAAACCTCTACGGGGGAATTTCTAGATAGGAATTTAGCTCCATTTTTCTGTTCACAAAGAACTCATGACCTACATTGTCATTGTAGTGATTACGTCACTACCATTATTTACCCCCGGATTGTTGTTGTAGTTGTGTAACCGATTTGAGTTAGTTATGTTTGGTTCGAGCACAAACTGGCGTGTCTTTCTTGATCGTATCTTTCCACATACTCGACAAGCAGGCAGTTAGAACACTGGCGACGAGATTGGCTAGTAGTATCATCACACAGCTTCCACTTTTGATCCAGATGCGATTATTGGTGATAGTCTCGCGCCACGATAGAAAACGTGGATTTCTGACTTCAACACATACTTGGTCTTATACGAGGTCTACAAATTTCGTCAGGCCTTTCAAGACCCAAGCAAAACAATTGCTCAGTACCCCACACGTTTACGTGGCCTTGCAGAAACTTGTGAATTTTCGGATGTGGAATTTGAATTTATTCTGCAAATAGTTTTACACGGAACATCAAGTCATCTTCGAAAGCAAGCTTTAAAAGACCTGAAAATCAAGTTAAGTGACCTTTTATTAGCTGGACGCCAAGAGGAAATGAGCAAACTTCAAGCTTCAAACATTGAAAACAAAACACAAGATTCCAACTCCACCGTAAACTTTGTGCGAAAGAAGGGTAAACAAGATACAAAACTTCCCAAGAAAACCCCTCAAACCTGCAGAAACTGTGGAGGAGAATGGCCCGACACAAACACAGCCTGCCCTGCAAAAGGAAAAACTTGCCGAGCTTGTGGCAAGTCGAACCACTTTGCAAACCAATGTCGATCAAACCAAAAGCCAAATCTTAGAGGAAGTTACGTGAAGCCCCTCAATGTGGACAATAGCAACGATTCAGAAAGCAACCTAGGGTATTGTTATGCGGTTGGAACAGAGACGAAGAAACACCCAAAAGCAAACATTCTTGTCAATGGATTTACTTTGCGTTTTCTGATAAACTGTTAAAATGACCACTTTCCAGACCATTGGTATAAAATCTCCCCTTGATGATAATGACCGTCTTGAAACCAAAAACTTTTCACCTCCATTTTCAGTTCTATCTGTCCAGCGGTATGACATGAAATAGTATGGCATTGGCTCTTTCGAGTCAGCTTGTCTTGCTATTGCAAACATTTGCACAAAGCTCTTGTTGTGTTTTTTTTGTCTATAGTTTCTTGTTAGATGGTAAACCTGAGAGGCAGGCACAAACTTCTTCTCATATTTTGAACGAATTCTTTCATTGATATAAAATTCACCGTTTTCTTGCCTTGCTGTGATGCACTTCCATCCATTGTTTGCAGAAACATAATAAAAACGTTTGGCATTTCCAGTGTTAATGTAGGCACCATTACCATCAGCCCTGGCCCGCTCCATTGGGACAACTTCATGGTTAAAAGTAGACACAAAGTTTATACGGATACCTGAAGGTCCCTGTTTTTGTTTCAAAATCTGACAGATTGCACAGGAGAACATTCAAAATAGCATCAGCAGCATCCACATTTTTATCATTTGTCGTATTGTTCTCATTACTCTGCAAGTGCACATTTGGTTCCACATTTGGCTCCTCAGCTACCATCTTCTCGTTATCCTGCAAGGGCAGATTGGGTTCTTCAAAGGAAGCTTCATCCAAAAAATTGTCACCCGAGTCATTTTCATCCTGTTGATATAAAAACAAAGAAGTATGTCAACCCTTTTATGCTTCAAAATTCACGCACAAATCTTTCATATTTTTGCGCAGTCTTAAATTTGCACACACATTAAAATAGACAGTATGTTGAAAAGGAAGTATAGTTCGAAACTTTTCTCTCTACCAAAAGTAACCTTTTTATAAGAATTGGTCTTCATACTCGCTCTCTTTTGTTGAGAAATCTATAATCGAAGCTACGTTCTGAAGAGTGTAATTTTTAAAATGTTCGCTTGCTTCAATCGTTTTTGCCTTTCTGCGATTTAGACCCCTGCCACTACCGCAAAATCCTAGTTATGCTTCACATTAATAACGTACTTTGCTTCTTTCGACTTATTGTTTTACCAGCTTGGTCGATAAAAATGGCGGTGCAAAATAAATGGACCACCATATTACCAGACTTTCTCGGCCCTATTTTGGGAGCCACAACATCCCTGTTCTTGGCATCAAATTTTCCATTTCTTGGGATTTCTCTTCATTGGACCAATGGTCTTCAGTGTGTGTGATGTGAAATGCCTTTGGAAAAGTGTGGTCCGGATGAAAACTATCAGTTTTATTTAAAAAAACATTGCATAACATACTTTTTCGTTGAATTTATGACGATATTTTGCCTTTACATTATGCACATGTGTGGCTTTCGAGCAACTTTTTTGTGCAGTGTATACTTAATCTTGCGCAAAAGATATTACAGTGCTAATTGAAATACACCTAAGGTATAAACAGTGTAGAAAGATTAACTACGATATTGACCTAAAGTTAGGCTTTAATCAACAATAAATCTAACCCAATTGACAAACATGGCGGCTACTGATACAGACGACCGCTGACAACAACAACCACTGGCCCACAGGCCACAGGGAACTAAAAGTCATGAGATACGTCCATACAAGTGAATATCATTTATTATGACATTCACCCTGTCCTTTAAATATCAAGTCTATCGACGGGACGCCTGATTCGCTCAGAGCGCCGCAGAAGGGTGTGCTCAGAATTAGCAGGTATACTGGCTTGGTTGGTTGCTGTTGGTATGTCTTGTTGTACAGAAGAATCTACAGTTGTAGTTTCTGGCACACAATCTTGAGGCTGAATTTGAACTGGACTTGTAGATGGGGGTTTAGGTGCAAGATGCTTTGTCGACACAGTTGTCTCTCTACCATCAGGATAACGTACAAAGGCATAGTGGGGGTTTGCCTGGAGAAGCTCCACCTCATCAACTAATGGTTCAGTTTTATTTGTGCGGACATGACGCTTGAGAAGCACAGCACTGGGTTCTGCCATCCAGGTAGGTACCGATGCACCAGAAGAAGATCGTCTGGGAAACCTGAACATACGCTCATGAGGTGTCTCGTTTGTGGCAGTACAGAGCAATGACCGTATGTAATGGAGAGCATCAGGTAGAACAACCTGCCAATACTTGGTATGTAAATTCTTAGATTTCAAGGATGTTTCGATAGCCTTCCAAACGATACCATTATATCTCTCAACCTGACCATTTCCAGCTGGGTTGTAGCTTGTTGTTTGACTTGTGGCGATCCCTTTTCCTCTTAGAAATGCTTTTAGCTCATGACTCATGAAGGATGTACCACGGTCTGAGTGTACATATGCTGGCATGCCAACCAAGGAGAATAGAGTAGTGAAGCACTTGATTACTGTAGAAGTTGATATATCTGAGCATGGGAACACAAAAGGGAATCTTGAATATTCATCCACTACGTTCAAGAAATACCTGTTTTCATTGTTGCTTGGCAATGGACCTTTGAAGTCGATATTTATTCTTTCAAATGGTTGAGTTGCTTTAATGAGTGGGACTTCCTCTGGCTTGTGATATTGGGGCTTAGATTCTGCACAGATTTGACACTGGTTTGTGACACGCTTTACCTCCTCCATTGAATAAGGTAAGTTCTTGCTACGAACAAAGTGGTTAAGCCTGGTAACACCAGGGTGGCACAGTGCCTCATGGAGGGTATACAGAGAATCTTGAAGTGCAGCGGCACAAGTTGCTCTGGAGAGTGCGTCAGGAAGTACATTCTCCTTTCCTGGTCGGTATACGATATCAAAGCTATAACATGCTAGTTCAAGCCGCCAACGCATGATTTTGTCATTCTTTTACCACGGTTGCGCTGATCAAACATGTAAGATACAGACTTTTGGTCAGTTCTCAGTGTGAAATGTCTTCCTGTCAGGAAATGTCTCCAATGCCGGATTGCTTCAATGATAGCTTGTGCTTCCTTTTCTATAGAAGCATGCTTAAGCTCACTCCCCTGTAGTGAACGAGAGAAGAAAGCGACAGGCCTGCCATCTTGACTGAGTGTGGCTGCTAGTGCCACGTCAGATGCGTCGGTTTCGACTTCAAACGGTACAGTTTCATCAATGGCGGTAACAAATGCTTCTTCTACAGTTTTCTTTAAGTTGTCAAATGCAGTAACAGCTATAGGTGGCAGAGGGAATGACTTGGAGCTTGTAAGTGGCTTGATGCGGTTGGAGAACTCTGTGATCCATTGAGAGTAGTAGGAGAACAAACCAAGGCACCTGTTGAGGGATTTGGAATCATGAGGCACAGGTAGGTTACGCAGAGGGCTTAGTCTCTCTGGATCTGGACGAATAATGCCTTCTTCAATTTCATATCCGAGAATAGCAAGTTTCCTGGTTGAAAAGACGCTCTTTGAGTTGTTGTAACAGATGTTCTTTTCCTTTGCTGCAGCAAGAAACTTTTCAAGGTTTGCATCATGTTCTTGTTGATTTTTTCCACAGATAGTGATGTTATCCAAGTAAGGGAATACAGCACTGAGATTGTTTTGTTCAATGAACTTCATCATCTCACGCTGAAAGCAAGCAACCCCATTTGTGACACCAAACGGGAGTCGTGTGAACTGATAAAGTTTGTTACATGCTTCGAAGGCTGTGTATTGCTTATCTTCCTCTTTGAGAGGAACCTGATGGTAAGCGCTTCGTAGATCAATTGTGCTGAACACTCGATACTGAGCAATGTCATTTACCAAGTCATTTATCCTTGGTAATGGAAAGGCGTCAAGCTGTGTGAAGCGGTTAATAGTTTGGGAGTAGTCAATAGCAAGTCTCTTTTTGTGGTTATCATCCTTGGTCACGACAACTTGTGCTCTCCAAGGGGAGTTGCTTGGCTCTATGATCCCTTCTTTGAGTAGCCTTTCAACCTCTCCATCGATAAACTTTAAGTCATCCCTGCTGTAACGACGAGATTTGCTTGCAATTGGGTGACAGTTCTGAGTTAGATTTGCAAAAGGCTCAGCTGGATCCATGTTGAGGGTACTGAAACTGCAAACTGACAGTGGGGGTTGGCTGCCCCCATACTGAAATGTAATGCTCTCATGCTGTGACTGGAAGTCCAGTCCAAGTATGAGATCAGCACAGAGCTCAGGAAGGACTGAAAAGCAAAGGTTGGAGTATTTCTGGTTCTGGTATTCAAGGTTAGCTCTACAAGTTCCTGTAACATTGGCTGATAAGGCCGTAGAAGCCATGGAAACAGCACTACTAGATGGTTTCACAGTCAGCCCAGCCCTTTTAACTAGATTTGGGTGAATGAAACTCTCAGTGCTGCCACTGTCAAATAGTGCCTTTACATTCAAGTTTCCCAGGCTGATTGTAGCTGTTGACTTTGAAAGAGACCCAGGACTTTGAGTAGCGGCTATAACAGGTGAGTGTAGAGATGCTGATACCCTTGAGGTAGCTTTACTTTGGCAAACTTTGGCATAGTGTCCCTTTTTCTGACACTTAGCACATGTAGCATCCTTTGCAGGACACTTAGATCGTGGGTGCCTGTTGTTGCCACAGAAATAGCAGCTGGAAGAAGTTGTTTCTACAGCAGCAACCAGAGTATTCTCCTGGGTATCTAGAGGGCTTGAAGACTCAGCAGGAATAGCAGCATTGATGAGTGTGTTTGGAGTTTAATATGACTCAGAGCTCTTCATGGTTGACTCAAGAGATCTAGCCTGATCAAACATGGTTTTTAAGTCGAGGGTTTTATTTACCAAAAGTCTTTGGCGTATGATATTGGACTGTAATCCAGCAATAAATGCATCTCTTATACTCTCTTCACAGTATTGTACAGCTGTGACGTTCTTGAAGTTGCAATCTTTGCTTAATGCTTTCAGGGCTTGTAAATATTCGTCCAATGTTTCAGTTGGAGCTTGTTTCCTAGTAGCTAAAAGATGACGAGCAAAGACTTCGTTTTTCGGTTTGATAAAGAGAGTCTGAAGTGCTTCAATCGATGTTTCATAATCTTCACAATCTTCTATGTGTTGAAAGATACTTGGGGAGACAAAATTGGATAAGACTGCAAGTTTATCTAAGCCTTCTTGTGGTAAAACGGCCAAGAAATTATCGAACGTACGTTTCCAGTGAAGCCATTCTTTCGCCGCTGTTCCACTGTTTGGATCGGTTTCTAGTCGCTCTGGCCGTAAGACTCTATCCATGTCCTCTTGAGAATATTGTTGATTAAATTGTAGAAAGATTAACTACGATATTGACCTAAAGTTAGGCTTTAATCAACAATAAATCTAACCTAATTGACAAACATGGCGGCCACTGATACAGACGACCGCTGACAACAACAACCACTGGCCCACAGGCCACAGGGAACTAAAAGTCATGAAATACGTCCATAAAAGTGAATATCATTTATTATGACAAACAGAGACAATCATTTTTGGCAATGCATGAAAAAGTTTTGTTAAGTTTGAGAGCATCCAAGGCAATGCACGCTCGGGACGTTAAATCTGGAGGATAATTATGCATTTGCATAGAACACACCCTATAGGAAATATTGTGGAGAAATTCTGTGGATTCTGGTTTGTTCTGGGGTTGTTCAGCCTGTTCCTGGCTTGTTTTTGGCTTGTCCCGCTTGCTCTTGGTTTGTTCTGGGTTGTTCTGGCTTCTTCTGGGTTGTTCTGGGTTGTTCTGGCTTGTTCCGTCTTTTAGTAACAACACGTTACAAGTCTATTTCATAATTGAGCGTCCCTCTTAAACATTTTTAGGTGTCAAATATTTTCTTATTTTGATAAGCTTTGACATCATGAACATGTTGGAAAATGAACTCAGTTTATGTTTGCTTTGCTTTTGATGCAAGTTCAGTCATTGTATCAGACAATGTTACAGCTTTGCAACATCCATAAAAACAGACAAGGCCGTTTGCTGAATGTAATCAACAGAAGAAGAAGACCAAAGTCAGCCCGAAGTGTCTTTGCAAGTCTTTAAAGGAAGGTTAGAAAATCTGCAGCGAGGAAATTTTGGGTCAGACCAGGAAGAACAAGTAGATTGTGGGACATTTTTTTCAATGATATTGTTGTCCGCGTAGAGTGGAGAGAAAATTTCAGGATGTCTCGAGAAAACTTTTGCAAACTTTGTGACCAAGTTGAACCATATTCAGGAAAGCAGATAACAAACATAAGATTGCCAATTAGTGTGGAAAAGCAAGTAGCTAACTATGACCTATACTATTTGTCGGATGAAGGTCGATATAGAAAGGTTGCTAATGCCTTTAGGGCCTGTTCCTATTGAGGCGAGTTTCTCGGCTTCCCGAGTAACTCGGCAAGGTGGGATGAAAATTGAATCCTGTTTATATGAGACCGAGTTACTCGGGTGGCCAGGTTACTTTTGGAATGGTGTTTGTTACATGAAGTGCCGAAAGGGCAGAACAGATAAATGATGGGAAGCTATGCTCAATGATGATTGCAGTTGACACTTCGACATTTTGACACTTCGAGTTTCTGCGATGACAGTTTTTGAAAAGCCCTGACGAATCAACTTAACTTTCTCTTGCACCCTGTTATACCCTTTGTTTACTGTTTCTGCTCTTGTTTCATATTCTTGTTATATTCTTTTATTTCTGCCTCGGTATATTCTCCACTTCTCTGTGGTGTGACGTTAACGGGACCAAAAGGGAGTTCTTAATTAGATGATTGGTTGAATCGTTCTGCATTTTAATTCTCAGTGCTCTGCACTGGGCTATTTTGTCTGCATCGAAGTGAAGATTATTGAACTCACATGTAACTTTGTAATCAGCTAGGCACTCGATAAGTAAGGCGTGCATTTCATCGGTCCTTCTGAAGACTTTTTTCTTTCCATCTATTCTCGGTTTCTTGGCTTTGGAAGGTTTGTCCTCCTCAAATATCGGCACATTTGCGCTTATATGGCACAAACAAGTTTCTCGGTATGCCAAGATCTCAGCTGCTTTGCCGGGATCCCGGCTGGCCGAGTTACTTGTCTGTCTCATATAAACACTCACCCGGGATTGCATTGATTTTGTATACAAGGCGGGTAACTCTGCTTAACGAGTAACTCGGCTCCATACAAACAGGCCCTTAGAGTTTCAAGGGCAGCAGTTTCCCAGACAGTAAGAAGAGCGTGTTATATAATAACAAAAGAGCTTGGTGCAAAATATATCAAACTTCCAAAAACAGTAGAAGATGATGAATTCCACAAATTTGTATGAAAAGCATGATTTTCCAGAGTGTCTTGGTGCAGTAGATGGAACCCATGTTTTCATAAAGCAACCAGCTAAAAATCCAACAGATTTTACCCATCAAAAAAGCAGGTATTCATTGAACATACAGGCAACTTGTGACTTTAAGCATTGTTTCATGATGTTGATATAAAATGGCCAGGCTTTGTTCATGATGCACGCATCTTCACAAATTCCGCAATTAATAATCAGCTTCGAAATGGTGAAATACCACAGTGTTACAAGTCAATCGTAGAAGATTACCCAGAAGTACCTGTGTGTTTATTGGGAGATCCAGCTTACCCTCTGCTTCCTTATGTTATGAACGAATATCCATCTAATGGACGTAGTGTTGAGGAGCAACTATTTTCTTACAAGCTGTCCTCTGCAAGAATGGTCTATTGAATGCGTGCTGTCATCGCCATTGTGTTCAAATTGTTCGTAATTAACTGTATTAATTGTAGCCTGTCTCTGTTGCCAAGAATTTCTTTGCTGTTGATATTGGGGCCAATAATTGTTGGACATTTGCTGCAGCATTTGCTGGATCATCTGCAGAAATGGCCTGCATAGCTTCAAGAAACTGTTTTTCTGAATTTCTCAGTTGTTCGGCAATTTCTTTTTGAATTTTTAACTCTTCCTTGTTTATTTCTGCCTCTTCTGTCATTCGCGCTAGCATCTGATCTTGAAATCCAACTTGTTTTATTGATCTGGAATTCCTTTTTCCTCTCAAGTCAACCATCATGGTATCTTGACTCTGCCTCATTGTCTTCTTTATTGGTTTAATTATGTTATCTTCTTCTGCACTGTCATTGTCTTTTTCAGGTATGTTATTTACGGAATCTGACTGTCCTACTGACGTGTTTGTTTCAACATTATTCTTATCTTCTGAATTATTGACAAATTCTGTTTCAATTCCATCATTTATACACTCTGCAGCTGGGCAACCAGCCCAAATCTGGTAACATTCGTCATAGAGACTGTACACAACTCTGCCGCCTCCACTTATTTTGCCACTGCCAACAGCTTTTCTAAAGCTGTTTTTACTTTCTTAATCTTTGTATTTATTTTTTCCTTTGTAAACTCATGAATAACAGCTTCTCCTCTGGGAAACTCTTCGCTAACTTCATTTGGTACTGCAGAGCAAAGTTTTGCTTTATGTCTTCGTATTTCACACGAGTGGTTTCCCAGTCCTTCCCTTCGGGCAGCTTTGTAGTATTGTATGCTAAGACTACCTGGAGCAAGAGAGCTGTCTCCTCGACCGACCATCCAAATGTTTTCTTTTTTTCGGCTTTGTCTCTGTTGACCTGCTGCGAATTTTCTGCCATTTCAAATTTGGAGTAAATGTATCAAAGTAGAAAGGGAATCGCAAGAATGGCGTGCTTTGAGGTTGTCAAGCGTGCCTCCACAGCACCGCTTTGCGCAATAATTTTGAATACAGTCAACTCTGTCTAACTTGAACACCCTGGGGAAGCGTGAAAATGTTCGAATTACAAAAAGTTCGAATTATGGAGGTTTATTTTATAAGGATGGGTTTCTTTGATGATCCTTGAAGAGACAGAAAATTTCGTGTATAAATGCAGCCAAATTTGGAACGGTTCCAAATGGTTCCAGATGGAACCGTTCCAAATTTCCAGTGCAAACGCAGCCTTATTACCTTCTCATCGGAGAGCCTCTTAATGACTAAACTTCAGATAGCTCGTTGCACTTCCCTACCAAAATATATTGATTGGTTGCCTAATCACGAAGCAAATAGAATAGTTAGGTTTTCGATGTGTTTTCCGGCTTAGCATGAATGCACCTCTTTTGCGATTGACCATTTGTAATTGACGGCAGTTGTGATTTTTCAGTTATGTGCCAAAAAAACCAAAATTATCAGTGGTGATTTCTAGAAACATTATCTAGGGGGCTCCAAAAGCCACACCACCACAAAGGGTGTGGTTTCTTGTGACAACGCCCACGTTTGGTGGTGGCCGATTAATGGTTATAAAAATAAATGATGACAATGTTGTCACTGCCAGGGCTGATCAAGCTCGTGTGCACACCAGATTCATCTGTGAAAAGCCCCTTTCTGCCTCTGAGGAGCTTATTGGAATTGTGTAAAGGATTTCCTGGATCACATTTTCAATAGACTTGGGCGTTTTTCGGAATGGAATGATTAACCAATCAATGGAGTTGTCCTTTGCTAAAGTGCTGAAATGTCCTGCAATGCTGGGAATGAAGACCATAAGGCATTAATGGCTTTATAAGTAGAGGCTGCCCAGCGGATTGTGAAAGCATTTCCAATCTTTCTTAACTCGACATCAAGTTTGAATGCAATTTATTTTAGTTCTCTCTGCATTTTTGCGGAAAATGAATAAATACTGATTTTATAGCAGCGAAAATAAGCAAAGTCAATTTAAAATCTCGATAAATTCATTGATGCTTCATTTTCGTGGATTATTTTAGCGTCCATTATTTCAGCAAAATAAAATTACCTACAGCGATGTCCATAAACAAAATGAAACTAAAGTTCTCGTATCTAGATGCTTCTTCGCGCCTATATTCCACATATATTCCAATATTCCACAACTTCCCCTCGTTATATTTACTGTTAAATACAAACGCGGCTTTCATTAAAAATACAAATGAGGACATCAGGTCTGGCATGGGGTGAACATTGTCCATAATCATCACAAAATATTTGCCGGACCTGATGTCTCTTGCGATTTTCAAAGCCGGATTCTTTTCTGCTCTTGACTGGATAGAATCCACAGTTTCCACGAGCTCTTTCCAGCTCCTCTTCAGGAGCAGTGCAGCACTAAGGCTGGTTAGATCGTCATCTAACCGAAAGGCATAATATTCACTTCAAAAGGAAAAGGATCAGAGAAAAAGATACTAATGTAGATATAGATGAACTGCATACAATACAAGATTATTACCGTGCTGAACATTGGCGGCTTCCGCAATCTGGGCAAATATTTTACGAAAATGAGCATCAGTAGCCCCAGGGCGAGTTCTGCTAAACTCCATCAAAACCTGTGAAAAACATCAGAATCTTTCGTAAAAATGTTCTATAGTCAAGCTTTGATGTATTTATGCAGAAAATTATAAATGGTAAACTCCTTCTGCCTGCTTTGTCAACACATGAAATTTTTGCAAAACATTTACAATTATGGGAGCCTTTGAGTCCTTCATCTCAAATGTAGCATCTTCTCTCCGCGAAGGTAGCTTCCATGAAGCTTTGGACTCTTGAGTCCCCACATGTCATGTCTTGCAATTGTTCAACTACAAAAAAGAAAAACACGCATATGCTGGTGGTGCGATTTGAGATGAAAGTGGTGTTTTTTATCTCCAGGCAAAATAATGTACAATAATACCATTTTCTGCCTATATATCCGCCTGCTGCTCTGGGTGCATCCCTTCTTTGATTTTCTTACACTTTTCTTTTAAATTCTTTATTCCTTTGGGATGACCATTTTGTTATTTATGTGCTCAAGGCACTTCACAATGCCTCCCCCTGCCGGGGCTTTGTGTGGAAGAGTGAATACTGAAAACAACAAATCAATACAGAAACATATAATTATCAAGATTTTCAAAATTTGAAATAATGAGAAGCAACTTACGCATCCACTATCGCTATCTGCCATATCTGGAAATGTGGTTACCAGGTGGCTGGCAAGATGTTTTTCAAAACAGAGCTTGGATAACTAAAAGCAAATGTAGATGTGTCTAAGGACTTCAGAACAAAAATGTAATATTTTAGATGGTTAATAGCCCACAATAAAAAAACTGAAGCGGATACTGTACTGCAAATTACATGAAACAAAATTTAGATGTGCATGTGCTACTTACAATTCATGTTTCTGGCTACGATATCTCTGCTGGTTTTCTCTTTGGAGAAAAATGCAGTGCTCTCTGCAAATCAGTTTTTTGGCCTTCGATGGCATCTCCGCCCCCTCCATATATTGCCTTAGCTCTTCTTCCTCGATATGATACTTGAGAATCTCTGTTGTGTCGTACTCTATGGACTAAAAACATATATATGTTATTCCACCATGTGGAAAGTACTTGAGAGTTCAAATGAAAAAGCGAGTTAGTGGGTAGTTGGACATACCAACTGGTACGGTCTAACAGTCTTTGGTTCTTCCATTCCTTTTTGTGATCTTGTTCCTGCTAACAAGGTCAGAACCTGCTTTGCGAATATTGTGTAAGCACAATGATATTTATGAATTATTATCTTGGAATGCTCACAAGTTTTAAAAACAGATATATGTTTACCATAGTGATTGCTAAGGCCCTTGCCTTCACACCTGGATTAATTATATGTTGTGCTAAAATCAAGATAGTTAACATGTCATAAAGGCAAATTTTTATCACAGCAATTGTAGAAAGCTTTTTCTGTTTAACAACTACAGCGTGCTATTTGGCCATTAATGGAAGGGACAGCAGTAGCACACTGAAAACCATGATGTGACTGTTCATAAAAATAATACTTGGTTACCAAAGGCGTTTGTAGGCCATGTGCTGCAACCAGGCTGCTGATTGTGTCTTTTCTGTTTGCCCGAAGGTTCTAGTTATGGAATGAAATAACATGGCTGATGTTTAGCGTGGCATTTAAGTTGCAGAAGATACAATTAACAATGGCGGTCACAGAATACAACAATAAAAACACAAGTGTATAAGTGGGAACTCTATCGTTGATATTATAATTTTGGCCGCAATTGGGGTCATACAGGCTGTATAGCTAATATTAGACTAGAGAATAAAACACACTCTCAGGCTGAACATATGCAAATACTACGAACGTGTTCTATCGAGGCCAATAACGCCCCAAAGCTATACGATGCGTCTCGCAGGTGTTTCGGGACTTGCCCAGTGAACTGAGCTAAAACGCCCCCACCCGTATTACTCGCGGTGTATAGCTTGTGCACTACGGAACAAGCCAAGATGGTGCACTGCTCGAAGCGTGGTCACGAACACCCATGAAGAGTGGTTTGTGCAATTAACGAGCTAAATTAACTAAGCCACTAAATATGTGGCCAAACCGTCAAAATTACAGCCAAAGTATTTCCCCAATATGCAGCACCAATGATTTTTTGTTCAAAGTCCGAATGGCCTGTTCGCGAATGTTTGGCGTAGATTTCAACAAGAAGTCGAGAAAGTGGACACATGATCACGGTTGTGGGGCATGAAATGCCGAAGAGCGTAGAAGACCCCAAAAAGCTGTAGTAAAACCGCCAAGATCATGATAGTGTGACCCTCCGGTCAAGATGTTTGACATATCAGCCGTAAATTATATATCCCAGATTTGGCTTGGTAGGATTGTTTTCTCCCGATCGGCATTCGGTGCTAAAAGCCGAAAGTCGGTAATTTGCAAGCGAGAAAGACGATCAGCTAATACGTTGTTTACAACCTGTATGTGTTTCACTAGCACGGTGTATTCGCCATGGGCCGAGAGAAAGAACAATTTACACAGTAGATGCATGATATGTGGGCATTTTGAGGAATGAGCACTCCAAATATCGACAATGGCCTGGTTGTCACAATGAAAAATAATTCTTTTCCCGGAAAAACGATGACCCAAAATAAGCACGTGACGTAAATGGGAAAGAGTTCTTTCCATTGAATAGAACAGACAAGAAATGAGTGCGGCCATTGCTCTAAGATCCAGTGGCCATCACAGAAAATGTCGAAGCCCAGTTGACCCGACGCATCAGTAAATATTTGCATGCTGGAAGCATAAGTGATGTGTGGATCTAGGATTTTGTATTTGCCATTCCAAGCGGGCAAATATTCGGCCCACCAAGCAATATTCTGTTGGGCTTCAGTGTTGATTGATATATGATGTGGTAGGCGCTTGACAGTATTGGACAAATCAATAAGTCTGCGGAGAAATGTACGACCGGATGGGAATATTTTCGCCGCAAAGGAAAGTTTGTCCATCAGTGACAGCAGTTCACGCTGGGTGCATTTCTTTTTCACGAACCAGGAGGTTATTTCAAGTTGCAAGGCAGACAACTTGTCTTGGGGTAACTTTAAGCACATGTGCGTAGAGTCAATTTCGATCCCAAGGAATGTGATTGAAGTTGCCGGGCCCACGATTTTTTCTGGGGCTAACGGGACCCCCAGGTTGTGAAAAATGTGTGTTGCGGTGTGCAACTTGGCAAGGCATGCATCGTATGTTGTTTCGGCAAGGACGAAATCATCTAAATAATGCGTGCAATGAGTTATGTGGTAATTGTTTTTCATTATCCATACAATAGTATTAGATAGCTTTGTAAAACGTTTGGTGGAAGAACGTAGGCCCATGGGGAGAAAGAGATCAACGAAGAAGTAGTTTAAGAATCTGAAGCCCAATAAATTCCAATCAGCAGGGTGAACGGGACATAAACGAAATGCACTTTTCACGTCAAGTTTTACCATTTGGGAACCCCGACCTAACGAGGCAATTAGCTGTGCCGCTGTATCAAAACTGCTAAAGCTAACTGCAGATTGATTGTCGTCAATAAAATCATTAATAGATAAACCTTTTGGGGAAGATAGATCGGTGACAATGCGCGGTTTAGAGCTGTCTTTCTTGGGTACAACACCAATCAGAGAAGTGCGAAAGTTATCAAGGGGCTGATTGGTAAATGGGCCTGCAAGGCGACCAAGTTTAGTTCAAGGAGATGATATGGTCAGCAATGGGACATTCGTTGGATTCCGTGGATTTTAGGTTTGTCGAGATATTCTGCAGTTGTGGACCACAGTAACCAATATTAAAGCCAAATGTAAAATCGTTGAGAAGATTGATTGCAAATTTTTGATCAGGGTAATTAGACAGCTCTTTGTGCAGTTCTTGCAACATTACGGGCGATGAAGCAAATGGGGGTATGGGCTTAAAATTATTATGGAGTCGCAGTGCGATCGGAGAGTGCGCGGTTTCCCCCGTGGTGGCGAGTGTGTAATAATTGGAATTTTCGGTCGCGACATTGTTGATTGTGAAAATTGAAAACTTTGCAGAGGGCGTTGATAATGCGTTGCATGGTTTGGCTTTGGTGGGCACGAAATGTAATTTTGTGAGAGAGATTGGGGCACCACGAAGAAATTTGTTGAAAGCATGTTCATCTAGGCGCGACCAGCATAGGGAAGGATTACGGGCAATGTTCATGCGGAAAGCGATATCGTAGCGAAAACAGGCTTTAAAATTATATTGCAGATAAAACATACACATGTTTTTATGGTAGGCAAGCATATCATGTGAGGTATTGGGGTGGAAAACAACCATCCCACGAATGTATATGTTCTGTCATGAAGTTTGAATCAGAGAACAGGCAGGACTTGCTTTTTCTTTATTATCTCTAAAATTCCTTAAACCTCTGTAACACAATTCTCTCAAGTTATCCTAAAAACCAATCTTATCTCAACTTGTCTCTCCAAAAACTCCACCCTAATCTCTTGTCTAGAATATATGTAAATGACCTCTACATAAGACAGGGGGTACTTCTCCACAGTTCCAGGATTCTAACCAACCAACGAATGAATGAATTTTTGGCTAATAAGGCGGGAGGTGCGAAGGCAGGCATTAGGCTGAGTTGCGAGGTCAAAGGGGCTGTGTTGAACGTGCTGGGTAGCAGTGAATTGAAATCAATATAGTCTTTGGCTTTCAAAGATTTAAACACGCTGGCTGATAATTGGGGCAACGAACTGAAAGCAGAATGCGTATAAGATAACAAGTTACCTTGACTTTGTCTGACGTCCTTCATGATTTCTCGAAGGTTGTTTAGGCTCAGCGATACAATGTTCCTGGAGGCCGTAGGTACTTCTTCAGTATTTCTTGCAGTGCTGGTAGCAGAAGTGGGTGCGTTTGTCGAACGCGGCTGCCAGCAATGCTCGTATAATCTTTTTGCTAGTTCTGATTTTACACATTTTGATGGAATGTTGTACGGTATTGCTTTTCGAATAAGCGATGCTTTGCTCATTATCATCCAATCATCAATAGAGCGTTGTTTATCCTCATCCATATTGCGAAACCTCCAATAATTGATCAACAATAAAACATGACAATCCAAGGATTTGAAATTGCAAAGTTATAAATCACGAGTATATGTAAATCTTTTCTAACTTATGATACGCGAACTCCGGAGTATTGTACGACGAATTGATGTGGATGTAATGCTGGAGATAACAATATACTGCTCCTCAATTGCTGTTGATTGACATAACCCATACAACACGAAGACGAGGCTCTATTGTTCCCTATTGTTAATTCCTCATTTACGCTGTAAATGGTTCTTTAATGTCCTATAAGGGATAACACATATGCTATAGGGCTGTTTCAGCTGACGTCACACGCGCTTGTCACGTGACCCTTTGGTGGCACTGGTGGGCAAAAAGACAATATTCGCCATTGATGTTGTATGCAATGGCGAACTAAGTAATCTTCTTTGCGGAGTTTTGTGCGCATTTTACTGAAGTAAACGCGATATTTTGTCTTAGCCAAGTTATTTGTTTTCAATTTCAATAATGTCCAATAGCTGTGTTATGATAGAATATGCGGATCAGCAAATAAAGGGAATTTACTTGAGCTTCTTGCTGCGGCCTAGCATGGGCCTAACTGAAGGCCCTCTCCGAGAGACTTTAGTTGGCAGTAATTTGAAGAAGTAATTATAATTAAGCTCCGCAAAGAAGCGTAAGAGGCCGTGGAATACATGCTTTAAATTGTAAGTATCGATTTATTGCTTTATACTGCAGATTATTTCTGTTATGTAAACTTATTTTGCATCTTGGCGTAATAGGCCCGTTATTTAGCAGAGGCGCACTTCACTGATGATAGACTTGCTCGATCAGACTTTGCAATGTTTAGACTCAAACATAATTATATTCAATATAAAATTATATCTATATTGAGTTTTTATATATTGAAAAGAGCATTTACCAGTTGTATGTCTTAAGTGATTTATAGGTCTTTAATTCTTTCTTCTCCCAAAGGTACCAAGCGACGGGCCAGGCCACGGGCGTCTTACCAGATGAAAATATTTGTCGTAAAATCTTATATTACGCCATCTCCTTGGCTTTTTAAAACCCCATTTAATTAAAAACATGTATCGGGCAACGACTTATACTTTAATTATTTTAAATATCTTCGTTTTGCAATGAAATACGGAATTTTGTAATGAAAAGACGCAGCTTTCACTGTTGCCGCTGTCGCCATTTCAGTTCTTTTGCCCACCAGCGCAATGCGCATGCCCGGAAAATCGACCTTGTTATTGTTTACTGAGACAGCCCTATACCAGCGGTGAATATACACATATTTTGTTTACCAAACATATTTTGCGGCATGCTGTTTGATGGCGGTTGAAGATATTCGAATTTGGCACTTGATCCTGATAAACAAGACAAAATTAACAAATTCAGTACAAGAATTTATTCTTAATTAATAGCTGGAATGTATCATTCGAATGTATAAATTACCTTATTTCCAACTATTAGATTTCCGAGAAACATTATTCTATTAACATTCCAAAATTCTTGACTTACCGAGATCCACTTGCAAATTTTCTTGGGCAACATATTCTGTACTGGAAATGATCTCCAATGGATTTACCAGCTCCGTCACAAAGCCTTTTTTCTCCACATCCTTCAGTTCCTTACAACTTTGTTGGTTCATTTTGCTTTTGACGATTCAACTCTGGTGGTACTAATTGCTACTGAGAATGAGAGCTTGAAGGCAGTTGTGGTGGATTGGTTGTGGTCCCATATTTATAAGAGTTTGTTGGCTGGCGGAAAGTTCACACATTGGAAGCAAAGGAGATGCCAACTCCGACAGAGTTTCAGAGGTAAAGACCTGTGTACCCCTGTTTCAGCATTTTCCTTGTGAAGCCATTGAATTTGTTGCTGATGTCAGGCCCATAAATGACATAAATAAATAAGTAGAAATAGGAATTGAAAAAGGCACGCAAATTAATCCGTAGTCACCTTATCATATATAAACGCTTCATACAAAACTATTATCTAGCTCAGATATATTGATACAACCAACTGACGTACTTCCTAACTTCTTCAGTTCACAGTTTTGACAAAAACCAGAAAAATGTAAATTGTCCTGCGTGTGCACAGCACGAAATACGTTTAAGACGGGTGTCTTGTTTAACTACTTAGATTAAGATTTTATTTTAAAGCTAGTCCATCTTCTCACATAGTCCATCTTCTCACACTGAAATCAGTACACCATTTTTCCATTCGTTTTTGAAAACGAGACTCGAAGTCGAAAACGAAGCGAACACAGTAAGAATCGCAAATCCATTCCTTTGCTGCAGATATAATAGTACTCATTGTCTATTTTCTTTGATTTTTTTTATTAATAATGGATCAATTCAAATCATTATTGCCCGAATATAAAGGCGTTTGTTGTTTGGATGATCTTCGAAATCTTAATGTGAAGCAGTTGAAGACAGTTTTGGCGGCATACAAGGAGAAATTGTCTGGTTCGAAGGCCGACCTTATTCTCCGGGCCTACGCTATTTTCTTTCATCTGAAGCAGCAAGCCGACGATTGTAACCTTGTTCATAGTCAAATAGTTGATGACGCACACTGCAGGTACGAAGAAATGTTTAATTTAAAATGCAGTCATTTGCCTTGGTCGACATATCTTCGCGGCACTCCTGTTTTTTCATTTGTTCAATTGTATGACTGACTATCTTGTTCTTCGCACTACAAAGTTCAAGCACATCAAGTTGAAAAGTACCTCATAAAAAAGCTAAAGTCACTTCAGTTTTTTGTGAAGGTTATATCAAGAAACTTTTTGCGGCCAAGGATGAATTATGTACATATTTTGATGTTCGAATGAAGGCTTCAATGAAGGCAATTTTGTACAAAGTCTTGGTAATAGTTATTAATAATTCTGGCGATGTTTGCTGTGCTGCTTGTAAATGCCCTGCTGGTGCTGGTGTATCTGGTTTTGGTAATTGTAACCATGTTGGTTTTGTTTTTTTGCATTAGAAGATTTTAACAGGAAAGGCTACCGTAGTTGTCCTGAGCCAGTATCTTGTACTTCAAAGTTGTCTGCATGGAATGTCATTTCTTTGTTTTCTTCTATTTCTCCTGCATCTATTGACGAAATTGTAATAAAGAAAATAAGAATTGGTAAAAGTGATGAGACGCTGAGAGCTTCTAAAAGCACTTTTCATCGTGAAGTTGATAAAGATGCCCTTGAAGCACTACAACAAGGTCTTGCTTCATCTATTCCAAACAGCTGCTTCTTCACATTTAACCCTTTTGCTAAAGCTTTTTCTACATCCAATTCTACTATTGCTACTGAAATGCTTGATTCCTTGGATTCTCCTTTTGAGGATTCAATTGTTCATTTATCTATTTCTGAGTCTGATAGTGCAATGCCATTTAGTGATGATTATGATACTTCCTGTGTCGGTTTTAAAGAAATGATGGATTATCATGCAGAAAGGAATATGTATCTTGAAGCAACAGCTACCAGTGTAATTGAAAAGGCAACACTTGGTCAAGTATCAAATATTTCTTGAAAACAACATCGGCTCTATCGTATCACAGCATCTAATTTTTATTCTGCTACCGTCAATACTGTGGAGCCATCATCAAAGCCAAAGGCAATGTTTTATTCTTCATTTTCATCTTCGAGTATACGATAGGGACAAGGCTTATGAGTCGCATGTTCACTCTTTGTATATGGATACTTTGATTCGCAGTGGCTTCAGTAAAGCATCTGTTGATGAACCTGGTCTCATTGTATCCAACACTCATTCTTTTCTTGGCGCATCCTTAGATGGTATTATAAGACATGGTGATCGTTCTTGGGGACTTGAAATCAAATGTCCTTATTCAAAGTTTCATCTTCTCTTAAAGAAGCTGTTGCAAATAAGAAGTTCCTTTTAGCAAAAACAGATGTCATACAGCTGAAGAAAACTCACTCTTTTATCAAATTCATATGTCATACAGCTGAAGAAAACTCATTTATTTTTTATCAAATTCAAGCACAAATGTTTTGTTCTGGCTTAAAAAGAGTTGATCTGGTGGTGTGGTTTGGTGATAATCAGCCATCATTTATTAAATCAATAGCATGTGATGACAGTTTTGTTCAGCATTCTATTCTTCTATAACTAAGCTTCTTTTATCGCAGAGCCGTTTTGCCAGAGTTTTTTACAAAACACGTGCAGAGAAATCTTAAGTTATACATTCGTGGAAGCTGGGAAAAGTTACAAATAAATAATGAATAAGTTACACTCTCTTATGTAAGTAGTAATAATTAATCATCAAAGTTATATAAAGTAAAGCGTTTACATTAGTAACACAATACAGATATTCTAATATTACTATTCAGCGGAGGTTACGTGATGACGCACTTTCTAGCCAAAAACAATAGATTCGACCCGAAACAATAGGTCGAGCGCCCAAAAACAATGGGCTGAAACGGCGAACCGTGTGATCACAAAGGCTTTTTTGTATGTGGGTATATGGCAATGAAATTCACATTGAATGTTTAGTTTATTATTTTAACCAGGGTAATGGATTAGGTTTTTTGATTTTCTCCCAAACTTTTGAATTATTCCATTAATTATTCTGCTAATTTTTGATATCACGAAAAAACAACGGTTTGCGCTAGCGAAACTTCCAAATTCGCGTCGCGAACTCCATTTTTGAAAAGAGTGTTTGCTCTTTACGTGACCCGTTTCGCCTTTTCCTGCAATTTGATTGGCTTTTTCACGACTTCAAGTGAACAGTCACGCGTTTTTCGCTATCATGCAAATTTTCCCTCGTGTTAAACAGCAGGTACTTTTGGAGAAGACGCGTGTTTTTTTTGTACACAAAGGATAACTCGGCACCTTTCAATGTGTTTTACGACCTGAATTATCTTTGTAAAGACTCGCCAATTGTTTTAAAGACCTCTGGAAAATCACAGGAAACAAGAGAGAACACAGGTGATAGCTTTGTTGTTTTTTGAGTGAGATAGTTGTAGTTTTTGTAGTAGGCGACAGCCATTGTTGCTTCGGCATGCTTGCGACGCTTAGGCCTAATATAAACAAGCCCAAAGTTTTAATAAACAAATTATGATAAGAGGTTTTCAGGCGAGTGAAGCGAGCCAAACTTTTGTAAGAAGAGTAGGCAGAGGCATGAGCGCAATCGGATGAAGTGCGCCAACCACAGCCGAGCGCAGCGAGCTAACCTATTGTAGGTGGAGTTGAAAGGGGCATGAGCGTGAGCGAATGCAGCGCACGAAGTGCGCCAACCACAGAGGCGAGCGTAGCGAGCTAGCCTATTGTACGTGGGGTTGCAAGGGGCATGAGTGTAAGCGAATGCAGCGCACGAAGTGTGCCAACCACAGAGGCGAGCGTAGCGAGCTAACCTATTGCATGTGGGGTTAAAAGGGGCATGAGCGTAAGCGAATGCAGCGCACAAAGTGCGCCAACCACAGCCCATCGCAGCGAGCTAACTTATTGTAGGTGGAGATGAGAGGGGCATGAGCGTGAGCGAATGCAGCACACAAAGTGCGCCAACCACAGGCGTGCCTAGTGAGCTAACCCATGTTACGTGGGGTTGAAAGAGGCATGGGCGTGAGCGAATGCAGCGCACGAAGTGCGTCAACCACAGGCGAGCACAGCGAGCTAACCCATTGTAGGTGGGGTTGAAAGAGGCATAAGCAGAAGCGAATGCAGCGCACGAAGTACGCCAACCACAGGCAAGCGCAGCAAGCTTACCCAACATTATCCTCATCATTACTTTATTTAAAGTAGCCTATCTATAATAAAATATAGCTGATTGAGCTAATTAAGGCCTACTAACTAAAAATATATTATATTTGGAAATTGTACAATATCTACAATGTTAAAAGAAAAAATACCTGAAATACCTTAAATAATACAAATAAGGCCTCCCCTGTTGAAAGTTTACCCAGTGTATGTGGGGTTGAAAGGGGCACAAAATGCGCCATCCAGATTAAGCTTTCCTTTACCTGGAGGGCTGGGGCGAATGAGCGAAGCGAATGATAACCCCTAGTATGAAACTATTGTGTCATTAGAAACATTACAAGAAACATATTATCGTTTACATTAGTAACGCAATACAGATTTATTAAGCAACTAACAACAGGACGTGTCTTATTAAACAATCTTATTTTTTTTAAATGGCAGGTGTAACTAAGTACGGTAGAAAATTACATAACATGCAGCATACATTAAAGATTTGAAGCTTTGAAACAAATGTTATGGCACCAGTAGGAGTTATTCCAACAAGGGCTTGTTTACATTGAACTTCGTTGTATTCTATCAATGTTTTCACTGCCCACGTTAAAGCAAAACTTGATCAGCACTGGAGGTGCCAAAATTTTTTTTAGTTATATTTAATATCTAGAAGGGCGTGGCCCACGAAAATTTTATGGACCACGCCCAAAAGCCTGCAATAGAGCGTCGGTCAGATTTTATGGATCCGCCCCTGCTGCGCACCCAATGTTCACAATCAGCATACATGCCGGGCCAAAAGTAGTCT
The DNA here is from genome assembly GCA_013076295.1 of Sanderia malayensis. Taxonomy (NCBI): domain Eukaryota; kingdom Metazoa; phylum Cnidaria; class Scyphozoa; order Semaeostomeae; family Pelagiidae; genus Sanderia; species Sanderia malayensis. The sequence goes on along the minus strand of RQOL01000699.1, from coordinate 5,718,407 downwards.
TGTTTCAATTTGTCATAGGTGCGGGAAGTACCAAAGTGACCTGCAGTCGGTTCGTCATGCATCTGAAAAAGTAGATTTTCACGAAGATCGACAGGAATTACCAATTGCTGTCGCTAATCATCATTGATCCGATTATTTGGCTTGTCAAGATGATACAGCAAGTCGTCAGAATTAAGATAGAAGATAGTAGTGATCATGTTGTAGCGAATTTCGCTTACTCAAGGCATCATGAGTTGGCAGTTCATTTGAACGAAGATAAGTAATGAGGGCAGCGAAGAAAGGATCTTGCTGTTGTAGTTTGCGAACACGTTCGAGCTGAGGACTTAGGCCAGTAAAGGCATTGGTATTTACATCATTAGCCTTGATCCCAAATGGATACCTGGACAAGCAATCAGCGTTAGTGTGGCTAACTCCCGGACGATGAATGATTTCGAAATCATATTGTTGGATAGTCAATGCCCAACGTGCCCAGTTGGGATCAGTGGGATCGACGCCCAGTGGGATCTTTAATTCCATAAGCCATTTCAAGGACCCATGATCAGTGACGACGTAGAACTGTTGTCCGTGCAAGTAGGAGCGGTATCGCTTGATACCATCAACAACTGCCAATGCTTCACGCTCTGTTGTAGAATATTGTTATTCTTCCTTGATTAATCTCGGCCACCGTACGCTATAAACACCGGTTTATTCTCTCTTCGTTATTCAAGAACGGCCCCAAGTCCGTCATTGCTGGCATCCACGCAAAAATAAAAAGGAAAACAGAAGTCTGGGAAACTGAGAATAGGTACACAAATAACAAGCTGTTTCAGGATATCAAATTCCATGTTGACAATCAGAGGTCCACTTCAAGGAAGAAGTCGAAGACGTTAGTGCTGAGATAGGTGCTGCTATCTTGGAAAAGTTTTGCACAAATCGTCTATAATAGCTAGCAAGTGCAAGAAAACTGTGCACTTGCCGCACCGTTCCTGGTACTGGAAATTCTTCTACAAGATTGATTTTATTCGGGCTAAGCTTGATGCCAGAGGCAGAAATGATATGTCCAAGGTAATTTACTTTGCTAATCCGAAAATTGCATTTGGATGGTTTGAGACGTAGACCTGCATCGCGGAGACGATTGAAAACCTGAGCCAAATGTTTCAAATAATGTTGGAAAGACGTAGAGAATACTACAACGTCAACCAACAAAGTAAACCATACAATTGATTGAGTATGTCATCAATGCGAGGCAGAAGATAACTATTCTTGCGAGTTACAGAATTTAATTTACGGTAGTCGGCACAAAAACGAGCAATCCCATTTCCCATCCTTTTTTTGTACAAGAACTCCTGGACTTGCCCAAGGACTGTTGGATGGCTTGACAATATTATTCTCCAACATCTCAGCTACTTGTTTATTGATTTCGGCGCGCTTTTCTGGGTGTACCCTATAGGGACGTTGGCGGATTGGTGCTGAATCCCCCTGTGTTAATAGGATGTCTCAGTATAGAGGTTCGTCCAAGCTCATTTGTATTACAAGCAAATACATGACGATATTGATCTAGAAGTGCTTGCAATTCTTGTTGTTCGATTGGCGATAAGGATGACTCGTTGAGGTCGAAGATAGAAAAATCTTGATGAAAAGTCCGAATAAATGATACATATAGTTCTTTTGAAACAATTTTGTCTGGGGTTCCACAAGGCTCAGTACAAGGACCTATTTTGTTTAATTTATGACCTTTTAAATTTTATAAAACAAGCTACACTGTACAATTATGCTGACGGTAACACCCTTTCACATTTCTCCAAGACCATACCGGACCTTGTAAATGTTTTGGAAAAAGAATCAAATACTGCATTAAAATGGCTAGAGAACAATCATATGATAGCCAATCCAGAAAAATTTCATGCTTTGATAGTTAAGAAAAACCAAGAAAATACCAGAGGACAATTTATCAATATTAAGAATAAATAAATCAAAACTGAAGAACAAGTGAAATTATTGGGAGTAAATATTGATTTTAAGCTAAATTTTGATCCTCATATCTCTAAACTCTGCAAAAAAGCTGCAACTCAACTGAATGTTTTAAAGCGTTTGAAAAAATTTTTAGGCTTTAAGGAGAAAAATGTACTTGTACAAAGTTTTGCACTGTCCAATTTTAATTATTGCCCCTTGGTATGGCATTTTTCATCATGCAAATCTTCGAACAAAATAGAAAATATACAACAGCGGGCTCTAAGGTTCCTTTTCAATGATACAAGCTCATACAATGATTTGTTAATTAAGTCAGATAAATGCACAATGCACGTTGGCCGATTAAGATCATTATGCATAGAAATTTTCAAAACATTGAATAACTTAAATCCCTCGTTCATGGAAAAGATATTTCAAACCAAACAAGTTAGCTATTCAACTCGTAATTCAAAAAACCTCCAACACTACAGACCAAATCAGGTAACATTTGGATCAAAAAGTTTACAATCCCTAGGACCAAGGATCTGGAACAACCTACCCAAAGAAATAAATGAGGCAAATAATCTGCAAACTTTTAAAAAATTGATTAAAAAATGGTCTGGACCTAATTGCCAGTGTAGCTTGTGCTCTAATTTTTGTAATTAATTAGCTTTCTGTCAATCGATTTAGATTAGTTTACAATATGTAAGCTATATGTACGCATAGTCTTTTTTTTAAAGGGTATATGTGTATGTAGTAAAAATCGATTTTAAATAAAGTGAACAAACAAACAAACAAACAAAGACAACGCACTTGCACCATTTTGTTCATTGTCTTGAACTCCATGGGAATGTTGAATAATTTCTTCAGCAGATTGAATAGTGGCCAAATTCTGTTGTTTATATATCGTGACGGGTATACTGTTAATGTTTATCACCTCATAGGGGACGATTCGAGATCCGTTTACTGAGCACGGTGAGGGAAGTCCAACAATAGATGCAGCATTACAGATAGGAAAAATAGATTTAAGCAAAAGTTCTGTGCCTAAATCCACAGAGTCTGGAACTTCAACGTCCAACAACAACTTAGAAAAAGGAGGTATAGTAATAGTTTCGACGGAAGATACCTTAAGAGGCTGTATTTGTTTATTCGCATCGACTGAATAGAATGGTAGCTCAGCAAGAGGATTAACAGGTATTGTGAAATTGCTAATTTCTGGCCTTTGAAATGTTAGCTGTCTCAAACCAAGGTCTATTATGGCTTTGTTAGTAGTCAAGAAATCAAGGCCAATGATGGCGTGATACACAGCCACATCAACTACTAAGGCGTCGAACAAATAAAATTTTCATTAAAACGTAGCAACATGGTCACAGAGCCAAACGAATCTATATGTTCTCCATTTACTGGGTTGATGCTGCCCCATTATCCAACCGTAGAAACTGGCCTCTGGTCAGTAGGCATACAATCCCAAAAATTCTTTCCAAGTATGGAGATATCTGCTCCGGTATCGATAAAACAGCAAACAGGTAATTCATTAATGTAAGCAGTCGTTAAAAGAGATTTGCCCAGACTTGTATCAGGGCGAGGCACACTCGGCGACAAAAAATGACTATCTGCATGGCTATCGTGAACTTGTGTTTCCTTTATCATGTTCACGTTATAGTTATTCCTGGGGCCACGTTTTCCGGAGTTTCCATAACCATTAGGCCTGGAATACCAACCTGGAGTTTGTTGATATTGGGCGAGACATGAATGGCTTGTGTGACCCAAACCCCCACACTGATAAAAAACCGGTTGCCCTTGACTGTTGCGACCCGGTTGATAGCTATCATTATGTGGACCTTGCGTCTGTCGCATTTCGAACCTTTTCTTTTGCTTGTTAGGCCCATCAAATTTCCGATCACGGTGTTTTTTATTGCCCTGTTCATTCAACCGTGCGAGCGATTCGGGGATTTCTCGCAACTCTCTTTTCATTTCGAAAAAATCATCAGGCTTGGAAAAGGAGTTTGACTGGAAAGCCGAAACTTGTTGTCCTCCGAGCCTTGGCTTGTTGGTTTTTACAAGATTGGCTAAGAGTTCGGCAACCCGAATTTCCGGCGTAACAATTTTTTGTGTCCCCTGCACAAAGGTAGCCTTTAATTTGGCTAGATATTCCGGCTCATCAATCGTCTTTGGATTGCCCAAGATTACATATTCCCTTATCTCGGGGAATAAATTTTGAACAAATATTTCAAGACGCTCGTCCTGGCTTAGGCCAAGTCGGTTGCTTCTACTCTGGACAAAGTCGACAAAGTTGCTAATGCTCTTGTCTGCTATTTGGGTGTGCGAGCACAGTTCTTGTCGCTCGAGAAACGGCAAGGAGCTGGCACCAAAATGTTCTTCCAGCGCTGCCTTCGAAGCTAGGAAATTGTCTTTGACACCTTGTCCTAAGGTACTATAATAGGTCAGGGCTGTCCCAGAGAGATACAACGGCAAGGCACTGGCCTTGTGTTCATCTCTGTAAGCGTTAAGGGTACCCAGTTGCTCGAATTGGCTAAGCCAAAGCGAAACATCCTGCTCCACATTACGAAAACGTTCCAAGCTTGCCCCTGCCTTCACACGGGGTTGACTAATACAGTCTCTTAATTCGCACCCTAGTCTTGCGTTGCTGTCAGTCTGCATTTCTGCTGACTGACGCACAATGTCTGCTAAGTCATGTAAAAGCAGTCCTAGGCGCTCAGGAAATTCGTTCGCTACAGGGGCTGGTTGCCCAACACCACCTTCGATTAGCGACTGCTCTTCGAGAGAGAGATCTCCTCGAGTAAAATGGGGGCTGTCGTCTCTCGGTCTCGCCATTGTCTCCGTACTCGCTTTACCGTGTTTTTTACAATACAGAGGAGCTACTTTTCTGGAACGTAGTCCAATTGAGCCCCTCTGCATATGTTTATGCAAAAGCCAATCCCGGTCACTTAGTGAAAAGTTCACTCACGTTTCTGATGTTCTTTGTTTTTTGTAGAGGTTGCTCTCTTTTCTTCATTCTTTGTTTCTACCAGACGTGTTCTTTAGGTTTTCACTTGAGCTTTTCTTTTCTTTCTTCTTGTTCATTTTTTCGGAGGTATGAAGTCACTTGCCAGTGTGAACACTGTGTTGAACAGAGAAGACCCACACTGGCCACCAGTTGTCGTGGGGTGGCTTTCTGCCTTTAAAACTTCCACCGCCAGACGTGGGGTACGGCACTCAGTATGTCGGTAGAGTCTTGGTGTTGCTAAGGTCAGTGACTTCTTTAAGACTTTCAACAGAGATAGACACAGGTTTGCCTTCTGTCTTTTAATGGTGGGTTACCGTACCCACTCTATATATATATAATAGCTATTTCCGCATCAAAGAAGCTATAATCAGTTCTTTTCTGCTTTATCAGCAACAACAACGTCCTTAACTAGTGCTGTCCAAGTTTGTCTCTCTTGCGCTAGTGTTCTTAAGCTTTCGAGATTATTTTTAGATTTGAGCTGGGTTATGCTGTTATATCTATTTTTCAACGTGTTATGTTTCTTTAGCATAATTATGTCGTTGTGTAATGAAACTGGCAATGTAATTACTGGTCTTCCGCGAAACTTCTTTGCATTTGATTTTTCAAAATAATAATTCATTGCTTTCTGCGCAAAATTAATAGATATTGATATGAATATTGATCTATTAATTAATCAATTAATAGATTCTCAAACAGAATCTTGATTCTGTTTGAGAATCTATTAATCTTGAGAATCTATCTTATGCTTAAAAAGGCTTTGATTTCCTCATTGTTAACCTCATGGTTAGAAGACAATCTGAAAGTCAATGAATCCAAAGTCTTGAGAATCTATCTTATGCTTAACAAAGGCTTTGATTTCCTCATCGTTAACCTCATTGTTAGAAGAGTATCTGAAAGTCAATGAATCCAAAACAGATCTAACCCACTCTACCAACCATTTTAATTAAAACTCGAGCTACAGCTACATATATTTCCTTTATCTTATGAATCATTTAAAGTGTTCATCTTCATCTTCTGTCGTCATGGGCATAACCGATGGCCATGTCCCAGGTTGCTTTTAGGGTACCATTCTGTTTCGTTTCATGGATTCTGGGTATAGCCATATCTTCATTGGTTTTAACACCTTTTGCCCATGACGGTATAATATTCAGTGAGTAAACTCATTACTTCACTTTTTACAAAGGTTGTTTACGCAGCCTCGCTATGGTCGCATTTCTCATCACCAGCAGATATTTATCTCTTTATAATATAATATTATTTATATAATCTCTTTAATTGATATGATCTCGTTAGAGCCCTTTACGACACTTGTTTTAAAGTGCAATAATATGTCTTCGCACATTTTTATAAAGGGTCTCACAACACTTGCCGAAGTCAAGAAGTATATACGAGCATGTTTCACTGGCAAATGGTTTGAGGGAACACCCCTTTCCTTTAACATAACACCACATCTTCCTGAATTTCGGTTTGACGATGCTCCTCCGTTAGCTCACGTTGGCATCGATTTCGCAGGGCCGTTAATACACACAGGCATATCCGCAGATGTAATGTTATGATTGCGTCAGTGTAAATTGCATCATGTCTGTGCTAATATATTAGAAGTAGAATCATGTTCGTGTTAGTTATATTGTTTTCCTGTGATGTACTTGTGACCGTGCCGTTTGTCTATGTTATATCCGTTGTTGCTGTCACTATTGATTGATGTGTGATTGATATCACACAAGCTGACCTTGCAGGACCATTTCAAGCATTCTCACAGCACCAAAAAAGAACCACTGTGAAAATTTGGCTTCTTGTTTTCTGCTGCTCTACGACCACGTGCATCAACATCAAGGTAATGGAGGATTATTCTACACCGTCATTTATCCAAGCCTTTATGCGCTTTGCCTGTCAATTTGGCTACCCCTCAAAGCTACTCATAGATGATTGTTTTAACTTATGTGAAATTATAAAAGTATTGTAATGGAATGATTGATCTCGAGCAAGCAACATCTTGTGTTCTCTTGAGTTATACCTGCTTTACCCAGCCACGCTACACAGACAACAAATCCGAAAGCAAATGCTATGTTTGTTAATATACATGTGCGTCTACGCGTGCAGTTCATCAAGAGTTGGTCGAATCCTGAGATATAAATTCTTTTATTCGTTGTTTCCGCCGATTTTGTGGTAGGAGAGAGTTCCTTGCCACAATTATATCCGACAATGCGAAAACCTTCAAAACCATGAGCAAAGAGGCAAAAGGGTTGCTTCGCAGCCCCCGTATAAATAAATTCTTTGCGGCACGACAAATTAAATGGAAATTCATTGAAGATCGATCTCCCTGGCAAGGGGGGGGTGTGGGAACGCTTAGTAAAAAGTGTTAAACGCTGCCTCAATATGATTATAGGGCGTGCCTTTTTAAACTATATTGAATTAGTTACACTATTGATTGAAGTCGAATCGATCATTAATGCACATCCATTGACATATGTAGCTATACGACGACCTTGACGGTGTGTCATATCCCTTGACCCCTTCCCAGCTCATAAACGGACGTAATCTTGCCCAAGGGCACGATGAAATCGTTTCCACTTACGAAAGTCTGGAAAAAGGGCCAAATACCACGGATATTGCTCTTGGGTCATTTCACAAAGCGATGGACAAATGCGTACTTAGCTACTTAGTTTAATGGAAGCGTATAAGGTGAAACAAAATTCAAAATCACCGAACTTGAAGGTCGGAGATGTTGTTCTCCTCAAAAACGACATTTCGAAACGAGCCTTTTGGAAAACGTGTCGTATTATCGAATTTCCTGTAGGAAAAGATGACTCTACCAGAGAAGCAAGAATAGAAGTCGCCAATGCAACACATTACACCACTCGAAGTACAACAGCTAAGTAGTAACGGTGACATTATCAGTAATAGTGCCGAAGTAGAGATTGGGCATCCAACAAAAGAGAACAATACGTTGCTATCCTCACTGTGATGTATTCTGACACGTGACGAGGATAAGATAATTTATGCAATATCGGGATTTTGCTTGTAAAATCCGGGATATTCCTATGTTCCAGAGGGGAACAAGCACATACATATTGGTTCCTCGTGGTTCTCACAGTTCTCTAGCAAATCCGCACCAAGTCAGAGAAATTGCCTGTCTAAGTTTTGGTTGCCCACCCACCTCCCGCAGCGACGGAAGCCAATTCCCTCTTCTCCTTTCAAGTAACGAAGCCTCCTTCGCACTCGCCACATATTATCCATATTTGAAAGGAGATGAATAGAGAACAGTGAGGATAGATTACAAACGCCATGCTCATTCACAGCACCAGCGAAGCAACGAACCACGCAAAAACCCAAAACAAGTGCTCAATCTGTCAGACCGAAACGTGATGCTGCAGTCATTGGAGAGTTAATCAGACGTGCAAATAAAGGGGGTGTGATTTGTACATAAACTTGTCTAAGCTTATCTACACTCATGATTTTTAAAATTTCATTTATTGAATTCTTTTACCGTGTCTGTTGCTATTATTATTGTTTCCATCGCTGTACGATTTCCAAAAGGGAGTGCGTTGTGATGGATCAATTCTGTCTGCTCGTTTGGCTGTGCGCGCGCAACAGCCACGTGCTATATTGATTCTGACTCACAGGATAGGCTCCAGGGTGTTTTGTATCCAGTTCCTTCATAATGAGTATAAATTAGTTTGTGTAAAGACTCAATTTAGTTTTTGCATCTATTTTCAACTGGTTGTCGAACTTACGCGTTATCAATATGAAATATAATAGATAACTCAAGTGTATTACTCTCTCAATCACTCTCTGCAGTTTTGTCTAAAACCCAAGACACAACACCTGTCAACCAGATCAATTACACTGTTCAAATTCAAAACAGTTGGTCAGTTGAAAAATTGAAAGTTGCTCAGGAAGAAGACTGGATCCTCAGTCAAGTACGACCCCGGATACTAATGACGAAGAAACCAACGCAGGCTCCAGGAAGTAATGGAAACACCTTTGAACCACGTGATGATCTTATCTGTAAAGAATGAATCGACTATGGCAATTGAAAAGCGCGAAAATTAGATAAAAACAGATTTTTCTAAAAAAATTCTTGTTCTTTTCCAGATAAAGCTCGTTTTTCAAAATTTTAATATTTTCTGTTGTTAATCCTGGCTTTTCTTAGATAAAACAGGTTTTCAGATATTTTCATCAAATGTTATTTTGGCTCGCCTCGTGGAGTGGCGAAGCATGGCAAGTAATGAAATTAACGGGGATTATGTTCAAAATTTTGACAAACGCTTTGTCAAATGTGAATACCATCCGGCATTTGCAATACGCACAGAATGAGGATACAGCTGGCAAGAAATGAAAACTGGCCAAAACCTGTTAAACTTAAGTTGTACCATGGGCCTGAAGCTTCAGCTACACCACTCTTGAGAGCGCATAGCCAAAACGTACTCTGCTATGAAAGGAATCAACTGTTGCCATTGTCGCTCTTTCGACTCTATTTGGCAACGGGCGCCATTTGTTGTAAATTCCTTGTGCGTGCGCGCAGCTAACTGACTCACCGAACTTCTTACTGTGATGAGCTTCCACATGATCTGGTGAATAACCCTTATATTACTTATAAGGGTTATTTACCAGGTGTGAAGTCACACTGGCGAGTGACTTCATACCTCCGAAAAAATAAACAGGAAGAAAGAAAAGAAAAGATCATGTGAAAATTTAAGTTTTGATTAGATAAAATAGAGACATATGTAACATTCTGATTGGTTTGTAGTTCAGTGAATATTACTCATTTCCCATTAAGCACGTTGAAAAGATTATAAAATTTATGTATTGTTCAGTTGTGTTTGCGAATTGAAGTGGACATGAGAGTACACTTTTGAAAAACTGCGAAATTTCTGTTCAAACTAAGAACTAAGAGAAGAAGTCTGAGAGAAACAAAACGTATCTCCAAAGGAGCTAGGATTATCTGATAAAAACCAGCTTTATCTGCAGAAAAACCTGGTTTATCTGAGAAAAGCTTGATTAATGAAATTTTGGTGCTTTTTGTTGGCCATAATGGACGACACCGGCATAGATAAATATCATGTGGTCGCTCCGATCAGTTTGAAACCAGAAATCATCGAAAGATGACATATTAATGTCGGATACTTTACAGTAAAGAAAACATTTACAAGGATTGTAAACATTGTTTTACATGTCAAAAGAATATAGTTATTCTGAAGTTGCACATGAGTATTTACTTGTAATTAAAACAAGTAGTCACGTAATTAAGATATGAATTAGCTATTTGATTACTTATTCATTAGTTCCGATACCACCAGTAGTTTTTGACATCGTCCCATATGTTTATGCCTTACACTCACAAACATGACATGCATCAACATTTCTACACTCGAAGTGACCTGTCTCTTTCATGGAAGTCAAGTGATCTATTATTGCAACGCTATGTTGTTTGTTCACACTTGTTCTTGAACCTCGATGCGAGTGGTTTTGCCTTCTTGATGTTGGAGAAACATTTTTCGCAAGCCAAGCAGCAATCATCTGAGTTTGATTAATGTGAGTACTTGATTTACCGAATTCAGTAAATTGCGTTAAATCAATTTTTAGCACTATTGTCTCTGCCAATAAAAATTTATTCTCAATCTTAACTAGAAAAAATATTTAAAATTGTTTCTTCTGAGACATGCAGCTGACAATGTAGCACCTGCCTTGCAAAGATGTCTGCTGAAATCAATTGATTATGGTGTTAAAAGTAAAATGACAGTGTGAATAAAGTCAGTTGATCATCTTGAAGTAATATTTGGAGATAAAAGTTTCTGAGCAAATGTTGAAATGAATCCTGTAAGTTAAATGAAAGGAACTATATTTATGGCATTGCTAACATTTAATTGCTCTATTAGCTACGTTGTTAATGTCTGTACGATACCAGAATTCCAGGCAAGCTTCGCGGGCAACCTCCTTAGTGCTTTGGCCTTCGATCTGAGAGAAAGAATGATCGTTAATTAACGTTGGATAATTGTCTCGACAAATTTCGTTTTGAAGATTGCATGTGTCAATACTCTGAATTACAATAAATTCCAATGTATTGCCAGTTACCTTTTAGTTCTTGCGACATTACAGCAAAATTAATTTGATCAATATGCTGCCGGCAATATAGTATTAAAGGAGTTAAAAAATTTAAATTGACCTCTGCCTTGAATTTAATAAAAAGCTATGAAAGAAAGAACTAACAAATCAATATAATCTAATCCACATATAAAATCATGAATATGTCATTTGTGTTTCACAAATGCGGTTGAACCCTGCGGCCATTTTTTTTGCTATGTTATCAAAATCTTTTGGTTGTATGCATTTGGTCTGTATATCTAACATCACTTCTTCGGTAGTTGTAATTTGCAATACCCTTATCCATTGCTGCCCAAAGTTTTATTGCAATTAATTTTGGCCTTGGGCTCTGGCAGAATTCGATTTCTCGCTATTGGCTTTGCAATAATTAGCTTAACCTAGTGAAAAGTGTTGCTGACCGACACTTTAGAACCCTTGCAGGCTCTAAGCCTGTGTGCTTAGAACCTGCAAGGGTTTGCGGTTTGGGGTTTATCGCTGGTAAAAGTGTTTCCGTTGCTGTTGATGACGTCGTCAGCTTCATTTGGCATCAAAGATATTAGAAGGAAGGGAGATATTACCCCTTCTAATATATTTGGTCGCGTTAACCCGTATTGATTACTGTTCACTCTTTTGCGACAGGAAATTTACGTGATTTTGGATCTCGTATTTCTTACTTTGCCTTCGCAATTTTTCTCCATAGTTCGCCCGTGTCCCTAGATTTTCCAACATAATTTGGATTATATTTTTCCTACTTTTAGCGACATTTTAGCAGGCCTTCTCTGGCCACATGGATCAACTTTTTGCTCAAGACTGTTGTACACATTTTTCCATGGCTGTAACTCATATTTTTCATGCAATTCTGAGTTTTTTGAGGTACTGAGGTCATTTTATCGTTGATAGTACCCTATTTCCTCTAATTAGCGCCAACTCTCTTAACCGCCTCCTGCAATAAACCACCATCTCTTAAATTTTCACTCTTTGGTTCAAATAATTTTGCCAAGTAATTTTTAAGTTTGCAAAATATAAGCGCCCGGGAGCTTTTCTGACGAAATACTATATCTTAATTTAAGTGATTTTATTAAAAAATTCTAAATTACTAACTAACAATCGTTTTCTACGATTATAATGACAATTATGATATTTATGAAGATTTAACGCATAAATGTAATGGCATTTATTTGACTTTATTCACCAGGAGTTAATATAACGTCAATGAATAAAACACATCGAATTTCTTGGACCAAGTGTTTTTTCTAAAAACAACATACATAGGGCAGAATACATTTCTGATAAACCCAAACGCTTGGATCAGCTCTTTTATGCAAATCAATTATCTTGTTCAAAGTTTATGATAAGCTTTGTTTTGATGAATTTCTCACTTTGAGATTACATTGATAAGAGCGCTGGGATGCAGACAATTTAGAGCACGTTGATGGCTTTGCGTTTCAAGATATCAATTCCTGGATATTTTCGACGTGATAAGATCAAGTTGCACTTAAGTGTTTTTTGTAATTGAAGTATCTTGTCACGTAATTAAGATATGAATTAGTTGTTGGTTCATTGGTTCCGATAACACCTGTAATTTTTGAGGTCGTCCCATTTGTTTATGCTTCAGATTCACAAACATGACTTGTACCACCATTTTTCTATTCGAAGTGACCTGCGTCTGTTACAGAAAGGAATGATCTATTATTGCAAATGTAGTGTGGCGGGGCAAAGCAGGTATACTCAAGAAAATACGAGATGTTGCTTGCTTGAGATTACTCATTCAACTAAAATACTATTATCATTTCACATAAGTTAGAACAATCATAATATGACACATCAATCAATAGTGACAGACAGCAACAACGGATATAACATAGACAAACGGCACGGTCACAAGTACATCACAGGGAAAAATATAACTAACACGAACATGATTCCACTTCTAATATGTTATTATAGACATGTTGCAACTTCTACTGACGCAATCATAATATTACATCTTCCCCTCCCTTACAATTTAAAAAAACAGACAGAGCATGCAGTCATTAATGTGCCACAATATTGCAGGCATTAATGTGCCACTTTGACGGGTACGATTTTGTCTCTCTACAAGTCCATCACATTGAGGATGGTAGGCACTGGTACGGGTCTTTTTGATGCCCATCAAATCATATATTTCACGCGTTAGTATTTTATCAAAACTGCGACCCTGGTCGGAATGGAGAAGTGTAGGTGGGCCAAAACGAGGAAAAACATTAGATACAAGCATGTCAGCTACAGTCGGCGCTTTCTGATCTGGAGTAAGGAATGCTTCACACACTTTGTTGAAGTGGTCCATGAGCAAAAGTATGTGTTTGTTGCTGCGTGATGTTTCCTTAATAGGCCTCATGTAGTCCATAGCCCAAAAAAAACAATTGACTCGCTAATTTGAATTGGTTGTAAAGGGGCCTTGGTGTTGTGTAGATTCTGCTTAATTTGGCTACATTCAGGACAGCTTTGAACTAATGATTAAATTGATGTATGCATTTGAGACCAAAGGAACCGCTCTTTTGCCCTGCAGATAGTGCGAGTAATACCCATGTGACCTCCAATAGGGCCACTGTGTAGACTATGGAGGACACCATTTACTACGTTTTGGGGCACAACAACAACATTATTGGGAAAAGAGCTATCAGGTTCTATTGATTTCATTAATAAGCCGCTATCCACAAAAATTTGGTCCCAACAGGACCAATACGACGACAAGTGCTGATGTTTGGACAACACAAATGATGGGGGCCGAGGGAAACCCTGTTCTTTCATTTCAATGACCTCCAAATATTGGGGTCTTGGTGTTGAGCGGTGTACGAATCTGTGTCTGGGATAGGACCAACAAAGCAGTTGACAGAGGTGTTCGTGGAATGGTTTTGTGGTTCACAGGGAGAAGGGGGACATCTATGATTTAAACAAGAGGGAGCGTCTGAATTTTTGCTTCAGGCCCAGGGACGGTGTGACACAACAAAATCAAATTCTTAATCTTAATAAGGTTCATAATCCATCTAACGATTCTACCTTTAGCATGGATAGAATGGAGCCACTTCAAAGCTCTATTACTAGTAATAAGCTGAAACTGACGGCCCAAAAGATATTCACGGAAATATTCAGTTGCAAACACAACAGCCATTGCTTCTTTCTCCATTGCTGTGCAGTTTTGTTCTCGACTTGCGAGAGTTCGACTGGCATATGATACGAGCCTTTCATGGCCTGAGTCATCAAGCTGGGTTAAGACAGCACCACGTCCAACATCTAATGCGTCAGTTTGTAGAATAAAGGTCTTGTTCAAGCAAGAGTAGACTAAAATAGGTACTGAGCAGAGACAAGTTTTCAGGTATTCAAATGTTTTTGGGTGATATCTGTCCATAGAAATCGAGTATCTTTTTTAGTGAAGGCCACTAGGGGAGAGGTAATGGTGGTAAACTCCGGTATAAACCGTCTGTAGTAGCCTGCAAGTGCCAGAAAGGATCGTAGCTCCTCCAGGGTAGAAGGGGATGGGATGTCTTGAACTGCCTTAACCTTTTTGGGGTCAGTATGGATGCCGTCGTTATAAATAGTATGCCCTAAATAATCAACCTCGTGTGAGCCAAATGTTCTTGTACCTTGATGCGAGAAGGTATGCCTTGTTGCTGTTGGAGAAACATTTTTGGCTTTGCGAAGAGAAATTTATTCTTAATCATGATTAGAAATATTATAAAAAATGGTTTCTTCCGAGGCATTCAGCTGACAATGTATCATATACCTTGCAAAAGATGCCTGCTAAAATCGATTGAATATGGTGTTGAAAATAAAATGACAGTCTAAATTAAGTCAGTTGCTCATCTTGAAGTAATATTTGGAGATAAAAGTTTCTGTGCAAATGTTGAAATGATTCCTGTAAGTTAAGTGAAAGGAACTATATTTATGGTATAGCCAATATATAAATGCTCTATTAAGTTGCCATAGTTAATGTTTGTACGATACCAGAATGTCTGGCAAGCTTCGCGCGGATCCTCCTTCGTGTTTGGTCTCCGATCTGAATGAAACAATGATCTTTAACTAACGTTGGACCATTTGTTTAACAAATTTCGTTGTGATGATTACAAGTTTCAGTACTTTGAAACCACATCCAATCTGAGTTGAAACTCATTTAATGGATCCAAGGATTGCTTCTTTGGCAGATTGATTGATAACTAACCCTTCGCCTTTCTCGCGTCGTCATATCTCCAGTTACCTTTTAGCTATTGCAACATTGTAAGGATCAACTTTAATTTGATCAATATGCTGCAGGCAATATAGTATTATAGCAAAGGTTGAAAAATTAATTGACCTATGCTTTGAATTTATTAAAAAGCATGAAAGCAAAAAATCAATTTATTCTAATCCACTTATCAAATCATAAATTTGTCATTTGTGTTTCACAGGTGCGGTTGAGCCCTGAGGCTATTTCCCTTGTTATTTTTTCGAAATAAAACTAGAAATAGCTGCTGCTATTCAATGGCCACGTTTCAAACGCAGAAATGAGTTTGAAACGTGGGCATTGACTGTAAAATACTGTAAAATATTTCACCCCGTGTTTGACATAATTGGTTCTACCACTGGGTTCTACCTTTGTCCGTCAAACTTTTTGAAAAAACGATCAGAAATTCGAATTTTTCATCAAAGCGGTTTTATCATTGTCCGCCAACTGGTTTGGGAACATTTGTACCTCCATAGGTACAATTACCAGTTGCTTTCAGAAACAATAGTTGATCAAAGCTACCAGTTTTGGGAAAAAGATCCTCAGTGATACCTCATGTTGAAAATATTCCGCGAAACTGAACAATCATAACCGCGGGAACTTGCCATAAAAAACGAGCAGTTTTTGGAACAAAAATAGTATTGCTTAACTTTCAAAACGAGTTATTTCTGATCGGTTCTTGGGAACAATTGATTCACATAAAATACAAAGGTTGTGGTAGGGTTGTCGTTAGTGTTCCTACTGTAGCATTGTTTCATTGACCAATCACAATTGCTGTTCTTGAAAGTTTGCCATTGTCCGACAAAAATGATGCAACATTATTTTGTGAACTACCGGCTTTGAGACAAAGGGAGGCCATTGTTCCTAATGTGACATGCAGGGCCGTAGCTACGGCTAGGTGTCTGTTGGCGAGTTTGTCAGAAAATTGCTTAAAAGTATGAAATTTGTAGGCAATTTTTGCCTCACCTAAAGGAGAAATTTTCAAAATTTTCTATTCGCTAGGCTCGCATTAGTCCATTTAGTCCATTTTTGTACTTGTTTGTTAAGCTCTTTCCAATAAGCAAAGCCCGGTAAGTATGCTCTAGGAAAGGTGGTAGGCAATTGGAAATGAAGAAGTCGTTGAAAATGCAGCAAAGCTTACTTAATGTAAATCGGAACAAAACATTTTATGGCAGAAACATATCATGACAAATAAAGTAAAAAACTGTTGATACAAGATTGCTGAAGTGCTACAATACTTCAATGCATACGTGTGTTGTTTATAAGAAACTGCTCATAAGAAACTTGATATGAAATCGCCAAAATGAAGAAACTTCAGTACTGGGAAAATATGAGTGAAACTATTTATTTTGATAAAGGAAGTCCAGAAAACACGTGTTCTTTGTTTTCGCTTCTTACATCTGCTACAAATATACTGGTCCTTCATACGTTTTTTCCCAGACCTATTTCAGATGTAGTGAAATTATGTATTTTTAGATTTCTTTCATTTTGCCCTCTTCTCGATCACTTCCTCCATTTCATCATCTTGTGTCATTTAAATTACATCATTCTATTATTATTTCTGCATCGTCACTCTCATCCTTCTAGAAACACTTTTGTATGGCGCGCCAAAAGGGAAAATAATACGAGCAGTGCCATTTTATAATACAAATGTCAATTTCGTAAAACAAATGCCGATTTTATAATACGAATGCCAATTTCATGATGCGAATGTCAATTTTATAATATCAATGCCTATTTCATAATACCAAAGTGATAATTTTATACGACGTAGTGGCGTATTTTATAATACGAAAACTGCAGATTTCGTAATACGAAATTTTTCCCTTTTTATGAAACGAAAATCTCACATTTTTAACACGAAAATCGCATGTGGTATTTTTTTTCGGAAATCATATGCGAATCGAAAATTATGTTATTTCAAATCGCACTATAAAACGAAATTCGATGCCATTTTAGAATTTCACAATACGAATGTCTATTCCATCTAGTTTAATGCAATGACAACAGGATTTGGTTGACAAAATGGCGTGTTCCACAAATGCCCAAGCAGTGCCTCGTGTCTTACAGTGTTTGCAAACTTTACTTGAAGACCTTCCACAGCTTTTTGTAGAGTTTGAAAGGAACTTCTTCAACACAAACAATGAGGACATTTTGCAGAGTATGCATGGGAGAGCGACTGCATTGTGCTCAATATTGTCTGTGCTGGATGCTGATCTTGCTGACCTGAACATTGAAAGAAATCTAGAGCTTTTTGACAATCTCCACGGTGCCTTTCAAGAAATTTGCGCAGAAGCACACAGATACCGAACACATTTTCAAGACTCATTTGATCACCCTCTACATCGGAATTCAAATAATGGCACACAATTTCATCTTGATAATGTAGTCTCAGGAAGTGTTGGAAGACCAAAAGTACATCTCTCTAAAGAACAAGTGTCTGTATTGATTTCTTTGGGTTTCAAGTTTACTGATATAAGTAGTATGCTGGGAGTGCACCCAAAAACACTTCGTAAATTGCGACGGGAATGGGACCTTTCTGTTGGTCAAAGTGTGTTTACTGACATCACAGATGAAGAGCTCGATGTAAGAATCACCGCAATTTTGCATGAATCACCTAATTCTGGGGAAAGGATGATGATGGGGGCATTACTGTCTCAAGGAATACGCGTACAAAGAGCAAGATTGAGAGATGCGCTCCAAAGATTGGACCCTGTTGGGAGATCTCTTAGACGGAGGCTCAAGATACGCCGAAGGGTTTACAATGTTCCATGTGCCAACTATTTATGGCACGCAGATGGACACCATAAGCTGATTCGCTGGAGAATGGTCATACATTGGTGTATTGATGGCTTCTCCAGATTGATCACTTACCTGTGGTGTTCCAATAACAATACATCAGATACCGTGCTTGGCCTTTTCGAAGAAGCAGTGCAAAAGTTTCGATGTCCCTTGAGAATAAGAACAGACCATGGGACAGAAAATGTTCGTATGGCCGAGTGGATGCTTAGGCGTCACGGGGTAGATAAGAATCCAGTAATTACAGGCAGTTCAGTACATAATCAAAGAATTGAACGGCTTTGGGTAGACCTATCCAGTGTTGTTACAGCACATTACATAAACTTGTTTTCTTATATGGAGCAACAGATGCTTTTGGACCCTGACAACGAAATTCACTTGAATGCCGTTCAGTATGTGTATATCCCAAAAATAAACCATGCTTTAAAAATGTTTGTTGATCAGTGGAACAACCACCCAATTAGGACTGCCAGGGGCCACTCCCCCTTACAGCTATGGACAAGAAGTTTCCACGAAATGGCTCACTGTCAAGACGAGAATGGTGAATGTCTGATAGAAAGAACAATGCTTGTAGAACAGCCAGCGTATGGTGTTGACGATGAAAGTACCAGATATTCAAACAAACAATAACGTTATTGTACCAAGGTCAAGTATTGAGCTTACTGGTGCACAGTTGGAACAACTTCAAGCTGTCTGTAATTGGTCTCAGATTGATGGGTCATATGGATTGCAGTCATATATGCAGGTTGTCCAATTTGTCGAAAATCTACTTATCACCCAAGTGAGATGAGCAAATGTACAAGTAAAGTACAGACAAGCATGATGCAAAAATGAGAGACAGGAAATGATAATCTTAATCACTATGCCTCGTAATAAAACAGTATAAAGCATGGCATATTATAGTTATTTTATTTGAGTGAGATGGAAAAAAATAACTCGCTTATTGATCTTTTTAATCCAGGCATGGACAGCGAGCACAACGATTACGTACCACCCCTGCGCCTGCGCGACAAGCCCCCAGTGTTGACATGTTGCTTCACATTACCGTAAACCCTCGTATAAGGCCTCGGGGGCTACTTTGCAAATGGCTGGCCCATTGTTGCAAATTAAGCTAAATACAAACGATACCGTGAAGTCGATAAATAAAATTATTGATTAACCTTGCTGCTATCTGCAATGCATTCACTGAAAAACTTCAATGTCTGGACGCTATTCAAATAATTACCAGGCATGGGCGTTATTCGAGGATTTATGGTACCTTAGTTAACTCTATTTGATATTTACGAAGCTTGAGTGAATTATTGCGAATCGAAATAATTTGACAACCACAACGACAACAACATCATGCCAAACATCTAATCTAATGCAAGAAAATCATTGGGATGGGAGTTGTTGAGTTGGGATAACTATGACACTGATGTCAGGCACGGAATCTAAATTACACTTATTGCACTACAATCTAAACGTTACCAAAACCATTGCAATCCTTCAATGCTGATGTAAACAACTCCTTCATAGCTTCCCATGTACTCGCATGGCATGGAATGTAGAGTGTCAAGGTGCATGTTGAAGCTGTTGGTCTACATTTGCATCCTACAGGGCAACCATGTTTGAAGCCAACCTTGATGGCATACGGTAGACCAAGTGGTGGCATTGTGGCCGATCCAGTGATGAATTGTGCCAGATCTCCAATGGTTATGTCCACATCGTTCCCTGCAAAGGATTGGGGATTTGTTATTGGTGCAGCACATATGCCTGGATTATTGCACTGAAACAATTTGTGCAACATACAACAACAACAACAGACAGAATTCAAAACCAACTTGTGCAACATACAACAACAACAACAACAAAAAGAATTTAGAGCCGAGTATATATTGTTGCTAGCAGTACTTTACTTTCCACAGACATTTGCTCTACAAGATCACTAAAGTACTTGAAGGTATCGACCTCTTTATCAAATGCATTTGAGCCAGCAGGTGAATGGAGAACCTCGAGACTTGCTAAAAATTCTCCAGGCTCCCATTTGAAAATATGACCATGCATTGTAAAGAGGGGTCTACATACAGCTGGTGACTCTTTTATTGCCTGCAAGACTCCAAATAACCTTAGGCCCTCCTCAAATTGATGCAGAGATGTGTACACAGGCGAGATAATCTGCTTGTAGAACAGTGATCTGCAAAAGGATTGAAAAACAATACAAGACATTACAAAGCAAAGCAGGATAAGCTTCCGAACATCCAATGTTTT
The DNA here is from genome assembly GCA_013076295.1 of Sanderia malayensis. Taxonomy (NCBI): domain Eukaryota; kingdom Metazoa; phylum Cnidaria; class Scyphozoa; order Semaeostomeae; family Pelagiidae; genus Sanderia; species Sanderia malayensis. The sequence goes on along the minus strand of RQOL01000699.1, from coordinate 5,698,098 downwards.
ATACCAGCAATGATATGATGATGTGGACACATACTGTAGCAGTTTGGGCCTTGATGTTAGTTTTTCTCTGTGGGCCACACCTGTGTAGCCAATGAAGCCCAGCACATCAATGCCAGTATCACTCATTAAAAAATCTTGATAGTCTTCCTCTGATGACGCATTTGTTACCTGAAATAAATTTATGGTGCTGCATGTATACAATATATAAATATAATGTATATACACATGTGTTACATATATGTTTACCATCGCAGAAGAGAGTACCTCATAGTTACCTTGTAGACAAAATCATTATATTTTGCATCCATTAGATCAACATTGTTTGCAAACTTCACATTTTGCAGCCCACCAACCAGGAAATCGTACACCCAACCACTTAGAAAATTTGGTGCTAGTCCTCCTTGACAAGTCGTTGAGGCACAAAGCTCACCAGCAAGCAAGAAATCTTCGTTGGCAATGGCAATAGCATTCTCTTCCGGTATCATTCCCATAGTTGTATTTGTAAATAATCTGCTTCTCATTTGCTGCAATGCCCCTGTGAAAAAATAAATATCTTCAATATCTTTCGTCTTCTCGCATTTCACTCTTTCGACACAAAAATTTAATTATGTCATCATATTTATATCATCTGCCCATTAATTGTTAACTTGTCAAAAAGTAAAATACCTGCAAAAAATTCTCTGCGTGGTCCACCCTCATCCACTGCAGCTTCGCCTACAAAAACCAGAGTCAATGCACTGTTGTTCTTCACCCACCTCTTCTTCCTGTAATCCACATAATCTTGCCACATAGTCTTTCTTCGCACATACAGTCGTCTTTTATTTCCTGCCACATTTCCCGCCAATTTTTCTACCAAAACAGCTATCTCTTTCCTAGCCTCAGCTGGTGCCACCCATTCATGTGTGGAACGCACAGTAACAAGCTCTTCTTGTGGCTCCTCGACCTCACTGCAACCATCACTGCCAAATTCAGAGAGCCGAATGTCCTCAAAAATCAGGTCACTGTACAATTCTTTTTCTGGTTGCATTCCACTGTCAATGCAATCATTGGTGTGTGATTGTATAATGTGTACTGGAAAGTACACCAAACATACTGGACACTGCCTCTCTGATGTGTTGATGCCTGAATTCGCACCAGAAACTGTGCCAGTTTTCTGCTGCTCAGACTGGCCACAGATCTCTTTTATGTCCTCACTCTGTTCATTTTCTGCATGTGGTGCTCTAGATACAGTACTGGTGGTCACTGTAACAGAAGACTGGGACTGTGTTGTGATTGTATCTGCAAACATTGATGTCCGACATAGTTCATCATCATCATCAACGTCATTATCATCATCATCATCATCACCAGAATCTTTCAGGAAATCCTTGATTCTTCCTCTTCCCAAGCCAACATCCAAATATCTGTAAGAACGAACATACAGAGGTCCTTGACCAGTCTGATGCTTCAGAATCTTATAATTCCATTCGGGTATTTCAGGAACGGAAAAAAGCCGAGGACCCACAGCTTTCATTATCTCGAATTCTGGTTTCACAGTCAATTCTTTGAAACGTGGAATGGAATCTGCAATGGCTTTTCTTATCTCGTGTTCCACCATGGTTGACCTGAACGCAACGACTGAGCCAACGAGCCCAACATCGTAGTAATGTTGTCTATCCTGCCTGCGGGGAACCTTCGACATTCTCGGATCGTTGATGAAGAAAACATCTTTGTATGCCATAGTTTCCTTCTCTTCCACCACACGCTTTCTTTTGCGTCCCTTTTCTGCCCTGTTGAAAGGATTCCTGGATTGGTTCCGAGCACGAGCAGAGGAAGGCAGAGGCAAGGATGGCAAAGAAGGCAAATATGATGCCGGTGTACATTGTGGTCTGCTTGATGCCGAAGGTGCGATCGATCCTAAGCTAGGATACAATCTACGCAACACGTCTTCATTTATATTTCTTGGCTGTTCCTCACTGCTCGTAATTCTGGTATTTTCAGTTTGCTGGTTAATTGCGCTAGATGCTACACAAACTAGTTCTGTGAGCCTTGCAACGATGTCGCTTGTGCTTCGATTCGCCATGATTAAAGTGCAGCATGTGTTACATGTGGTATCAAATTTCGTATTTCGGTATCAAATGGTATCAAATTTAGAATGGTATCAAATTTCGTATTTCGGTATCAAATGGTATCAAATTTCGAATGGTATCAAATTTCGTATTTCAGAGTTGGCAGTTTTCGCATCATAAAATGCGCAATTTTTGTATCAAATTTCGTATAACAAAATGTCGGGTTTTCGTATCATAAAGCGGTATCAATTTTCGTGTCATAAAAAATGGTATCAAATCTCGTATTACGAAATCTGCAGTTTTCGTATTATAAAATGTGCGATTTTCGTATTATAAAATGTTCAGTTTTCGTATTATGAAATACGCCACTACGTCGTATAAAATTATCACTTTGGCATTATGAAATAGGCGTTGATATTATAAAATTGACATTCGTATTATAAAATTGACATTCGTATCATGAAATCGGCATTTGTTTTATGAAATTGGCATTCGTATTATAAAATGGCATTGTTCGTATTATTTTCCCCTTTGGCGCGCCATACTTTTGCTTCGTCATCATGATTTTTAGAGTGATATAAATACCTGTAAATTATTGTAATTAGTCAGTCAGAGTTAGTCATTCAAAATCAACACTGTATCGTTTCTCTCTGGCTTCGTGCTCCTTGCACCTAATACACTCAACCTGGAAAACAGCATTCGTTGGATAGTCTCTGGACATAGAGGAGAAGACACACACGCAGGGCTCTTTATGTTTGGAGCACAATTCCTAAACAGATAGTGGCCAAGCTTCTTTACAAATTATACATTGATAGATCAACATTTTAAGTGACTCGTGAAATCTTTTCATCTTTTTTATTGCATCTGGACTTCTATGGAGACCAGTGTCACATCTATTGAAGCACTCTGTTGAAAATTTCCTCATTTGAGGATTTGCAATGTGTTGATGTAGTGTTCTTTAACTTATTGTCTTCGAAAATTTACTTGTTGGTTTTGAATAAACTTTGCGACTTGCTCTTGTCTGTTTGAATAATAACTCGAGGCTTCCTTGTAGTCATCTTTTTCTCCTGATACTATTTATCCCTTTTACCTGATGACCTATCCTTTTTGCCAACATCCTGTTTGTCTACATTTTCAGATGATAATATTTGGACTTTATTACAATGTAGTGACGGATTTGTATCTTCAGAAAATTCATTCATTTTCCTCTTAAGGGAACAAGGATTTTTGTCAACAAAAGTGGCCATGTGAGTTTTGAGCCATGTTTTCAATTTCTGTCAATGTGAGCTGCATTGTCTTGAAATGTCCTTATCATAGAATCTTGAACTGACTGATACCTATTCTGCACATAAATTGCAAAAGCCAGCCATGCAGGGGACTACGAAAGAGTGCTGTTGTGGTTTGAAAAATTGTTATTGTTTGAAAAATTTTTATTGTGTCACAAAGATCATCAATAAAGTTCAAACCAAGACTACTCTTTCTGGCACATGTGAAATGACCATGAAAGCACCCAGTAGCCCCTCTTAGTTCAAACCGACAATGATGAATAATCATATGGTCAAAGAATTTCAATATGTTACAAAAATATACCTAGGCCAATCGTGCAAATTAAATCCAGATGACAAAACATGTGAACGGCTGGTGTAATTTACAAAACTTCAATTGTTCTACAAAATGTGAAGCTTGTACATGACTGACAAGTTGCTTCAAATATATATGTAGACAGAAACAGTGATTTCTCTGCAGAATTTAAAATCCCAAATGTTCTCTGCAGGAAAACTTCAGAAAATTAATTATTCCACTTTGATATTCGCAATTCTCACTTTTCATTGGCTTGGCTGATATAACAATCCTTGATTTTTTGAAAAATCTTCAACAATACAACAATGCACTTTATTGTTTTAGGTCACAATAAGCAGCGGTGTAAAATCTGCTGACTCATCTTTCAAGTTCAACTTTGAATCAAGCTCTAACCTTCCTGCGCGGCAGACTACGCGCGGGCAATAAGATCTTTTGGTTGTATGCACTCGATCTATATATCTAACCTCACTTCTTCTGTAGTCTCAATTTGCAATGTTTGCAATGCATTTATCCATTGCTGCCCAAAGTTTTATTGCAATAAATGTTGGCCTTGGCTGTGACAGAACTCGATGTCTCGCTATTGACCTCACAATGACTAACATAACCTTTTGAAAAGTGTTGCTGACTGATACTTTTGAATCTTTGCAATTTCTAAGCCTGTGTGCTTGTTTGGGGCTTACTGCTGGTAAAAGTGTATCCGTTGCTGTTGATGATGTCGTCAGCTTCATTTGCGCTGGTCGAGTCGCATCAGCCCATATTGATCTCTGTTCACCCATTTGCGACAGGAAATTCACGTTTTTTTTGTTTCTCGTTTTTCTTATTTTGCCTTCGCAATTTGCTCCCATAGTTGGGCCGTGTCGCAACATCGTTTATTTCGTGCTTTTAGCGGTGTTTCATCATGCCTCCTCTGGCCACATGGGTCGACATTTTGCTCAAGACTGTTGTACACATGTTGTCTATGGCTACAGCTCATATTGTTTCATGTTGTTCATTTTCGATTTTCTACTTTAGTTTTGCACATTAGGCCATTCATTTTGCATTTGTAGGCTTCACTTATCTTTTAGAATATTTTATTCAATCACTACATCAGTACATTACCCACCTTTTCACGAAAAAACAAAACAAAACAAAAGTAAAAGTAAAGAATTTAAAAAAATACTCTTTATTTCATCAAGTTTCACGGCATTATATTTCTGGATTGTAGGACTAGTATTGTGCTTTGATGGTGCAGACACTTGGTCATTGATTCATTGGTTCCATTTCACAAGTAGCTCTGACATGATACTGGCCAGATTTGCTTATGCTTCAGAGCCACAAACATGACATGTACCACCATTTTTCCAATTGAAATTACCTGTTGCTTAAGATAGACAAATGACTTATTATTGCAACGCATTGTTTTTTGTTCGCACTTGTTCTTGAATCTTGATGTGAATGATAGCAAATTGTTGATTTTGAAGGGACTTTTCTTTCAAGCAAAGTGGCAAGCATTTGAGCTTCGTTTATGTGAGTACACCAGTTTCTGAACTAGGTAGATGGTATTAAATAAATTTGAACGTTATTGTTGACTTTCGCAAGAGAACATTTATGCTGAATCATAACCATAAAAATTATAAAAAGGTTTCTTCCAAGACATTTACATGAAATTTACCTTGCAAAAGACGTCTGCTGACATTGATTTGACCGTTTGAAAATAAAATGAGACTGCTTGATTTCAATCATTTGATTATTTTAGAAAATTGTTGGAAATAAATTAGACAGGGAATTTTGCCCAACAATCTGGCAAACTGCCGAACCTTTGTTTCTAAGCTTGATTCCTTATCAGTTTTTTTACGTTCTTTCATATGAGCCCAGGGAACATTCTCAAAAATTGCCGAGGGTCGTGTCATTTACTGATAGAAACAGGGGGTAAAAACAGGGTGGTAAAGATCGGTTCAAGATGTCAATTCCTGGATATTTTCAACGTGATAAGATCAAGTTGCACTTGAGTGTTTTTTGTAATTGAAGTATCTTGTCACGTAATTAAGATATGAATTAGTTGTTGGTTCATTGGTTCCGATAACACCTGTAATTTTTGAGGTCGTCCCATTTGTTTATGCTTCAGATTCACAAACATGACTTGTACCACCATTTTTCCAATTGAAATTACCTGTTGCTTAAGATAGACAAATGACTTATTATTGCAACGCAATGTTTTTTTTTCGCACTTGTTCTTGAACCTTGATGTGAATGGTAGTAAATTGTTGATTTTGAATGGACTTTTCTTTCAAGCAAAGTAGCAAGCATTTGAGCTTCGTTTATGTGAGTACACCAGTTTCTGAACTAGGTAGATGGTATTAAATAAATTTGAACGTTATTGTTGACTTTCGCGAGAAAATATTTATGCTGAATCATAACCATAAAAATTATAAAAAAGGTTTCTTCCAAGACATTTACATGAAATTTACCTTGCAAAAGACGTCTGCTAAAATTGATTTGACCGTTTGAAAATAGAATGAGACTGCTTGATTTCAATCATTTGATTACTTTAGAAAATTGTTGGAAATAAATTAGACAGGGAATTTTGCCCAACAATCTGGCAAACTGCCTAACCTTTGTTTCTAAGCTTGATTCCTTATCAGTTTTTTACGCTCTTTCATATGAGCCCAGGGAACATTCTCAAAAATTGCCGGGGGTCGTATCATTTAATGCTAGAAACAGGTGGGTAAAAGCAGGGTTGTAAAGACCGTTTGAAGATATCAATTCCTGGATATTTGCGACGTGATAAGATCAAGTTGCACTTGAGTGTTTTTTGTAATTGAAGTATCTTGTCACGTAATTAAGATATGAATTAGTTGTTGGTTCATTGGTTCCGATTACACCTGTAATTTTTGAGGTCGTCCCATTTGTTTATGCTTCAGATTCACAAACATGACTTGTACCACCATTTTTCCAATTGAAATTACCTGTTGCTTAAGATAGACAAATGACTTATTGTTGCAACGCATTGTTTTTGATAGCAATTTTGATGTGAATGATAGCAAATTGTTGATTTTGAAGGGACTTTTCTTTCAAGCAAAGTGGCAAGCATTTGAGCTTCGTTTATGTGAGTACACCAGTTTCTGAACTAGGTAGATGGTAGTAAATAAATTTGAACGTTATTGTTGACTTTCGCAAGAAAACATTTATGCTGAATCATAACCATGAAAATTATAAAAAGGTTTCTTCCAAGACATTTACATGAAATTTACCTTGCAAAAGATGTCTGCTGAAATTGATTTGACCGTTTACAATGAGAATGTAATGATAATACGTTGATTTTAATCATTTGATTATTTTAGAAAACTGTTAAAAATAAATGCTTTTCGGCAAGCTGTTGAGATGATTCTTGTGAAATAAATAAAATAACATTTCTTGCGATATAGCTAATGTAAACTGTATTACAATGCTATGCTTAACATTAATACCACTAGAATGACTGGTGCGAGGTCAAACATTGACGTTTATCTAAACATAAGCATCTTCACTCTTTGTTATTTTTAACTGCATTATCTTTGCTCTTTTTATGGTTCTTTGAATCCCCGTTTATTTTTTTGCTAGTTGTGTCTCTTCGTCCGTCTCATTTCTTATGGGGGTCCGCTCTTGTCAAAATAAAACACACCAATGTCCTGAGACCATTTTTAAAAATATGCAAAGACATATTATTGCATTTCAAAATAAGCGTTGTAAAGGGCTCCGGCTCTAAAGAGATTAAAGTAAACTTAAGAAATAAAATATTCGCTGGGTGATGAGAAATGCCACCATAGCGAGGCTGCTGTAAACAAAATTAGTTAAAGCTGAAGTAATGAGCTTACTTACTGAACATTATACGGTCATGGGCAAAAGGTGTTAAAACCATTGAATAGATGGCCATACCCAGGACCATATAAAGAAACTGAATGGTGCCAACAATACAGCCTGGGACGTGGACCATCGGGTATGCCCATGACAACAGAAGATGAAGATGAACTCGTAAATTATTGACACTACAACAGAAATAAATATAGCTCGGGTTTTAATTAAATTGTTGGTAGAGTGGGTACGGCAACCCACCATCAAAAGTCTGAAGGAAATCCCGTGCTTTATCTCTTTTGAAATTATTTAAGAAGTCACTGACCTCAGCAGCACCAAGCTTTACCGACATACTGAGTGCCGTACCCCACGTCTGACGGTGGAAGTTCTATAATCGGAAAGCCACCAACGACAATTGGTAGCCATTGTCGGTCTCGATGAAACGATCAGACGAAGAAAGCGAAAGGAGGTTGACTGACTGTTTTACTCTCTTTTCCTCTACTTACTTCACTCTATTTATGTTTAAAATAACGATAAAAGCAAACGTGGTGACATGGTGCCCCATTCTGGTCCGCCCTTTGACCTGCACCGTGGATTGGCACGCACCATCACACCTTCAAGCGGGTGCATGTTATGAGACCCTTTATAAAAATATGCGAAGACATACTATTGCACTTTAAAATAGGTGTCGTAATGGGCTCTAACGAGATTATATAAATTAAAGAATATTATATTATAAAGAGATAAATTTCCGCTGGTGATGAGAAATGCCACCATAGCGAGGCTGCGTAAGCAAAATTTGTAAAAAGTGAAGTAATGAGTTTACTCACTGAAAATTATACCGTCATGGGCAAAAGGTGTTAAAACCAATGAAGATATGGCCATCCATGAAGAGAAACAGAATGGTACCCTAAAAGAACCTGGGACATGGCCATCGGTTATGCCCATTACGACAGAAAATGAAGATGAACACTTAAAATTATTCATAAGATAAAGGAAATATATGTAGCTCGAGTTTTAATTAAAATTGTCGTAGAGTGGGTACGGCAGCCCACAAACTTAATGTTGGTAGAGTGGGTACGGCAACCCACCATTAAGAGATAGAAGGCAAACCTTTGTCTATCTCTGTTGAAAGTCTTGAAGAAGTCACTGACCTTAGCAGCACTAAGACTCTACCGACATACTGAGTGCCGTACCCCACGTCTGGCGGTGGAAGTTCAAGGACAGTCCTATTTGTTTACAGCATACTTTTTAATAATTATGGCCTTTGGTTGTAGCCACGAGTAACCATTTTTTTAACTGTCGCTGTTCTACGGCCCTCGTGGTTGTACTTCTTTAGTTTTGAATCTGTAGCCATCAATGCTGTTGTCGAAGATCAGACCAATACCTCACCAATAAACCAATGTTTACATGTTACTTTTTATACTTCTTACCAATTGCGTTTCTGCTTTGAGGTTGCTCTTTCAATCGTTTTCTTCTTCTGATCGCCTCGTCGAGACCCATACCGTTCGTCTGATCGCTTCGTCGAGACGATGTTTTGTCGTGGATAGCTCCTTTCTCTGATCGCCTTCAATACGTTAAACTTCGACGCAATAAAGACATTTTGAAAATTGCATTCTTGTGCCGATTATGTAGCTATATAGCATGTTGTTAAGCCGTGAAGTTGAAGAAGCGACAAATGTAACTCTGTTAATTCAGTAAAATTGCTTGAAACATTTCTGAACTGCACCATTTTTAGTATGCAACATTTGCGAAAAAGCTTAACCGGCTTACAATCTTGCCCGATAAGAACGGAAAAAATTTTCCCAGGCTTTTGTATATACCCCTAGTAAATATCCAGATAAATAGCCAATCTCATCTCATTTTGGCCCAAGTTGCTTATTACACCACCTGCTTACTAAGAAAAGATTTAAACTTTACGTTGTCTATTCTCTCTTCCATTCTAACTTATGTATCTTCCTTTGTTTAGATAATTACTTTCAAATCTGTCTCAATCTCTACTTTTCTAGAACCGACATTGGGCTTTTGGACTTCATCATTGCTAAATCTAAGCTGGGCAACAGTCTGTTCCAGTCATGGCTCCAGTCCTGAGTAGGGCATTATTGTTTTACATTCTCATTGTAATACATGCCACAGCCTTGGCAACTACATTCCCCGAGACATGCAAAAGATCAGCAAATAGCAGAGAAGTCCAACTGACAAACTATCAACGTTTTCATCTAGATGGAGCTTACCTTTTACGTTACCGGGGTGAAAATGATGGTGTATTAATCATGAAAGATTTTAACAATTATTTATACAATTTAATGAAAGGTGTTTCAAGTAGCTTTGACAGGAGTGACAAGAGGAGAGCCTTTAGCATCGAATTAGATGGGTGTTTGAATGGAATAGAAGAAATCTGCAGAAATCATGATACAGATTACAGTTCTGATGATGCATTCCCTTACAATTGCTACAACAAAGATCATTGGTGCGCCATGAAAGAATTTCTGACACAGCTCAAAAGCAAGATAGATCTTACGAAACCGAAAAGAGATCCCACCGATAACAATTGGTTCCACTACTGGACAGGAGCTTTCAACCCGCCGCCACCAGACACCAATTGGGCCGACGCCTTTGATAGAGAAATTGTAATTGTGTGTCAAACCTTCTTCCATCACTCTTCTCTTGGCACAATGACAGAAAAGGCTAAGGAGCATCGTGAACAACTCAAATCCAAAATTGTGGATCGTGTCTATTATTACGTCCGTACAAATAACATACAAAACCTAAAGTTATTTCTTCAGTACATGAGGTGGGTTGAAGAAGATTTCATAACAGCTTGTAGCGACAGCAATGATGAATTTATTTGTACAATCAAGCGTATTTTTAGCATTGTTTCTGCGATGATTAGAGACACAGATACATTTATACAAGGAGTTCCCAGAACAAGAGAAGTAATAGCAATGCTGTGGCTTGTTATCCCTGCAGAGGCTAGGGGAATTTTTCCTTCCATTGCCGATGACGATGTTGTCCGTGAGAGAATGCAAAGATATCTGCAAATATTGTTCGATAATGTTGTAAGCAAAACTGAAGGAATGCTGGAGAGTCTTTTGAGCCACTCCACACATCTCCAGGAGAGAAGCGAAGCCGAGTGCAATGACCCAACGAATGATGTTCGTGATGGATTGGAATGTATCTTTCATAGTGTTACAAAACATGCCAATGAGTTAATATCAGCAGTTAAAAGTGGAAATTGGGGCGAACGAAAAACTTTGGATATCAGAAGTGCAATTTTGATAGGTCTTATTGGAACTAAAACGAAAAGTTACATAGAATATACAACGGCTCAAACAAGGGAGTTTGTTATAGATTCTTTTGAAAGAATTTACTTTTACGTGAAGCAAAATGACATTAAAGGACTAGACCAGTACACAAAATCAATGCCTGCCCCTGACACTTTGCAGACAACCCAAGGTCAACGCTGCTCTGAATTCTTCAATGATCTGAAATCAAGAATACCCTGCTTGTTTAATAACATGCTTCGAGAAATATTTGTTTTCATGAACTCACAGAAAAGGGCTCCTTTGAATACTAAAGTAATCAGTACTCAGTTTGACTACAAGACCTTGCTTCAAAGTGCGCAATTAGCATCTATTTCAACACAGATCGAGCAACAAACACTGGAAATAAAAGCTAATCTTGCTGAATGGGCAGATGAAATCAAAACCTTTGTATCACAAGATACGGGAAGACGATTCTCTGCTCTTGAAGAATACTTCCAAGGAATTGCAGACTTTGATGAAAGAAAGGCAAATGCTGACATTGCTTTTATTGCAGGAAGATTGACAGGATTTGATGACCAAATTAATGAGCTGAAACCTGACCTAGAGGAACGTCTGATGGGCATCATAAACGGCTCTTTATTAGCAAATATGCTAGACACTGTGCAACGAGCAGGAGAGCTGGTTGTAAAAAGTGCATTTGCATGCAATCCAGTTGATCCTGACCCAGGAGCTGTTATTGACAGTGTAAACGATCTAGCTCAAAGTGTTGTAAATGTGATGAGGTCAGCGGCTTTGAAAAGATTGTTTGGGGCTGTCGTAGATCAGACAACAAGTGTCGCTAAAAAAATGTCCGAAAACAATGATTTTATTGAAAAAGTGAAGACCATTGTTACTGACCTTCCGAACCAAGTGGATGACAACGAAGCCTTCACGGAGAAGACAACTGAATTTCTTAATAAATATGCCGAATATGATCCTAAAGTGCAAAGGCAAGAAATAGCTGCAATGGAAGGAAGTTGGGAAGCATTTATTGAAGAAGGATGCGACACAATGTTTGCAGGAGGGACTGCGGCCTCCAGTGTTGTCGAATCTATTTTTGCAAACAAAGGTGACTGTTTGACAACAAATGCGAAGATAAACAAACTTGTTGAAACCTTTTCTGAAATCTACGATTATCAATTTGATCTGATGGAAACCCTTGCCACAGCAGTAAGAGCCTACCAGTCTAAGTTTTTCTCACAAAGACTTGATACCAATTTTCGCGTCATCGGCGAAGAAGATCTCACGGACGAAAGTGACAATGAAGCTGTAAACCTGAATGAAGCCATGCTGAACTTTTTTCTCATATACAGAATGCACACCACTCAAATACTCGCACATTATTGCAACTATTTGGAATTCAAAAATGCCGGCGAAATGCCATCAGTGTGCCCCAATGCCCTACATTCCCTGGAACAAAATGATATCAGCAGAGTTATCGCATTCACTCCAGCCTCGTGTACGCCTGAATCGTTTAAATTTGTCGATATTCCTACTACTGATTCAAATAATGATGACAAGAGTGGCTTTATCAACATTACAAGACTGTATAGTGGCGAGGAAATTCAATTTAAAATTCCAAATATCGATTGGCTTCTAAGGCATAAATGGATCACAAATGCAGATGCGAGAGATACTGCAATCTATGTAACAGCATTTGAGTTGTTTCTTCGAAGTGATGGGACACCTGGGTCAAGAAAAAAGATTTCGAATAAACAAAAGACTGATCAGTCTAACATCAAGATCACAAAATCTAAAGCTCAACGATCCTTAATGAAGAAAAGTTTGCTTACCGAAAGGAAAATAATAAAGAGTGCCAGTTCATTTGTACCAGAGCAAGGACGAAAGGATGTTTCACTAAATTCAATGAGATCACGTCGTTCGTCAACAGAACGTGAAATTCGGTTCAAAATCACAGCCAGGCATTCAGCACCATTGTTTTTTGAAGATGAGTCAGACCGTTATGGATTGCAGCCAAACCGGAGATACATATTCACATACCAAGAAAATGCAGATTCTTGCAGACAAGATACAATCGACAATCCATATTCAAGCAGTCTTCCTGAACTCTGCCCTGTTTCTCTGAAACCTGATGACAACGATGTCAACCCTTCAGTGTTCTCTTTATGGAAGATCAAGTTGCAGGCTCCCACGTTTGAAAACATCCCAGAAGTTGCCAATACACCTCTTAAGGCTGCTATCAGGTTGTGCAAAGTCAAGAAGCCTTCAACTGTTTCAAAGAAGAAGAAGAAGAAGAAGAAGGAAGGAAAAAAGGCGTAAATAAGCAAAATGGAGCAAAAAATAAATAAAGAAGTAATCTGGTGAAAAACGAATATTGAAATTTGAGAAACTTGAACCCACATGTTTTAATTAAAACATTTACCAATTTTTCTCAAATAACGATTAGTATAAGTTATTAGCAAAGTAAATTATGCCAGTATTGTTTAGAATATAGGAAGATCAGAAATAATTGTCATGGTGGCAAAAAAATACAAAATATGAAGTGCATTTTTGACTCGTGATGCGCGCGCACAAGCGAGTATGTTTCGCTTCCGCAAGTCTAGAGCTTTTGCTGGTCTTGGTGGATGGGGAAAAACATCATCCTAAGCTCCATCCATCTGTGAATAACATCAAAATCTTTCGTAGAAGCGTTCTATAGTCAAGCTTTCATTTATTTATGTAAGAAATTATCAATGGTAAACTCATTTCTGCCTGCTTCGCCAAAACATGAAATTTTTGCAAAATGTCCACAATTGTGGGGGCCTTTGAGTCCTTCTTTTCAATATAACTTCTTCGCTCCACGAAGGTGGCTTCCATGAAGCTTTGGACTCTCGTGTCCAAACATTTCATGTGTTGCAATTGCACAACTACAAAAAAGAAAAACACGCATAAGTTGCTGGTAGAATTTAAGACAATAATGGTGTCTTTTATCTCAAGGCAAAGGTAATGTAATATGATTCCACCTTCTGCAAATATATCCGCCTGCCCCTCTGGGTGCACCCCTTCTTTAATTTTTCACTTTTTTTCTAATTTTCTTTTCCTTTGGGATCGATCCTATCGATCGATCTATCACTTGATTTTAGCCTTTTGGCTAAGATCAAGTGATAGAGAGAGAAATTGTTGTGATAGAGTCCAGCTCTATCTCGTTTGAGGTAATTTTATTGGAAGTTTCAATCAAGATGTCGAAGATGACCCGTCTCTCTTACAGTAGAGCAGCGGCAAGAGCTGTGGATCAACGACGCCTCGATGATGATGTGGATGGTCGAGATGAAGCTATCAGCGTATTGGAAAGAAGTGGTATGTTGAAAGACACTGGCAGGAGGCCAACGACAATACTTGTTCGCGCAAGTCAAGTTTCTGTTGGAAATAAGGATATCTTGGATGTTTTGAGTGCTCGAGGATTTAAAACTCGTTGCATACAGCAAACGCAAAACAGAGACTATCTAGTCACTCTGGATTCCGTTGCTAGCAAGAAAAACCTTGTCGAACTTGGCTCTTTAACTGTTAATAACGCTATGTTAAACCTTACAGATCCGAGCGTGAGAACTACTTTTATCTCCATTTATTATGCACCGTTTGAGATGCACATGGATGCGTTGCGATTACGTTTGAGTGAGTATGGAGAAGTTATTGGGCTTCGAAGAAACAAAGTTCAAGGGACTGATACTTACAATGGTCTCGTCACGGCACAGCTGTTGCTGTTAAAGCATGTCCCAAGTTATATCCAGATTGGAACTCATTCCATCATGTTCCGATATGCCGGCCAGCCAAGAACGTGTCGCAGATGTGATGGTGCTGGCCACGAGGCGCAGGGCTGCCAGCGGTATAAATGTCATAATTGTGGCAAGATTGGCCACCACAAAGATGCCTGCGACCAGGATCCCATGTGTCCCCTTTGCTTTTCCCCCAACCACTCCCTTCGGTCTTGCCGAGACTATTGGGAGTGTGAGGAGGATATCGGTGAAGTGGACCCTGTGGTGCCTGTCAATGATGATTCGCAACCATCCCAGGTGCCTGTCAATGATGATTCACAACCATCCCAAGAGTCTTTGGGTTCATCAATTTGGGGAGATGATGTTCCTGTGGCTGATGTTGAAGACAGCTCGACATCTGATGTTGTTGCTGCGGCAACAAAGCGTCCGCCTTCGGTTTCCCAGTCAACCTCACAAATAGTACAAGCAACTGTGTCTGAACAACACGAAGGCAATTCTCAGAGACCCCAGTATTTAACTCGTTCTTCCTCCGGCCCTAGCAACACAAGCGCTATTCCTAGGCCTCACCAGTCTGATTGTTCTCCAAAACCAATGGATGGCAACGATACAGCAAAGCGTGTACTTAAAAAGAAAGCGAAACAGAATCTGTAGTCTCAAGAGGAGCTAACACAAAAACAAAAGCTAAAAAAAAGGTATGTGCAGCTAAAAGGATTGTCCGTAAATAATCACCTTTAGAACAATAAAATGAGTATTAAAATTGTATCTCTTAATGTACACGGCTTGAGAAGTTTTAATAAGTGTCAGGATTTGATTTTTTGGCTTGGTACTTTCTATTTTGACATTATATTTATACAAGAGACTCATTTTACATGCAAAGCTGACACTGTTGCTCTGTCTCGTATTTGGGAAGGCCAATGCTTTTTTTCGTTCGGCTCCAGTCATAGTGCTGGTGTTGCTGTTCTGCTGAACAAAAAATTTTCCCACAAGCTATCTTCCAGTTCATACGATCTTAATGGTCGTTGGATCAACCTATCGTTAGATATTGACTCGACAGCGTTACAGCTTGTCAATATATATGCTCCAAGCACAATAGGTGAGAGGTGCTCTTTTTTTTCATCCTTGTTTTCTGTTATTAAAGGTGGTGTTCCAACTGTTTTTGGGGGTGACTTCAATTGTATTGAAGATGTCTTTCTCGACAAGTGTGGCGGTGATACCCAGCAAGGCTCTTCTGATTTGCATAGCCTACAAGCTATCAATAGTTCCTTTGGTCTTACTGATGTCTTCAGATCACTTAATCCTTCAGCTCGATCTTTTACATGGTCCAATAACAACGTCTCTTGTCGACTAGACAAATTCTATGTTTCTGATGCATTACTATCTAACTGTATTTCCTCTAGCATCATGTGTTTTCCACTCTCTGATCACGACGGTCCTGTTTTCTCCTTCACCCCTCCTAATGTTCCAAAAAGGGGTCGAGGCACATGGAAATTTAATACTCGTTTGCTCTCGGATGCAGCTTTTACGTCCAAGGTCAATGTTTTTCTTGATCACTGGATCACGAGAAAGCCAGATTTCAGTGGGAATCTTCACGCCTGGTGGGATATTTGTAAAAAGAAAATGAAGCATATCTGTATATCTTACTCAAAAAAGGTTGCCAAGCAAATGCGGTTTGAAAGACAGCAGCTTGAAACCCAAATTCAATCCCTTTCGTCTACGTCTTCAGGTGATAAAAATCTTTTACAAACTGCCAAGAAGCGTCTTTACGATTTAGATATTATTCGAATATCTGGTGCCAGAATTCGTTCAAAAGAATTGTATTTTTCAGAATTCGAAAAGTCCTCGCGTTACTTTTTCTCTCTGGAAAACAAAAGACAACAAAGGAAGGTCATATCATCCCTGAGCTCTAGGGATGGATCTATTGTTACAGAGCCAGCAGAGATACTCAAGCATATTTCCTCATTTTACTCGGACCTGTTTTCATCTGATGAAACCGATGATGGTTGTCAAAGGTTCCTTCTTGATTCGATTTGTCTGTCCTTGCCAGATGATGTGAGGGACACCCTAGAAGTCCCTATTTCTAGTGAAGAATGTACGAGTGCTTTAAAAGCCATGAAGCCCGGGAAATCCCCTGGCTCAGACGGTTTCCCAGCAGAATTTTATGTACATTTCTGGGATCGTTTATCATCTCATCTTGTGGATGTGTTCAACTTTTGTTTTTCCAAAAATCTCCTGTCAGAGTCCATGAGACAAGCCATAATTTCTCTTCTTTTCAAAAAGGGAGATGCAACAGATTTAAAAAACTGGCGTCCTATTTCACTTTTGAATGTTGACTACAAGATAGCGTCAAAGTCCCTTACTCTTCGCCTAAAGCAAGTTCTGCACTATGTTATGCACGCTGACCAAACCTGTTCGGTCCCTCAAAGGTCAATTTTTGAGAATTTATTACTAATTCGTGACTCTTTGTCCTATATTGAACAGAAAAAGTTGCCTCTTGCATTAATCAAAATCGACCAAGAAAAAGCTTTCGACCGCGTAAGTTGGGATTTCATGTCTCTTGTCCTGACAAAACTGAACTTCGGTCCAGTGTTTCGCGGCTTCATTTCTACCTTATATGCATCTGTGTTTTGCAATGTGAACAACAATGGTTACCTAACCGAAAAAATATTCCTCAAACGTGGGGTGCGTCAAGGTTGTCCACTATCCCCTTTGCTTTTTTGTCTGACCGCTGAGTGCCTTGGCAACATTGTTAGACAGCACCCTCGTATCACGGGTCTTCACATTCCCGGTTGCCCTGAACAGTTGAAAATATCACAATATGCTGACGATACAACAATTTTTGTAAGAGACGAAACGTCCGTTGACGAGGTTCTTGACACTATTTCCAAATATGAACGTGGCTCTGGCTCCAAGATCAACTTTTCACCTGGTAAGTCTCAGGGGCGGTGGTTTAATAAACAAGTGAACGCAATCAGGCCTTCTAGACTACTCTGGTCCAGCAGCGATCTTGAAATACTTGGCATAGAATTTGGTTCCCCACAGGCTTCAAAATGTACATGGGACAAACGTATCGCGAAACTCAACTCGCGCCTCACAGCATGGTCTAGCCGTTATCTATCACTCCGGGGCAAAGTTCTTATTTTAAATTCACTCGCTCTTTCTGGTCTTGTCTTTGTTGGTTCCATACTCGATATTTGTCCTTCTCACAGTAAAGAGATTAACCGTGTGATTTTTTCCTTTCTTTGGGGCAACAAAAATGAACTTGTTTGCCGTAAGTCTCTATTTCAGCCTGTCAGCAAAGGCGGCCTTGGTGTGACAGATATTTGTACGAAAGTTCAAGCCCTGCATCTGAAACCTCTTCAACACATTATAAACCCCAACTACAATGCTAAGTGGGTATTTTTCGCTAGATACTATATTGGCCGGTCCCTAACAAAGTACTCAGCAGAAGCCACCTTTCTTCGCTCCAACTTACATCCTCATTCATTATACCGTCCAGCACATTATGATCGTCTTCTGTCCCTTATTGCAAGCCTGCATCCCATCTTTGACAAAGTTTCTTCTCAATCATCTTCTGTTAAAGATACCTACAGTTTCCTGCTCGAGCGTCAATATATTCGTCCCTCATCCGAGCTTGTTTGGGAAGTGTGTTTGCAAACAAATATTTGCTGGCATCTTTCTTAGTTGTCTTCCATGAGTGGCATCTCCACAGGCATCGAAAATGATGTCTCATGGAAAATCCTCCACCGCGTTCTTAAGACGTCATCTTACCTTAAGAGTTGGGGCCTTAGGATATCAGATCACTGCGATGTCTGTCGGATGATCGAAGATATCAATCATGTATTCCTACATTGTCGAATTGCGAAAACTGTGTGGAAGGTGTTCTCTCCCATTTTCATCTCCATAGTTGGCTGTTTCTTATTGGAGCCTTGCTATATATTTTTTCATATCCTTCCGCAGAGCGTGTCAAGCAGATCTAAGTCTCTTGTAAATCATCTTCTTAAGTTGATCAAGTATTTTATTTGGTCTTTTCGTTGTAAGCGTAAGTTTGAAAATTTTTCAAGCAGCCCTGATAACATCGTTTTTGCTGTCAAGGCAGAAGTTCGTGATAGGATAAACTTGTCTTTCACGTCGGAAAAGCTTTCTTGTCATTTTGATATTTTAGCTCATAAAAATATACTTTGTAAAGTAGTGGCAAATGAACTTATTCTTTGTATTTAGGAAATACATTGTAGTCTTAAATACTAGTATCACAATTGATCTTGTTCGTATTTGTGACTCTAAGTAGTCATTTTCTTTTTACAAAGTAAGCAACTTGAGTTAAATAGAAAATGAAGTATGGAAAATATAATAATAATAGTAGGTATGTTCTTAAATACATGTATCATTATTGATCTTGTTCGTATAATTGTCCTTGTAAGTAACCATTTTCTTTTTACTTTGTAAGTAAGTTGAGTTGCATAGAAAATGAAGTGGTGGTGACTTCGCTGTTTATCAGGAGGCACACACTAAAAAAAAAAAAAAAAAAAACACGTCGTCTTTCTGGTTAAATTCTCTGGCTACTGAACGTTACACGTTCAAATTGTAAAATAAGGAGAAGCAAATTACGCATCCACCAATGGGAATTTTCCGGCCAGGTGGCTTGCAAGTTGCTTTTTAAAACAGAGCATGGATAACAGCAAATGTACATGCGGTTGAAGGACTTCAGCACAATAATGTAATATTATAGATGGCCAATAACGCAAAATAGCAAAAGCTGAAGCGAATACTGTACTACAAATGGCATGAAACAAAATTTAGATGTGTATGTACTTCTGACAATTTCTTTTCTTTTCCTCTTTTAGTTTTCTCAGTGCAGAAAAATGCAGTGTTCCCCTGCAAATGAGTTTTTAGCCTTCCGTTCGTTGAAGTTAGAGTTCTAGATGAAGGCATCTCCGCCCCTTCCAGACACTTCTTTACTTTTTGCTGCCCAACATGGTAGTTTTGAATCTTTGTTGTGCCGTACTCTATGGACTAAAAGCATGTATATGTTATTACACCAGGTGCAAAATATTTGTAGAGTTGAAATGAAAAAGCGAGTTTTTCTGGTGACGTAATGTCACTGCAGTAGCCGTTGCCGATAAGTAATCCATGGACAGTTGACGTCCAAGTGGTAAGCTATATTGGCTGTCTCTTTATTTTTCCACTTTTTTCTGGAACAACGCTTGCTTTAATCCCATCCTTAGCTTTCAATATTAACCTAACAATAGGGGCAACAATTTCTTTTTGTTCGGTTGCACAAATGTGTAGATGCTTAATTTTTTTCTTCCCAGTTGAACGAGAAGTTTTCTTACGACTTGTTCTGTCGTCAGGCTCAGGCGGGTGTAAATGTCGGAGAACTTAACTCCGATTTGCTAGTTGTTAGCTTGAACAGAAATTTCGCAAGAAGAAACACATCGATCAATAGAATTCAGCTTTTTCAAAAGTGTACACTCATGTCCATTTCACTTCTATCTCCAAAACGCAACTGAACAATACATAAATTTCATAATTATTTCAACGTGCTTGATAGGAAATGAGTAATATTCTCTAAACTACAAACCAATGAGATCGTTACAAATGTCTCTATTTTATCCAATCAAAACATAATTAGTAATATAAGGGTTAGTCATTAGATCATGTAGAAGGTCATCACAGTAAGAAGTTCCATGAGTCAATTAGCCGTGCGTGCGCACAAGGAGTTTCCCACATTCCCCCTCCTTGACTCAAAGGGAGTCAAGAATCGCTTGGGTCTTAGCGCGCGCGTCTCGCGCTGCAGCTCGAGTAGGTCGGCGGCTCTGATCCTGGTGAACTTGCAACTCGTTCTGATTTCTATCACTAGACACACTTCTACTGTTCTCGTTCGAATTACGCTGACGACTCTCAACTTCTAATGGGTAAAGCTTCTGAATATGACGATTCAATACGTCTGGTTTACCCTTGCCTGGTTTTCTAACCTTCGCCCCTCTTACCACTCCATCTGCTCCCTTGATTAACGCCTCCACGATTCCTGTTGTCCACAATCCTCTCTTCGTATTGTCCTCGTAGATAAGGACAATGTCACCTACCGACACTGAACTCGATTGATTTTTCTTTTGTCGATGTCTCTCGCGTAGGTCTACAAGGTATTCCTTTCTCCACCTGTTCCAAAAGTGCGTTAATTCCCTGGTAAGATTTAAGAATCGACTGTTTACCGTATTAGAATTACCGGCGTAATCTTCCTCGTCATCACTTTCACCAATCTCAATGCCTTCTGACAGTGTGTATAATCGATGTCCGAACATCAAGTGTGAAAGTGTCAAGACTTGACCTTAAATCTCATCGTAGCTGTAGGTCAAGGGCCTGGAATTAAGAGTATTCTCAATCTCTGATAACACAGAATTTAGTTCATCAAAAGTTAATTTAGCGTTACCTAACACCTTCCTTGCGCATCTTTTCACCGATTGCACCATTCGCTCAAAAAATCCTCCCCACCATGGACTTCTTTCCAAGTTGAACTTCCCCTGAATGCGTCTAGACAGTAGAAATTCTTGTACCGTTGACTCCTTTGACACTTCCTTGAGTGACTTTGCTGTGGCCTTGAAGGTTTTGGCATTATCTGAAACAATAAGATGTGGTGTGCCTCTGCGGGCACAGAATCGTCTTAAGCAATTGATGAACGTGCTAGCGTTAAGATCAGATACCAACTCCGAATGCAATGCCCTTGTTACGCAGCAAGAGAATAAAGCAAGATATGCTTTGGACATTTCACCTGATGTCTGCTTCACAAAAAACGGGTCAGCGAAATCAACCCCTTCTCTACTGAGTGGCAACGCCTGTGTCACTCTAAACTCGGGTAATGCGGAAGTCTGGCCAGGTCGATACGCCTTTCCTTCAAATTTCTTGCAAATAAAACACCCTCTGAGCAATTTCTTAACGTACTGCCTACCCTTTACTATCCACAACCTTGTTCTCACTTCGGCTAAAGTAGTCTTCACACCTCCGTGATGCGTCTTGAGGTGACTATTTACAACATTTAGATCAGTGAACTTGTGATTCTTTGGCAGTATAATCGGAAACCTCGCTTCTATGTCTAAATCCGAATGCTCCAGCCTCCCTCTGCAATTAAGAGTTCCCTCTCTCTCTTCTATTCCTAGACTAATCTTTGTTTTCTTGCAATGCTCCTCCCTAGTTAGCTGTTTCTGAGCTTCTCTTATCCAGTACAATTCTGCTCTCTTCTTATCATTCACTTCCAAGTTGTTGACCTTTATTTCCTGTTTTGCCTTCTTAGCTTTCAAGTTGTCAATGAACCTATATGTTAAGGCAGTTACCCTGAGCAGTGTGTTTAGATTGTTCAATTTATTTGCATCTATTACCTGACTCGGCCCTTCATCCTCTTCTTCAATCATGTCTGCCACAACAGTTATCTTCCGCTCCACAGCTATGTCCGCCGTGTCTTCCAACCTTAGTTCTGCAGGCCAACTTTCCTCACCCTCTATCAGCCAAGCAGGTCCTCTCCACCATAACTCACTGTGGACGAGTTGACTTGCAGTTGTGCCTCTGGAGCCCAAGTCTGCTGGGTTGGACAATCCAGCTACATGTCCCATTGGTCCTTCGCAGATTGTTGAAGTATTTCTGCCACCCTAAGCTGCACCCACTGTTTCCACTCTCCTTGATCATTGATCCAGTAGAGTGCAGTTTTGCTATCTAGCCAGAACCTAACCTTGTTAATTGTAACTTGCTCACTCAAGGCATTTTTCACATTGCTCATTAATGTCGCTAAGATCTTAGCTGATAAAAGCTCGAACCTAAGGATAGTCAACTGCTTCAAGGGTGATACTCTACTTTTTGAGCATAGTAATTTGGTAAATATACCCGAGTTGGTCTTGTACACCAAGTAAATTGCTGCACAATGTCTTTTGACTGGCATCTCCAAACCCATGCGATTGACAATCCAACATCTCTCCTTCTCCCTCGTAGAACATGAACCTTGCGATCGTTATAGACTTTACTTCATTCAATTCAGACACCCATGCTTTCCATCTACGTTGTTGTTCCTCTGGAACTGGATCATCCCATCCAAGATTCTGCTTGCACAACTCCTGGAAGATAATCTTTGCTTTCACACAGAGAGGGCTAGCAATACCTGTTGGATCGAAAATCATTGCAAGATTACTCAAAATACCCCGTTTTGTAACCTCCTGAGGCATATCGCTTACTGCTACTTTGGCCAGTTCAAATTCTAGGGAATCTTGCTGACTGTACCAGTTAAGACCCAAAACTTTTGTTTTTCCCTTTTTCGCTGGACCAAAGCTTTCCTTTCCATATGACTCTTCTGACTGCTTTTTTGTAACCTCCGTACCTGAATTATCATGCTTTTCTCCTTCACTTATCCTGTTCTTTAAATCTGAATCATTTGTTTTCCATTTCCGCAACTTGAAGCCACCCTCGTCTAACCTATTCTTGACCTTTTCATATAAAGCAAAACTCACATCAGAGTCCTTGACACTTACCACAAAATCATCTACATAGAAACTCCATGCTACTTGCTGCACAAACAGGGGATCTAACTGCTTGAATGTTTCAATGTGATATTTCAATACAGCGTTCAAAAGAAAGGGGAAGAATTGACACCAAATACAACTCGGTTAAAACGGTATGTGACTATTTTCGGCTTATCAGCCATCACATTGTCAAACCAAAGAAATCTCAGACAATCTCTATCTTCTGAGTCAATTTCTATATTGAGAAAAGCCTTCTCAATATCTCCTACCAAAGCAACCTTACCTTCTTGAAACCTGAGTAAGATGTCAAAAATCAGAGGGGTAAGGGGAAGACCCGCATGAAGGCAATCATTCAGAGAGACTCCAAATTTCCTGTCTCTGCAGGAAGCATCATAAACTATACGCACTTTTGTGGTCTCAGCTTCATCCCTTATGACAGTAGTGTGAGACAGGTAGTGAACCTGCTCAGCCATGTCCAGTTCTGGTACCATTTCAATTATGCCCATCTGCAACTGTTCCATAATAATACCGTTGTATTTCTCAAGAACCCCTGTCTCCTTCTCCAATCTTTTCATCTGGCTGTTTAACCTAGCTAAGCTGTTGAGATAATTAGAAGGTAAAGGTCTGTGTCCTGCCTTCCATGGAAGGCCAACCGAATATCTGCCACCTGTGAAGGAAATGTTATCAATAACCTTTTCATGTACCTCATTCTGAGGTCGTATTCCCAAAGTATCCAAGTCCCACAGCTTATGCACTTCTAGCCCCAATTTCCTTTCTTCATTGTGTTCAACTGAAACAATATTGGAATTAAAGGTGTCAACATCCTCATTATAATTTGAACACTTACCGCTAAGTGGGCCTGACAGAACCCATCCAAGGGTTGTCTTCACAGCTGCCGGTTCATTTGCCCCCCTCGTATACAGGTGCCCTCTTGAAACTCCCATAGAAAATCTGATCCAACGAGTACTTGAATATCAAGCAGTCTGTTATATCTTGAACAATCTGCAAACCAAACATCCTTCAGATGCTTGTAAAACTTCTTAGGATCCTCTGGGTGGACGTTAACAATGTTAGTAATCTCGTCCACAACAAAACAAGTGACTGTAGTAACCTTTCTTCCTCTCAAGGAGGAAAGTGTGAAGTCAACTACACCTCTCTCTTTTCTATCTACCTCTCTGTGTCCTAATGGTTTTATGCCTAAAGTCTCTTTTCTCAAACAATTCAGCCCTAACTTGGCTACAGCCTCAGCAGTAATAAAGGACTTATGACTGCCCGTATCAAACAATACTCCCACTGTACTTCCTGTATTCTCGTTTACCTTTGCTAAAGCTGTCTGTAGAGCTACTCTACCACCAGAGCCAGTGGTGCCTACCCAGGAAACTGCATTTGCATTAAGCGGAGGTGCGCTAGGCCTAGGCTGCGGTTCCTTAACCTCTGGCTTGACCTGCGAGTTAGCGTGGTTAGTACATATAGAGATGTGATGCCTTCCCTTGCAAACATTACATTTTTTGTTAGAGAGGCATTGGAAAGATTTATGCCCCCCTCCCAAGCATATAAAACATTTAAACTTTTTCTTTAAAAAGCTCTTACGATCATCTACCGTTGCTACGATAGAGCAGTCCTCGTGCACATGCTCTTGGCTGCAGTATGCACATCTCTTCTTCTCTTCTTTGCCTGCAAACAGAGCATTTGCCGTCCCCATTGTTGTTCTTCCTGGGTTGCTCTCCTGTCTTGATCTTCTCGTATCTTCGGGTCTTCCTTGGCCATTGGGGTTTCTCGACAATTGAACGTGACATTCTTTGATCTCCAACTCTTTCGACAGCGCTCCGAGCATTTCTTCTAAATTCCAGTCGAGGTGCGATTTCCCAACATCTCTGAGCATTCCCAGCCGAATTCCCTCAGGAAGTTTTTCAATTAAAACCGGAACAATGACGCTGGAGTATGTTATTGTGTCAACGCCGAGAGCCTCCAGTCCACGGAAATGAGTCTGGATATGATCATGAAATGATCTCAGCCTTGCGGTGTTCTTCTCGTTGAAAACCGGTGCCAGGTTCAAGAGCTGATTGATGTGGGCGCGTTGAATAACAGCCGGATTTGCGTAACGGCTCTTCAGGAGACCCACTGCGGTTTCGTAGGATGAGTCAGTCGTCGGGATTCCTGCAATCACGCTTCGGGCCGGCTCTTCTAAAAATCCCCTTAGGTATTTCAGCTTGTCGACGTCGGCCAAATTTTCACTATCATTCACTGCGCTACAAAAACTGTCTCAAAACTCACTCCATTCGTGAATCTTTCCACTACATTTGCTCAATTCGCGGGGAGCTTTACTGGCGTTCTTCTTTTCATCGTTGTGTCTTGGCTATCGTTTGACCTCACTGATTGGATACTCTCTAAGGAATGACGCCGTCCCCTAGAACCTGAAGCTATGGATTCATTCTCTGCAGTTTCTTCTAGTTGCTTTTCGGTCGATACTATCGCCCCAATAATTTTAGCTCTGTAATCCATCGCATCATCCATCTCTTTCTCGCCGTCTTCATCTTCATACTCGATAATAAAGTCAAGAATCCTCTCGTCAAAGTCCTTTAAAGTGCTTTGGATCTCTTTCAACTCTACCAATTACTTTTTCAATAAAACCGCATCTTGTGGTTCGTCTCTGAGAACTTCTCTAACTCGCTTCACCAAATTCGTTGTACTTCTTCTATACAAGGAACTTTTCTTCTTCAGTTTCTCAAACTCATCCATCTCAAATTCAAGCTATCCGGCTCGATAGACCATGTGTCGGAGAACTTAACTCCGATTTGCTAGTTGTTAGCTTTGTAGTATATGTCATCTCAAGCTGATTGTATAATTTATGTATCCTAAACTCTAATTTGTAAATCTGCTAACTCTGTTTGTGTACGTTCCGTTGTCTCTTGTAATGCTGTGTTAATAATTGTGTTAATTCGACTTGTATGTTAAAATATTGATATTTTATCAAAGTTAGTTAGTCTTGATTTGAACATCAAAGGAATAAGTCACACGTTGTGTTTTTATCTTGACTTGGCCTATCAAGCGAACCGTATACACGCCACAGCTTGAACAGAAATTTCGCAAGAAGAAACACACTGATCAACAAAAGTGTACACTCATGTCCACTTCACTTCTATCTCCAAAACGCAACTGAACAATACATGAATTTCATAATTATTTCAACGTGCTTAATAGGAAATGAGTAATATTCTCTAAACTACAAACCAATGAGATCGTTCTCTAAACTACAAACCAATGAGATCGTTACTTCTTACTGTGAAGGTCATCACAGTAAGAAGTTCCATGAGTCAGTTAGCCGCGCGTGCGCACAAGGAATTTCCCACAGTAAAGCAGCGCATGCGCATTATAATGTCTTGTCCGTTGATGTGGTTCAACGATCAGAAAAAGCTTTTATGTGTTATTTGTTTAGTAATCTCTCAATCGATACTAACTGATTCTCAAACGTAAATGCTTTTAATTATCACCAAAGGGCACAAAGTATGCTAATTAATCTTGCACGTTATACATATTGGTACCAAAATTTGCGCCAAATTCTTTATTGATCACAAGCAAAAATGAAGCGAACAAAATCTTCTGGCTGTAAACCTGCGATAAATGTTCATTTGTCATGTCGCTAATTCAATCCTCTGGAAGCAAAACTCTCTTGCATGCTCTCACTTACGTTAAACAAATACGTCAATAGCGACAGCCCGCAGACCAACCAAGAACAAGCTTAAAGCCCACATGAACAAGTTGAAAAATCCCAAAGATAGAACGTTAGAACGACCCTAGATTACATTAACAGAGTTTCTTCCTGTCTCATCCTTTTTCTGGCTTTTTGTCCCCGGGGACAGGGCTGCCAGATCTCAATTAGCCCGTGAAGCCAAATAGATGGTAAAAAACCGAAGTTAAGCCAAATTTTAAAAAGAGGCTAAATAACAATAGACGTTGCTAAAAGTTAAAGGGCTACTCCCACCATATTTTTTTATTCCATTTCTGGGTAGTTTTTGGTGTAAAAACAGGTACTTCAGTTTTTAAATTTTTAAATTCGCTCATTAACACCCTTTTTTACGCCTCCAAACATGCACATTCCAGAAAAAAGTCGGGCAAAAAGAAAACTGGGGCGAGGCCGGTGTGACGCAGATGCCGGAACGCAGGAAATTTACTTTATTGTGTTCAGTACCAAAGCTCGCACGAAAACGTTTTGCATGTCTATAGTCAAAACCAAGTCGTATTTAAAAAATTATACCGTGCCACGCACTAGTTCAGGATCTAAGGAATCTGTTGATGCCTCGTTCATCATAAAAAGCGTGAGTTTTTCACACAAATGAGGATGATTTGCTCACGCTTATGCTGCAAGCCGGCAGGTTTTTCGACCTCAACGTCGCAGTCTCGAGCGAGCTTCACATACATGCAGTCTTCAGTGGTGCGGGATGGTTTTAAACAACAATATGAATTCGAAATCTATTCAATTAAAGAGGAGCAAGCTCTCTTTCAACAATTTTTCGATAGAATTGATAGTATGGAAAATTGGTGAGCTCTTATCTATGCATTTATAAGATTTAAACCAGATCGGGTCAATGAAAAATTTGCAAAATTTCTAGGCCGAGCAGGTCCTGGCACGGGTAAAATAGAATAATGCTATTTTGGACTAATAATGCATGAAAATAACCTTATTTGTCTTATCTGGTGTGTATTTGAAGCAGCAGCTCATATTTTGGTAATATTTCAAGTGTAGTTATGGTCATACCTGTGTAGAAAAACTAGAAAATCCCTTCCAAGAGTGTAATCACTAATGTCCAGAGATCGAAGATTTCACAAGTTCAATGTGAATTCGAAGAAAAACTTTCCAGCACAAAACCCAAGTAGTAAATACAAAAATAATCCATAATTATCTTGCTAAAACCAAGCACACGGCAAAACTTGATAAAATAGATTATAGAACTGATGGAAACGATAAACAAACTTATTATATCACGATTCACGAACGTTAGTTGGTTGTTTTATCACGCAAATGAAAGGAAGGAAGAGGTTGAGTGATGAACAGATAACCACGTGAGGCGTGTGAATACTGGAAAAATCCATTGTCACTGCATCAGTTTGGGGTCAATTTTCAGCACTT
This sequence comes from Sanderia malayensis, assembly GCA_013076295.1. NCBI lineage: Eukaryota > Metazoa > Cnidaria > Scyphozoa > Semaeostomeae > Pelagiidae > Sanderia > Sanderia malayensis. Next base: position 5,670,015 of record RQOL01000699.1, on the reverse strand, counting down.
AACAATGCCGAAAATTAAAAAAAAAAACACACGGGGAGATGTCAATAAGCTTTGTAATGATGGTGTTGAAGTAGTTTGGAAAAACATTTGTATTTATCATTGAAAACAAGGGAGAAAACCGGACGCGACGTTGATTTTTCCATACTGAAGCCAAAGAGAGAAGTTTTTTGCGTTCCGGCATCTACGTCACACAACCTCGGCCCAGATCGTTTCATGTTGCGCGACATTTTCAGAAATGGCCTGAAAATTGCACTTTTGGAGCCGTGAAAAGAGGTGTTAATGAGCGAATTTCGAAATTTAAAAAGTGCAGTACCTGTTTTTACGTCAAAAACTACCCAGAAATGAAATAAAAAAATATGGTGGGAGTAGCCCTTTAAAAGCGACACTAATATGGTGGCATCAAGAATACAAGAACAAAAGAATTATCATATTGTAGTTCATAATTTAAAAAACGCACAGAGTTTTGATAATGTCATTATTATCACCCTTATCTTCTGAACCCTCTTTGTTTATTTGTTCTGCATTAAATTAAATTAGCTCCTTTCTGTGACAATCAAAATCTTATCCACACTATTGCATACAATGGAGTCAATGTCATCCTGTTTCGTTGTTTTGTTTTGACACATGTAACATAGAAGAAAACTCTCTCCGCTAAGGCATTGCTTACATTTACTCATAGGCACGACAATGCATATCCTGCAAGAAATTTGAATGGCATGCTTCCATCAGAATATTTATACTTTGATGCTCTTGACCAAACTCTATCGTATCTTCTGGGATACTTTCGCCGAAAATACTCTCATCGGTTCAGTTGACGAATTGGACTTTTCTGAATTGGATTTTGATCAAATCGCTTTTTTCACATCTTATATGGGCAAATAGCATTTATTTGAATGGCTTTCGTGCAGTTTGACCTAGTACATGGTCTGGACTAAAGTATCTCAGACCATTAAACACATTTTCTGTTTAAAGGCACCTTCCGCTGATTGCCATGAAATTCTTTTCTGCATCAACAGTAAATGCACATTTTAATGATTTTTCAGTAGTGGGACAAAGTCACAAGGGGGTCCATTAAGGGCGTGGCCAAAACTTTTCGCCCCATAGTTTCTACTTGCGAGCCCCAATGCCGCATTCAGGTGTGTTCTCAGGCCTACCCACTAAAACATTATTTAGGCCTACCCACTAAAACATTACATGGTTCTAAGAAGCTCTGGATCAGGAGTAGAGTTTCTTCCGCTTTTTCGCTTAAGAAATTCAGCCACTGCCTCTCTGAGATTGTTGAATAACGAGGCTCCATTGCCATTTAAAGCTAAGACCTGTCGTAGGCTTTCACACTATTGTAGTGAGACACAGCTGCAGCATTTTCCGTAGCCATGCTATTTTGTGTGAAAACTAGAAATGAGCCAACAAGTACTTTGAAATATCACTATGCCTTCATCAGTAGATGAAGGCACAGTTTTGACGTTGATAAGCAAAAGTTTTACACAATCATGTTGATGTTTTACTTTTTTTTCTGGTCACTTGACTTGATAAAAGGGCCCATTCAATGGTGGACCAAATAAGAAATGTTCCCGTTCAGTAGTTGGCCATTGAATGGGGGCCTCCACTACATATGCTAAAATCAAGTGATCAGAGCAAAACGTAAAACAACAATATGATTGTGTAAAACTGTGGCTTCATCAATACCGAAACTGTATTCAATTTGATATAATATGCCTTGTCAACAGATCTATTGCCGGAGACCTGTTTTCCGGCTTCCGCGATAAATTTGCACCCAAAATCAATGTGGGCAACCGATTTGCAACTTCCGTCAGCATTAAATACTCTCTTCTAGAGACTTTTGTAATGTAGCTGAAGCTCTTTCTCCAGGTTTTCCAGGTCTCCATTGGTAGACTGAAATAGAGCATTAACTGCTTGGAACTCTGCTGTGATTGGAGTTGCAAACTGGTCCAGTGAGCTATATAAATAGCTCACTGGACCTGCAAACAATTCATGTACCAATTTTGTTTTAAATTTGATTCTTTGGGAAGATGAATACCCAACAACGAAGAGGTATGCTTTTAGTTCCTCCCAGTTCAGTAAGATGTTGTATCCTACATTAGTAAACCACAAATTAATCAGGGAGTTTTACAGTACTTTTTGAATGATAATGGAGTACCACATCGCTGATTATCCGGATTCATCATATCAATTTTTAGGGGCTCATCACATCAATTTTTAGGGTGTTGTCAAAATGTTGACCACAGTTTTTGAGCGCAATTCACATATAGGGTCACAAACACTCTAAATCAAAGACAAACCTCATTCCTAAAAATTTGCTTGATAGGCCATGTGAAATTAAATAGGCTAAAATGAAAGTATCATTTTCTTTGTCTTTGAAATCACAGGTCGCTTTTATTTGTTATAATTTCTTGCAAAGACACATTATTTTCTCTTCTTCCTTCCTAAAGATTTAACTAGTGTTTGTTTGCAAAATATTAACTTGTTTCAAAGCTAAAGATGCCATAGCCTGCGTACAGACTTTACGGGAACAGGGTAGAAGAGAAAGCGAGAAGGACAATGAACGACAACGATACATTATCCTTCTCGCTTTCTCTCCTCCCAAGTTCCCATAAAGTCTGTGTGCAGGCTAAAGATGCCATTGAAATGTCAAAATGCTGCTGAACTGACAAAATCCAATTAGCCATAACTTTTGCATTGAAATGGATTCAAGATCTTATGCACCCGTAAATGGAGCAGACCAATCAACGATCATCTTTTACGGGTGCTGAGAACTGACGGGAGCACCCCTAAAACTTGAAATTATGGAGCAAACCAATGAGCAAGCATCTTTATGGGTGCTCAAATCTGGTAGACCAATCAGGAAGCATCTTTACGGGTGCTCATTGTTAAGCTACAACCACAGGGCTACAACATATACAAACTACCATTTCTCTGAATATTGAATTGAATAACAGTGCTGCATAAATTTGTCGGGACGTCGGAACGAGATCTTTTGAACTTTCCTCACAGTTGCCTCTTTCACATCTATTTTTTTTTATCTTCTGCTTTTCTCACTGCATCCTCAATTTGTTCTTTTACATCTGCCTCTCTTTCTTTGTTTTCAGTATTTTTAAACTGTTCTGTATAGAACTTTTTATAGAAATTTATTATTTCTCCTAGTTCTGTTCTCAATTTCCTATTTCATCTTCTATTCCTGTTGGTGTCTCTTCTCTTTTTCCTTTCAGTCTTCTCTTGAATTCCCAGCAGGTCTCTTCGTTTACTCCTCCTCCATTTCTTCTTAATGATTCTATTGCCTCTTTTTATTTTCCCTGTGTTTGTTTTACATTTTTCATCATATATGTGTTTATTTATCAGGTTCCTTCTCACCAATGTTGTTGCTGATGGTGGTTTCTTCTTCAAATTCTTTTTTACTTTTAATAATCTTCTAATATTTTTTGTTGTTTTCTTTTTCTTTAACGTCATTTCACATTTCCCTTTGATCTTTAATATTGTTTGTGTCCAACCATCATATCTTTTTTGTAGTTCTTTACCTTTCTTTTCGAGTATCGTAGAAACTTTCTCCGTTCGAATCATCTTTTTCAACTAATTATAACTTTTTCTCATCGTGATCTTTCTTTCCTTATTCTTTTTCCATGTTTTTTCCCATTTCCTACTGCAGATTATTGCATTGTAATCACTGTACACTTCTCTTTGTTTTGTTTCTTCCTTGACCATATGGTATGGTATGTTGATTCTTTCCTCATCCACTATAAATGACTCAATCCACGCTTTCTCTTCTTCTTCGATCAGCATGAAGTCTATCGTTGATTTCTTGTCTTTTTCTTGTCCGGTCCATATTCCTCTTGCCTGTTCTGTTTGGCTATTTTCAGGTTCATTCTCTTGGCCAGCTTCAGCAGTTCTCTTCCTCCTCTGTTGACTTCTGTGCTCCCTCCCCTGATCTCTTCTTTTCCAATCTTTGCATTGAAATCACCCACCACTAAACTTTTTCTCCCTTCAGCTTGTCCTTGCTCAATTTCCTTTCTTAGACCTCTGTACACCTCTTGCAACTCTTTTATTCTTAGCTTATTGCCCTGTGGGGCATAGATTACCCCTACTTTATATTTTGTCCTGCCTCCCAATAGTATCCGTATGCTTTCGAGATTACTGTCTTCGTTTTGGCTTTTACATTCAATGCATAAAATCTTAAACTTCTCTCTTATTGCAATCAGTATTCCTCCTCCTCTGCTTCCTCTGTCTCTTCTTATTATGATGTAATCTTCAAAGTGGATATTCTCATGTTCTTCCAGATGTGTTTCGACTAGTCCAACAATATCTGGTTTTTCTTCTTCTATAATTTCTTGGATACTATCTATCTTTGACTTTATACTTGGAACATTGTTGAAATAAATCTTCGCATGTCGTAAGCTCTTTTCCTTTGTCTTCTTTATTTTTGTTTTCTTTTTTACTTGTCCTTGTCTTTTACTTATTTCTTCATTTTCTTCATTCTTATTCATATTTCCCAAACCATTTGTACCCTAATTTTCTTTTATTTTAATTTTCTGCGGCATTTGCATTTCTATTCTTTGTTGTAGTAGTTCTGGTCTTGAGCCTTCCAAAAATGTTTCCCAATCTCTTGCTTTAAAATTTCTGTGAGTTTTTCAGTGATTCTCCTTTCCATTTCTTCTATTTCTTTCTATTTCTGTTTCTGTTTGTATGTTGAATCAATTTCATGCCTCGTCTGCCTTTCTCCTCTAGATATTTCTTTCAGCTCTTGTTCTTTCCTGTTTTCATCCATCGACCTTAACCTCTTGGAATGTTTGTCTTCTTCCTTGTGTAAGAACTTGCATTGGTCCCCTTTGAAGCAATTCTTTCTCCATCTGCAAGTCACTGACTCGTCATGGCTCAGTTGGCATCCAACTTTCTTACATATCTTCTCTTCTTTTATTTCCTTGCATACTTCTTTGTTTTCATACCAACAATTTTCTCCAAATCTACATCAGTTGTGTTTCACATATCTCAAGCATACTTTTCTCTCACTTTTTCGGTTCCTGCCATTTCTTAATTCCTACACCAACTTAACACCACTTAATTCCCCCTCTCCCTTTTCTGTCTACTCATTGACTCTTGCTTATGCTGATCTAGATGCACAAACTTGCATCTCGATCCGTAATTGCATGTTCCATTGGCACCCCATCTACACATCACTTCTTCATCATGACTATATTCACAACCACTCTTTAGGCATTTTTTATTTTCTTGGATATTTCTGCACATTTCTTTGTGTTTGTATATGCAGCTTCTTCCATATTTACACTTTCCATTTTTGCATATTGTAAACATACTTTTTCTTTGTCTTTTCCTCTTCCTCCTTCTTTGATATGTTGGTCTTCCTCTCTTCATTTTTCATCAATCTCCTAAGCCTCTCTTCCATCTTGTCAAAGTCTTCTCCTCCTCCTTCTTTTTCTCGTTTTTCTTCTTCTTTTTCTTTGTTGCTTTGCTGCTCAACTAGCTTCTCTCCTACTTGTAGCTCTATATTTTTGTTTATTTGCATAAGTTCCTTGATTTATTCTTTTTGTTGTTTGACATTTTCCTCTAGTTGTATTATTCTCCTTTCTAGTCTCGTTGTTTCTTCTCTTCCATCTTCTACTTTTTGAATGGCTTTTGACAGTTCTTTTTTTACTCCTATCTCCTTTTGTTTGTTTCTTTTTCTTCTTTCTGTAGCTTGCCTTGAATATCTGCGTCCAGTTTCATCTGCTCTATCACCCTCTTGCTTTCTTCTAGTTCTTCTCTCATTTTCTCTGTTTCTTGATTAACTTTCCTCATCTTTCTTATTTCATTCCTTTGTTGAACTAGCCTATCTTCTTTTCTTGTGTCCTCTTCTTGTTTATTTTGCAACTCTTGCCTCAGCTCTCTTACTAATTTCAACAGATCCTCTCTTTTACCAATGCATTGATTGTATATCCATTGTAGATGCTCTTCTTCTTCTTCTTCTTCTTCTTCTTCTTCTTCTTCTGTTTCATCTTCTAACTTCTCCCATTTCTTAATTATCTCATGAATCTTTCCGATATTCTCACCACACTTTTTACTGGCATGATACCATTTCTGACTATGGTCACATTGTACTGCTTTTTCTTTTTCTGTGACTATTCGTTGACACTTTCCACAGGTATTATCTTCTTTCTTTTCTTCCTGTTTCGCATCATCAGTCCTTTTCTCTTTATCTATGCTGTTGGTCACAGGTGGTCTTAAGATAAAATCTTCTCCCTCATTTTCGCTGTCGACTAAGTCTGTCAAACCCATAGAGATAGGATATAAGATACACTAGAGTGCGCACTCCAATTGACGCATCGATACAAAAGTTGAAGCATTGGCGGCCATCTTGTTGGAGGCTCGCGGACGAAATTTACGGTCTGAAGCCTTATAATTCAAATGTAAAATACGTAGATATTATTATAGCTGAAGATCAAAGAAATACTCAAATGTTCCTCAAATCATGGTCGGTTAAACATATTAAAGTTTTATTGGTGGATCGAATGTATTACTACCATTTCCAGAAGACCATATTTTGCTGTGGAGTGCTATATGAAAACAGTGGCCTTGGCATTTTGCGATACGAAGTACGGGCGAATTTGTTTTTTACGAACGACGCCCAAACTAGGTAAATTAGATATCAATTGATACGCAATGATCTCCTGAGTATGAATCTGCAATAAAATTTGTGCAACACGCCCGCATTCAAAAGTTATGCCCCTTTTTATCGGGGGCCTAACACCTACAAATCACCGATCGACAGCAACTAAAGGTGGGCGCAAGTAAAAATATTGCTAAAATCTTTTAAATGCAGAGGTCTTTTGTGAAAATTATTGCAGATTCATACTCAGGAGGTCACTTCCGATCGATTGATATTTAATTTACCCTATTTGGGGGCAGTCGGTAAAATGGAAATCCGTCTTTCTAAAAATAGTAGTAATACATTCGATCCAACAACAAAACTTCAACATATTGAACCGACTATGATATTATGAAGGTTCCGATCTTTATTTGAGGTTAAACAATCGTAACATCCACGTAATTCTTGTTCAAAATATAATGGTTCAGACCGTGAAATTCTGAAATGAGCCTCCAACAAGATGGCGTCCAAACTGCGTCACCGCCCGGGGCCTGGTTCGCACTCTAGTGTATATTATATCCTATCTCTATGGTCAAACCTACTTGTCCTTCGTCATCATTTTCTCTTCCGTTAATTTCCTGCTCCGATACTTGACACTCTCCCCAGCACTATCACTGTCATCCTTCATTTCATTTTTGGTATTCATTGATCTCTTTGTTCTTCTCCTCTTCTATCTTGTTTTTTTCTTCCTTTCCTTCTATGCAATCCCTTGCTTCCCTCTCTGTTGTAAGGGATTTATATAATGCTCCTGGGTATCCATTAATATGCTTCTGACATTCTTTCCATGTCTTATATATTCTTGGTTTCACCCCGACTTTTACTGCGTAGAACCTTTCTTTAACTTTGGTTGGCTTTTTCCTACCATCTCTGCCCCCCTTGCGAGCATATTGTGAGCTTTTCTTGGTGACTCTTGTTCACTGTTGTCTTAATCCTTGTCTCTAATGTCTTGTTTTCTTGATGATCCTTTTAAAGGTTTGCAAAAAGATCAAATTTTTTCAAGGTTTCGTTTTGTTGTATATAAAATAAACTTGTGATTCTGTTATTATGACATAGCCCTGGCTTCTTTTCATAGTTACAATTTCGGAGCCAACTTGTTTTCTTTCCATAGTTACAAAAATTCAAAGTACAGCCAGAGTAATTCACATGTTTATCTTGAAGAAGATTTGGATACTTAGCAGGTATGTTCTTGTTTCTATAAACAACTTTTGAATGATAGTATTTATTGACAAGGTTTTTGAAGCAGTTGTGAACAGTAAATTTCTAAACACTTTTATGCAGTTCCTTTCTTTATGGCTCTGTGTATTCTTTATGGCTCTGTGACACCTGGAACCAACCAGCGAATTGTGTTCTTAACTTTATGATTTTATTGGACTGATAACATCGCTGCTTTTTTGCATCCACCTTGCCTTGAAATACACTCCCGTTCAAAATATATTGGGACACTTCGATAAAAGAATCATGGCGTTGCGTTTTCAACGTTTTGTTAAGGAAAATTGCCCTAATATGTGCGACCCTCTCTTTGAGAAAACGTAGTCTAAGCAATCTTAAAAATACTCATAATTAACAAGAAATGCTTCAACTTTTGAATTACATCTTAAAAAACATCCGATTTGTTCAGTTTTAATGATTTTATCGATGAAATATTGACATGACTTGAATGGCCTAGGGTTATTGTTATATTTATATTCAAATATTGAATTAAGTTCATATGCGTTTGCAATTTTTCTTATCTGATTTTTGTTTTTTGTTTTGTTTCTGTTTAATAGCGGTTTACATCTATGGTGTTCCATGTTTAATCTCGAGTTTTTTCATGTTGGCCTAGGGTTAGGGTTCCATGTTGGCCTAGGGTTATTGGCTAAGTCACATGACTTGAACATCGCTCAGAGAAACCTGAACAAATTTAAGTTGTTTCACAGACAAACGCACACGGAAAAGAAATTTCATCAGAGTCGGAATTTCAAGTGATTTCGCTTCACAAAGAACTAACAAAACAATCTAAGAACATTACAATATCAATAAATAAATTAACATTTAAGTCAAGGAGCGTTCTTCCAAAAAGATGTCAATATTTTGTCATGTGGCCTTTACTTTGAATTACAGCTTTCAGGCTTGCTTGTATGGAATCGTAACCATTTTTGCTAATGCAGCGCCACACCATAACAGAGGGGGCCCTCATAAAAACCGGCCTGTAATAATTAGGGTTGACTCCCCCCCTTCCTCCAGACTCTAAGCCTTCCAGCATCATTTTGCAGCCCAAACCTACACTCATCAGAAAAAATAACATCTGCCCAGTCGTCCCTGACCCCACTTCTTGACGGCCTTCACCCATTGAACTCTTCGACGACGATTGACTTTTGTAATCAAAGAACACTTTTCTGATTCTGCTTGAAAATTTGTGTTTTTTTATGATTTTTCTTGTCGTGTTTTTGGCCAATTTTTCAAAATTTAATTTTCTTTTACAAGAAGATATTATCTTTTGTAACGACTCAAACCTGCTGTTGCGTAACTCCCTCAAAAGAGATCGTTCGTCTCTTGGCGTCGCGAACTTTCTTGGCTGTCCAACTTTTGGCAAATTTTCACAGATCTTGTGCGATAATACTTTTTACAGATATTAAAAGCTGCATTTCTAGAGCATCCAATAATGGAAGCAATTTCGCGATAGCTTTTTTCATTGTTTTTATAAAATACAATTTCTAAACGCTTTTCATAGGAAATTTCCTTATTTTTGAAAATCCCCATGTTTATGTTTTAAGGCCTAAAATCATTTCCACCGTTATTTTTCTTCGACATTTTTGGCATATTTGTAGAATTCGAAGCATAGACGACACTTTCTGAAAATTTCATACAAATATATTACTTTATTACTTATTTGTAAAGAATTAAAAAAGGGTGCAACACTATTTGTTTACATAAAACGTCTTCGAAATTTCGAAGGTGTCTCAATATATTTTGAACGGGAGTGTATTTTGCCTCAGGTTTGCCACCACCATTGGCAATTGCAATTTTCAGAGATAGCATTAATATGTTTACTTGGCTTACGGCAATGATTTCATGGATGATAAACCATATTTTTTGAAGCTGTTCCAAACCATTTTGCTAATACCTTAAGAACCTTTTTGAACTGATAGTATGCAACATCAGAAGAGCTTTTGTTCAGATATTGAAAGTAATCTATCTTATCTGTAAATGTAGAGATGAAATGAAATATCTCAACCAACGTATTTTTTGCAGGTTTCTGTAAATCAAAAGTAAGACCTTGAAGTTCTTTCATTGAGTGCTCTTTCAGTCCAACTGTATCATGGCTTTGTAATACAGCACAATTAAAATAACATATTCTTGGTAATATACATCATGCCTGTCTTTGACTTGCGCAAATATAACAAGTCAACAGTTCTATGGCAAAAGGTAAAATTTTAGTCTATTACACATACCGAAGAATGCCAAACACATTGCTGCCCATAACACGATGCTATCAATGTTGTGGGTGTGCCAGTTTTTTCTAGTTGGCGGCAATTTTCCATTATAAAACGTCCACCCTTTTGTATGCTTTGAAGATGGGCACTTTCATTTTTGTGTGAAGCCCAGTAGTTGGCATTTATCCAATTGTCGAGGTCAGCTTAAATGCCACAGTTTTGGTCTCTTCTTGAGTGACTACAAATAAACTTGCTTCTATTGTGTCTTGTAAAATTTCTTATATACAGTCAACTCCGTCCAATTTGAGCTCGTGTAATTCGAACTTTCACTAACTCGAACCAAATTCTGTTGTCCCTTGAAAAATTCCTAACAAACCCAGTTCGAATCTCTATAATTCGAACTTTTTGTAAGTCGACCATTTTTTTGTCCTGTCAGAAAAAACCCTCTGTAATTCGAACTTTGCGTTAATTTCAGTTAATTACCTGATGACATAACTTCTTTATTTTTGCTCTGGTCTCTTGGAAGCCCATTGAAGCTTGCCTCATTAGGCAAATTGACCCAAATTGACTTGCAGAGACTTAATACAGAAAGTGATTTTTACAACGCTGTTTAAGCGGGGCACTTTCTAGAAGTCAGATCCGCTCAGTAGAACTTTATTAATGGCACTAATTAAAGTACCCAAGCCTGTCAAATTCATTGAAGATGCAGAGGAGGTATTAAAGCCAATAAATGAAATTTCAATTCCTTTCGATGTTGAACTGCCGGCTATTGTTACGAAAAATTGCAGCGTTCTATCTCATGTAAAAGGTTATCACGTGTACCAAAGTGTATGGAGACCTGTAATTAATGAGTCTTTAGAAGCTAAAATACAACCAGAGAACCCAACGGATAAATATGCCTTCGGTGTGCTCAAAGGTGACAAAGTCTTGGCGCACTTAGACAAAGGCAGTAATGGACGCTTTGCAAAACAATTTTCTACGTTGTGACTTAATCCATATATATTCTGTTTTCTATTATAATAATTAATAAACGGTTTTGCTGCTTTAAAATGCCTTTAGTCCATAAAAATGGTCATAAAATTTAGTTTATGGCCATAAGACGGAGATATGGCCATAAGACGGAAATATGGGGGTAACTAGGGGTAAAACATGGCACTTCATGAAAACTCGTATAATTCGAACTTTCCATAATTCGAGCAAATTTGGATTCCCCCATGGAGTTCGAATTAGACAGAGTTGACTGTATGTGGTGACCTGTGAACTGAGGGCGTGACATTGTGAGTCAAGTCCTCAGATTTTGGTGTGTTTTGGTTTGTACTATGTCATGTTGAATATTCAAAGCAATAATGACAATAATAGTTGTTGCTGAACTAGAAATTATACTTGAAAACTCTTTTTGAGGGCCATTTTTGCTTCATTTGTGAGTCTTCCTTTCTTTTTCTGTTGATCATCATTCAAAGACTTCATTTTTTATTATTCTTGTGTATTTGCCATTGCAAATTTTTAATCTTGGCCAAATATGGTACGAAAATTTGAGTTTTCTTCCTTTCTGAAATTTCTTCCGTTCTGCAACTAGCGTAGGAATGTTCATTTTCTGTCATTTTATGATTTTGTGCGACTTTGGGATACTAAATATTGTGTTTTTTTTAAGTAAGTATGTATAACATTGAAAAAAAAGAATCTGTAGTTTATAAAGACTTTCTATTTTGAGAGATGAACTTAACGGTTATATGAAATTGCCCCCTCCCTGTTTTTTTGTGCCCACATCCCTCTTGCTTATTACATTTTGCAGCAGTAAAAAAATTATTTTGCATTAAATGAAAACAAAGATGAAGTTGGATCCTCTAATAACTACGTTTTATGTCAGCGACATATATACAACCTATAGTGCATGGTGTTGAAACCACACAATTCTTTATTTCCAGCTTCAAATTTTCTGTTGTCAAATGGCAAGTTGCTCGTACCATGCCTCTCACACGTTTTTGGAATGTGGAAATGTTATGTCCCTATACTTAAGCGCACGCGCAGGGACTCTGTCCCATGCTGCCTCGTAGATATCTTTATATTGTTCCAAATACATGGCAAAATTACGTAATCAATGAGTTGCAATTTTGTGAACACATAACTGTGATGTTCGATGCTCGCAAGCTGATTGCAAAGTGATCATCGTCGGACTTTGGCTTGCAGAAGAATTTATACAGTGCAACTTTAACAGCACCTATTCCATAATCAGTTGTCCCTTTTTGCAACATCTGTTCCAATTCGTCCCAGAACGTGCTTATCAATCTCTTTTCTTCATACGTTGCCAGAAAACCATATCTTTCATTTGCTCCTTATTACTTTATCTCAGCTTTGAATTTTCCTTTTCCTTGGGTAGAATCCTGCATCGAATCTCTGATGACGATGCATTTTACTGACGGATAGATGGAAGCCCCCGCCCAATAGTTGATTTTCTGCCTTTATAGGGATAACCATTTCATCTTTAGGTTAGCTTGCAACATGTTATTGTATTCAACCGTTATACGATCTTGCTGAACATTTGCAAAAAAGTTGGGAAATAGTCAAAGAAGTTACAAATAAAACCAGGTCATGCTAAACCAACACAGCACGTTTCATGTAGCCACATGTGGCAATCGGTACACTGCATCCATGTCTCACCAGGTTGTGAATCATGCTGGCATCCATTGCAAAATAGGCACTGGCAATCTGTCATATTAACTTTTCCACGTTCCTGTACTTTTTTTGCTTTCTTTGGTTTCTCTTTTTCTTTGCTGTATTGCAATTTTCATAATTTTTGACTGCACTTTGAGATTTTGATCTTTTTTTGCTGGCTTGTTCCTCTTTTCTTATCACTTTCTGGCAATCTTTTTTTGAGTGGTGTGCTTGTGAGAATTTCTGATTCTTCACTTCTTTTTTTGTTTTTCTCTAAATTATCTAGCACTTTCATTATTTCTTTAAAACTGATATCCTTTGAGAAACTGCTTATATCAGGTGAGCTTTGTGTTGATGGATTTGTCTTTTGGGTCAATACTTTGAATGGAGGTTCAATTTCCTTTGTAAATTTTGGTTGACTTTCAGCTTGCTTTATAGTCTCATTTAATCTTGACCAGAAAGAAAGTCAGATTCTGGAAAAATTTCTTTGTTAAATGGAACTATTCCTGTACAGCGAAAACCATTAAAAGCATTTTCAATTGTAGCAGCCTTTGCATAAGCTGCAATGAAAAGAAAAAATAGAGACAAGTTGTGAAATATAATGCTCAGCGATAACAATTCAACTAAATTGATTTAATGTCCACGTCGGGCAGTATAACATTTCCCCTCACCAGAACCTGCCATTCTGAAACATAGCATGAGAGATTCCCATTGGTCAATTATTTTTTTATCTATTCATATCGATTCCTCCATCTTGTTGCACTTAACTGCAGAAGTTTTTTTGCGATTTCGTCTGTTATGGAGCTCTTTGTACTGTATGAGGCGTTTTGTGCTGTGTGAGAACCAGTTTTATGATTCCCTCACCATGAAGTTAATATGAGCTGGCATGACTTCAACTGCATCGCTGGCCGCGAGTTGTAGGCTGATGCACACACATTTGAACATGACGATTTCTGGGACCAAGTTTTTATAATAGGTAGGCACACTGTGGTGAATCCTTACCATTGTGCTGTACCCATCAGTGCCGATACCAATACGTTTTTCAAGACTTAGGGTCCTTTTTATGGCGGCTCCTAAATTTCATTTCATTTCAAAAAGTTGGTAACTACATAGTAATATAGGAATTCATATAAAACTTATACTAATTTAAACCAACTGGCAAATTTAAATTTAAAAACGTGATTACAAAAAACTAATAAAAAAATCATCAATAATAATTTATCTTTATCTTAACCTATGCGCAAATATGGCATGCACAATTTTTGCCATCCCGGTGGCGTATTTCTTTCTTAAATTTCTGAATTGTGTTGACCCTTTTTACATTGTCCCCGAGAGTATTCCATAGCAAACTTCCTTTAAATGAAAGTGAGCTTGTTCCAAACATTAGAGACTTTGCGGCTGGGAGCTTACACAGATCTTTTTTATGTAAATTGTACGGTAAATCTTTTTTTATCAAGAATTCTGCCATGTATGCAGGATTTAAATTATTCGATGTTTTGTAAATCTCTGTCATAAGGGCTTTTTTGGTGTATCGTTTTTGCTCCGCTTTTCTCTAAGAGTTGTTCGAATGTAGATTCATACTCATCATATAATACTCTCAGGGCCCTTTGGTGTGTTTTATTTATCTTAGTATTTGCAGCTTCGCTGCAAAATAACCAGATTAGGGGACAATAAGTAAAATTCGATATTACAACAGAGTTAAAGAGGACTTGTGACTTTTGTTTTCCCAGGTACCGTCTAACCCTCCGAAAAGCACTTACTTTCTGGTTTACCTTATCACATATTTCTTTGACATGTGTTTCGAAAGTCAATTTTCTATCAATTTTAACACCCAGGAGTTTTACTTCTTCGCTTTGTGAAATAAATTTTCCGTTGATATTCAGGCATAATTTGCTGGCACGCTTGTCACCCAGAAATATCATTTGAAATTTACTCGGGTTTGCGCACATTCCGTTTTCTGTGAGCATTAGGTCAATACATCTACCCTTTGTAGTTTTGAAGCATGTTGGTCCTTTATGGAGACTATATTATTGATACATATTAAGCAGTGGTGCAATGCCCTTTTCTTGCACTTCCATGTTAAAATCCCCTAATTTTAGAACATTTTCTTGTGCCTTTCCAAAACCGTCAACGATATTTGAAATATTATCAACAAAGTATTTTGGGTCTTGTGGGTAGGTTTCTTATATATGGGTAGTATCAACCATTTTGTTTTCCTGAAATTTATTTCTATTGGTATTACTTGAATATCTTTGGGAATCCTAATACCCTCAAGTTTTTTACTTATGATATGATGTCCTCCCTTAAGTAGACTAAAAGTCCACCGCTATTTTCAGAAATATTTAATCTACAGGGTGGTTTAAAACCAGTTATATAGAACTGGTCATTTGGAAAAGATGTATTTAACTTCGTTTCATCGATGATCAGTATGTCACTTTTTTCTTCTACCACGTATGAGAAGTCTTCAAACTTGTTCCTAATTGAGTTGATATTTACGTAACCTATTATAATGTTCTTTGGATGTTTCAGACGATTTTTTCATCTCTTCCCATCAATCAGTCTCAGTTTCGTTTACCCTATTGTTTGGTTCTATATAGCCGGAACATTGGCCTATCTCGTTATTGTCGTTATTGTAGTAATTGAGGCCACACTTTATAGCCTGTTCACTATTTTGAACAGGTATAGCTACAGGCATTTCTGTAGTAGAAGGGTGGTCTACAAAATTACTTGGGATGTCATCTACTCTTCAATATTTATCAAAAATTTTAAGAAATTTTGTGCCGACATTGTGTCCCCTTTTCTATTTAGGTGAAGTTTACACGAGGATAAGTCGATATTATTGTTATCTATTAATCGAATACCGTTTCCTTCAGCCAAGGTCTGGATGCATTTATTAAGATTCGTGACTCGTCGCTCCACTATGTGCTCTCACTTTAAGGCCCCGTTCACACGATGCCGGATTCACTTCGTTTCGGATTCCATAGGCAATCCGATACGAAATTTTCTCCTGTTCACACGATGCCGGATTCACTTTCGTTTTCTGTTCACACGACTACGCTCCGCTCCGCGCGCCCCACAGGCCCACATCAATGCCTATTGTTAAAACAATTGCCACGTGACAGCTAAGCATCACTCGCTCTTGAGAGTGTCGAATAGTTGGCGCCAATGCTGCAAATAGAGGCTTTGGAGCACAAAGCGTATCGGATTCATGCGTTCACACGAGCCCAAAAGCTATCCGATATGAAAAGCGATCCGAAACGTTTCACCTTCAGAGCGGAGTGATTTGACTCCGGAAAAGCGATCCGAAACGTTTCGGATTGGCATGGTGTCGTGTGAACAGAAAGGCTATCCGATATGAAAAGCGATCCGAAACGATATGAATCCGGCATCGTGTGAACGGGGCCTAACATTGACCTCTGATGTGGCGGAAGCACTGAGAACAGTCTGCTAAAAGTTTGAGCTTGCAAATAGATTAAGCATGGTTAGTTTAGCGTAGAGGACTGACAATTTGACGATATTGTTCCTCAACTGTTGTGATATCTCCGGCGATATGAAGCATCGGCAAAGAAGTCAACAAAGGATTATCCCTTGGAGACAGGATTGCTGTTGGACAGAGATGATGCAATCCTTGAAAAATATTTTCGTTGTCGGGCAACCTCTTCTCCACTTAGTCTTAGAGCTCGACCAGGAAGCTTTTGCATCGCGTTGACATCTCTTTGATGTTTGCTTTGGCGATGTTGCTGTACCCAATATTAGCCAAGTATTTCTTCATTTCCATCAAGTACTTCACTGATTGTCCCCACCGAATCCATAAAATCTGTCACGTAAGGACTTATGTAGACGAAAAAGCAGTTGCACAATTTTTTCAGGGTCTGCATTTGTCGACTGAAAGAATGCATTCACTTTCTCGAACTCTGTGACTGCAGGTGACAGAAAATGAAAGTATAGTAATTGATTGGGCCGTTCAGCATGCTTAAAATCATTCTTGCCTTGTATCCCATATCCGATTTAAGGTTTGGCTCCTCCACCAGAAATAGGCCTTATTTCTTCCCAATTGACCAAAATATTATATGTTATTTTTCTTCGCACTAGCCAACGAGTTGCAGACATCTTCTGCAACAACAAGGGCTTATCAGCAGCTTCCCCGTTCGGGTCCACCACACTCAGCAATTGTTTAATTGACTCTTTCCTTACGATACTCTTTGAAAACCACTTTGCTACTTCTTGAAGAAAAAAGCCAAGGTTTGTAGGCATTTTCTCGAATGCCTGTTGTGTGCATAATGCTAGTCAATGCCAAATGCATTTCATTTTTGTGCAGTTTGGTGACGCAGAGGCTGTAGCGGGTTTTCCTTTGATAAATTAAAGAGATGAAGCTTTTGATTTTGATGAATTTGTGGCTGAGACTATTATGTATGACAGAATTTCTCAATTAGGTCAGATTTACTATGGAGGCCAAACCAATTTTTTAGGAGCCAAACAAGTTCCAATTAGGCCAGATTTTTGAAATCCGGCCTCCAAATGGGCGAAATGGTAACCCTAGGAAGCCTCTTTGGCGTTGCAGACTGGGCTCTCACTTTTAACGATTTTTCGTTAAATTAAGGAATTTTGGAGATTTTTATGGAATTTAAGTTTTTGATGATTTTTTAAGGAATTTTCCAAATTAAGAAATAAAACACGAAATACTAAAAAACAAGTTAAACAGAGCAAAACTACACAATGCAAATGCTGGCAGTGCTTTAAAAGTGTCAATCTTCGGCAATTTTAGAAAGTTTGTTTTTAACAATTTCATAATTTAATAAATCTGTGACAGCTTTTTATTTTCTTCTCCAGTTGTAATAGCAAACGATCCCACTTGATTTGGTGTGCATGAATTCTCATTGCCTTCATGCTTTAAACTTGCATGAGGCATCACTGCTTCCAGGCCTAGGGGCAACTAGGCAGGCTTTGAATGCAGAGTCTGAATGCCATTCAGTGCGAAACTTCTGTGTGTACGTCTTGTTAGGAAGAGTACGTCTTTTTTCGTCGGAGTTAAACATTCGTCATTAGAAGAAACATTTGCCCTTTTTCAACAACACGCTCAGAAACAGACCAGATATTTTTGCATTAAAAAATATAATAGCACTACAAGAAAAGATATAACTTTAGATAACATTCAGTTTGAGGTGGTCGACTGGTCAAGAATCTAAATTTGGGACTGTAGCTAATAAAGCTTTACAAATTTACATAGTTATACATTTTGCTGCCCTGATTTCAAATATGCAATCAGAATTTGTGTATCTCAATTCTGTTATCATCTGAAAGTAACAAGAATAGGTGAAAATGTGCCATTCTTAGCGCATGCAAATTTTTTTATCTTTTATGATAGGTGCATTTTGTATCAACCAAAATGCAGCTGAAGGGCCAAGGAGTGCAACTACCTACTTGATTTCACTGTATCTATGATATCAACTTCATAAATGCAAATTGAAGGTCCAATATGTAAATTTGTTCATTTTCGTCAAATGAAGTTCAAGTTCATGCTGATGAACTTCAAGACATGTTTGCTCGTAATTGGGGGCAAGATGAGACACATAAGAAAATAATGTTATTTCTCTCAAGTTAAATACTTTCAACAAAAGTAAAACTGATGCAAACCAATCAAATATGTGTAAGTAGCAAGATTAACATAAATTACTGAAGTTTAACACAATGTGCGGAAAAAAATTGTGGTTAGGTTAACTGGTCAAATGTCTCATCTTGTCCGACTGTGGTGGCAAGGTGAGACAGCCTTGAAAATACTTTGTTTAGTCAATAGAAGTGATTCAATTTTTTCAGGCATGATAAATTGTTTTATTAACTTGGAAAAACACAAGAATAATTTTACATTCAAGACAACACCCATTTTTATCGGAACACACCATGCTGGCAACAGAAAAAGAGTTAAATTTAGTCTGTCAAGTTTTAAAAACACTATACATTTCAATTAGGGAATAGAAAAATCACACTCGAAGTCCGTTATCGACTTTAATGAGCAACAGTTTTCATGATACCAAACAGAACACTTAGTACACTGGATCCAATCTTCGCCAGGAAGAGACTCCAGCCAGCCACCATGGCAAACGAAACACTTATAGTCAGAGCTTGTTTTCTTTTTTGTTTTCCCTTTTCTTGTTTTCTCGCAATCTTCTTTGATGCTGTTGGTTTCCTTTTACCACCCTATACTTGCTTCTGTTTACTTTTCTTTTCTGCCTCTTGGAGACTCCTTTTGTAGGGGGAGCTTGTTATTATTTGAGACTCCTCACTCCGCTTTTTTCCTTATATTGCTACAATTTTAGGAACCGACAAAATCTTGTCGAATGATAGCTCAAGCTCAGGATCAGAGGTACTTGCAGTTGATGTTATTACAAATAAGTCTAGTGATTCATTGGATGGACCAGGAGTTGGTTCCATTGTTGTGGCGTGGTGTTGATTCTGGGTAGCTTCTATTCGTTGATTAGATGGACCAGAAATGGGTTCCATTGTGGCAGCTCGATCTTTCGTAGAACCAGCTTCTCTTGGGTCCTGCAGGTATTCTGAACCAGGAATGTTGCCAAAGTTGAATGGGTGAATACCTGTTGTCTTGAACCCTGACACTGCATTTTCAACTGTTGCCGATTTGAGATAGCCCTCACTGAAGAGTTCCCCTAGCTTATCCACTGTAATTCTTCTGGCAGGGTGTTTACGCAGCCAAGAGTTGCAAGCAACATTGAAACCTGACTCCATACCTTTAAAAAAGCTTGGGTCCAAAGGCTGAAGCTTGTGTGAGGTATGTCGCGGCAATGACAGCAAAAAAGCGGCAATGACCATTTTCTTTTGCATAACCAATTAGCTGGGTATTTTTGGTGTGCGACTTGTGACCATCCAAAGTCAGAAGCACTTTTGATTCTTTGCTGCATTTTGTATGCTTTACAAAATGCTTTAAGAACTTTAAGAAAAGATCTGTGTCAACCCAGCCTGTCGGAAACACCACCAATTGTCCCAGGTGGGGCACGCTCAATCAACTCAGGATGGACGCACTTCCTCTTGAATATCATGAATGGAGGTGCAAAAGCATCAGTGGCACTAATCGCACAAATAATTGTTGTAGTTTGCCATCTCTCACCACTGGTAACAGATGCCACAACCCGATTTCCTTTCAGTGCTATTACTTTCACAGGCTTGTTCACACATGTTATTTCTGTTTCATCACAGTTAAATATCTGATGTGGCTCAAAATTGTGTGTATCTAATAACTCTTGCAAATTTTTGAAATTGTTCTGAACAAAAGTTTTATTCAGACCAAGTACTCTATTCAGTGCAATGGCCTCTGGTTTCCTCAAAGAGAGTGTTTTCTGCCTTTTTAGAAATCCATTAATAAAGTCCCTTCCTGCCATTTTCTTTTCTTTGTTGAAAGGGTGGTCAAGTTTGTTTTGTTCTGCAAACTCAAAGACAAGTCTCCGAATTTCATTGATGGAAAGGCCATAAAACGATGAATCCATCTGCTTGATATAATCTGCCAGTTGTTTTCTGTTGCTTTTCTGAAAGAACATTTTTGGCTGCAGGAAGAAACTTTATGTGCAGTTGATCCTCTGATATCGACTTTAATTTTCCTTTCACTATCTGGTGCAAAACATCCTTCAGAACAGAAAACACCATTGCTGCTTCCATGGCCTACTTCATTTGAGATTCATCCCAATTTCCTCTCGTTGTTTTCCTGACATAATTTCGTACCATCTAAAACAATATTTATCCTATTAAACTACACAGTAAACAACATATTTAAGAAATGGACAAAAACACAACTTAAATAAATGACTGGCCTAAACTGACATGGATGATGTCGCATCTTGCCCCAACAAACGAAGAGGCACAAAACCTATTTTTAATAAACAACAAATAAAATGGCCACCCAAACAAGCACAGGTAACGTAAAGGTTCAAATTGACATTATTCACCACATAAAAACATATAACAAAGGCAAAAATAGGTCTTTCTAATTAAAAAAAAATTATGTCCTATACCCAAATAAGGAACGATCTGACGTTTTTTGAAAGTGTACTCACCGTTTTGAAATCTTCCTAATCGCAACACACCATCCAAACTCCAACATCATAACACAAAGCCAGCAAGGGGAAAGGAGAAAACACGTGTTTTAATATGATTTAGAGGCCGAGATATCCTAAAGGGAAAGTGTCTTACCTATATAAAAAATCAGGCATAATCGTTGCACTCTGTATGCCACAGGGATCATTTTGGTCACCATATATACATCAAGAATTGGATTCAAGGAAGACATTTTTTGAGCTCACTAAGAATATGAAAAACTTGCTTTGAGAAAATTTAATATAAAGAAAAAAATCAGTTTACAGTTTTCTCAAGCAAACATTCTGATTGAAAACATTCACCCATTTGCAAATAAAACATTGTGGCAAATGTGTAAATAAGCTATCTTACAGTTATTAGTCATTAAGGAGTCCTAATCCATAAGTTTCTACTTCATTGTGCTTGGACTTCTCATCCTTTGACTTTAAAGGGCTTATGCAGCCTAAAGTTACATATAGTTTTTTTTGCTGAAAAGTATAGAATTCAACATGCTTATCAACATGCCGCAGATAGAATGTAACAAGATTTTGTAGTTTTTGAGTTATTCGTTGTCAAAAAAGGGAATTTGGACAAATTTTGTTGAAGAAGTTGACGTCAGAATGATGCGCAATCCCAGACAGCTTGGCGCACCACGGCTAACAAAAACAACAAAGCAGCCAGACTGAAGAACAACGTCAATATGCAACTTAAAATAGGGAAACAAATACCAATAAAGAGTATTAAAAAAGCATTTCATGGTCGATCATGCATTGTTGGGGAACCCAACAGCCCGAGTTGGACCAACACTAAATTCATCTCTCTCCATGGGTCTCGAAACTCTTCTTAAGACCTGGATTGGACCGTAACAACTGAAGAGACAAAACAGTACAATGAACAAAACTCATATGATTCCATAGAATTAATGTTTAACAGTTGCCAACAGTTTATTAAATAACAAATGAACTAACCAATTATCAACATAAGTTTTATTTCCAAAACGGGCGTCCAGCTCTTTCAGAGATAGGCCTTCACAACCCGATTCTTTATCATCACTGCCGTACCCAGCTCTGGGTCTTCTTGCAAGAGGTTCTCCTTCGTGCGAGTTTCGACTATACGAACTAACTACTGAATAGTCTTCGTCTTCTTCGCTATCCTCAAGAAGGCTTCCTCCTTCGTTGTCAGAGGAATTTGTTTTGAACTACTATTTTCGCAATCTGACATTTTGAAAAGATTTTAGCCAGACACTGTTTCAACACACACAGGCCGGGCAGCTCTTCCTCAGAGAACAATAGTTGAAGAACAATAGCTCGGTTCATTCTATCGTATTCACACTGAACCAAAATCTTGAAAGTTTTATTTTTTGCAAAATTTGTTAAAATTTCTGTTTTTAATTGAAAGCAACGAAAATTGACTCATAATGTGAGGAAAATATCGCGCTTTTAGCCAGGGGTGAGATAATTGAAATCGGCGTCATCTAAGTCGAGTTATTAAAGAAACTGTGGCGCGCGGGCCAAATTTTTCCATAATGACCCCTATAAAAAATGATTCGCGTGTCATCAAACTGACGTCACAGCTCTTCAACAGACCTCGGTGCGTTTGAGCTTGAAAAAAACATACTGATACTCGTCAGAAAACACTCAAAATAGGTTCATAGTGATACTCAGATCTTTTTCTCTCCATTTCCGTAAAAAAATCGATATGTCATTTCAGGCTGCATAAGCCCTTTAAATCCTTTCTTCGTTTTTTCCTGCTCCAGATGATGACTTTTCTGCCCTTTCAATTCTCTGTCTGTCTTTGTCCTTTGAATGTTTAATAAAATTGCTTCCATGCCCATGAGTCTGAATAATAAAAGTTTTAATGTGGACCCCATCAAATATTGACAGGCTGGCATGGGATCCTGTGTCTTTTGTCTGGCATATCGTTTTAGGCTGCGTTTACACAGGACCGGTTTGGAACAGTACCAAAATGAGTACGATTAAGCCTTTCGTTTACACCGGAACTGTCGGAACCGTTCCAAATGGGACTGCTAGCCGTACCCAAATGGGATCGGTTATAAAAAAGTTCCATTTGGAACCATTTCATGGAACCGTTCCAAACTGCTCTTGTAAACTGGTGGAACGGTTCCAAAATGAGTCAGATAGGAAATGAGGCATAAAATCTCGTTACGAGGCATCGTTACTAAAAGACGGAACAGCCCAGAACAACCCAGAACAACCCAGAACAAGCCAGAACAACCCAGAGCAAGCCAAGAACAAGCAGAACAACCCAAGAACAAGCCAGGAACAGGCTGAACAACCCGAGAACAAACCAGAACAAGGAGACAGTTTAGATTCTTATGTTATTCAGAGAGATTAAACTAATTTTATCACTGAATTTGATCCATTCTCGGTTGGTAAAGAGTTTGTTTTCTCTCTTGTGAAAGAATATGACAACTCCCAAGAGAGCAATTTCTTTGGGACAGGAATTCCATATGATAAACCTCTACGGGGGAATTTCTAGATAGGAATTTAGTTCCATTTTTCTATTCACAAAGAACTCATTACCTACATTGTCATTGTTGTGATTACGTCACTACCATTATCTACCCCCGGATTGTTGTTGTAGTTGTGTACCCGATTTGAGTTAGTTATGTTTGGTTAGAGTACGAACTGGCGTGTCTTTCTTGATCGTATCTTTCCACATACTCGACAAGCAGGCAGGTTACAACACTGGCGACGAGAATGGCTAGTAGTATCATCACACAGCTTCCACTTTTTGATCCAGATGCGACGATTGGTGCTAGTTTTGCACCACGATGGAAAACGTGGATTTCCGACTGCAACACATACTTGGTCCCAAACGCCATCGACAACAAGAAACGTAAACGCGCCTTATTGCTATACCTCACTGGACCTCGTGTAAGAGAGATTTTTCGACATCTATCCGAAACAGGGGCGGACGATGACTTTGATAGAGCACTGACAAAGTTGAACGATTACTTTGAACTTCAACGAAACCGTTTATACGAGGTCTAAAAGTTTCGTCAGGCCTTTCAAGACCCAAGCGAAACAATTATCAGTACCACACACTTTTACGTGGCCTTGCAGATAGTTGTGAATTTTCGGATGTGGAATTTGAACTTATTCTGCAAATAGTTTTACACGGAACATCAAGTCATCTTCGTGCCTTTTAAAAGTGACCTTTTATTAGCTGGGCGCCAAGAAGAAATGAGCAAATTTCAAGCTTCAAACATTGAAAACAAAACACGAGATTCCAACCCCACCGTAAACTTTGTGCGAAAGAAGGGTAAACAAGAGACAAAACTTCCCAAGAAAACCCCTCAAACCTGCAGAAACTGTGGAGGAGAATGGCCCCCCACAAACACAGCCTGCCCTGCAAAAGGAAAAACTTGCCGAGCTTGTGGCAAATCGAACCACTTTGCAAACCAATGTCGATCAAACAAAAAGCCAAAACCTAGAGGAAGTTACGTGAAGCCCTTCAATGTGGACAATAGCAACGATTCAGAAAGCAATCTAGGGTATTGTTATGCGGTTGGAACAGAGACGAAGAAACACCCAAAAGCAAACATTCTTGTCAATGGATTTACTTTGCGTTTTCTGATAAACTGTTAAAATGACCATTTTCCAGACCATTGGTATAAAATCTCCCCTTGATATTCAATTGACTACGTGCACTGATCACCAAATTCTCCTTGAATACCTTTGATCGTCTAGCAACGAACCATGCATGGAAGTTGGGAAGTAGACCATCCCATACCACTTTCAGGCTTGTAAGCTTTGCATCGAAATCGTCTGGATCTGAAGCATCTGCTAGACCAAGTTCTTCGATAAATCCATGCTGGGTCTCATAAATGTCTGCCATAATTCATCTGATCGTCCTCACATTAGCTCCCTTCTCTTTCAGGTGTCTCTCTCTCGTCCGCTTTTTACAAATGTTCTGTGCAATAAAGTCTTTCTGCGCTCCTGAAAATGTCAGTCAGACCATTACCAACGGCATTGTCAAGGTCGTGACCCATTTTCTTTATCAGAAGGAGTTCAGGTTTTTCATTGATCATTTCAGCTGCAAAGCGTCTAAAACGAAATTAAAGTATGAATAAGTAAAGTGTTGTAAAAATGTAAAAATTTATTCACTAGGTATATATTTAGAGAGAAAACCGGAATTAGTAACATCGAGTACACAGGTAAATAGCAAAATATTGTAACAAACCGCAAAGTCAAAGGTGGTTGAGGGGGTTATATGGTAATCACTCCAAACCTCTTTTCAGAGATTTTAGGATTTCCAGAATTTAAGAAAGCTACAGAAAATTCAATGTCCACAAAAATTCTGCAATGCTGTCAGGGACGCCAGATAGTGGGGGGGGGGGCGATATCAATTTTTTTCTATTCAGTTTGTTATTCAAAAATGCACTAAAATTTATCGATCGCAAAAGTTTTTGTCATGAGAATTTGCAGAAAAAAACATAATTCGCGAAAATTTATGCTCTCAATTTCGCACTTTTTTCTCCTTGCAAAACTTTCTGCCTACGAAGATTAAACTCAGCTTCATATGTGTTTATGGTCATTGGTATAGTCATTTTGTGTAGCACCCAAAAAACCCAGGAAACGTCTTTTTTTGGCGAAAGTTTTGCCTAAAAAATAATTTCCTCTTTTTTACCTTTAAAATGCCACCCCTTCCCGAGACCCGAAATACACATAAAAGCCAAAAAAATTATAAAAGCCGGATTTTTAGAATTATGAATAGATTATGCCGTCATCTTTTGAGAGGCTTCTTGTCAGAAACATCCACAGATCAGAAACATAAGGCGTTGCACAACATTTTAAACGTGTTAGCGAGCTTACCAATATTATCAATTTTACCGATTTTAGTCTTCCATTTAGTATCGATTTCATGTAAGTTTTGTCATTTTTTATTGCGAGTACGCACTGAAAAAAACAATAAATAGACAAAATATAAACTGGTGGTACCTGTATACCCCTTGGTTCTTTTTAAAGTGCCACATGTATGGTCCAGGAAAGATGAGATGCTCTCCATTCTCTTTGAGCAGAGCTTCGTAGTTGAATGAGCTGTCTGTCAACCATAACCCCTCAGACAATTCAAAAGTAGTATCTACCATGAAGACACTATTTTCATTGATACAGAAGCGGCCTAAACCTTTCAACAGCTGCTCTGTTGCGTTAAACGAAATGTAATGTTCAGGCAAAAGCACCACACTTCGAATGTTAGACTTATCCATCCGCATTTGCTGAACAAGACCCTCGCATTCAGGGAGGCCAGCAGCAACACGTTGTTTAGGCTCAGCTAGTTTTGCTTTCATGTTGTGCACGAATTTTGGGTTACTTGGCTCCTCCCCAGGCATCTAAAATGGGGAAAGACACACAAATTTTCAGTTTACTACAATTTATTCATTTTTAAGTGCACTTAAAAATAAAGGCAATGATTAAGTGCATACTGCTTTTATGACGTGCCAGGCTTTTGGTGTTTCTTGTTGAATTCACAGACAAAAAAGAACATTCCTACCTTTGCTTCTTTGACTAAATCGCCGTATACTTTTGTACAGGGCAGGTCTTTCTGTAGCAATTCAATTGCCTTCTTTTTTGCTGCTGGATTTTGCCGTATATATCTAGCTGAGTGGGGTCGCTTGGCATTACCGTGTCTTGAAACCAAAAACTTTTCACCTCCATTTTCAGTTCCATCTGTCCAGCGGTATGATATGAAATAGTATGGCATTGGCTCTTTCGAGTCAGCTCGTCTTGCTATTGCAAACATTTGCACAAAGCTCTTGTTGTGTTTGTTTTGTCTATAGTTTCTTGCTAGATGGTAAACCTGAGAGGCAGGCACAAACTTCTTCTCATATTTTGAACCAATTCTTTCATTGATATAGCTAAAATTCACCGTTTTCTTGCCTTGCTGTGATGCACTTCCATCTATTATTTGCAGAAACATAATAAAAACGTTTGGGATTTCCAGTGTTAATGTAGGCACCATTATCATCAGCCCTGGCCCGCTCCATTGGGACAACTTCATGGTTAAAAGTAGACACAAAGTTTGTACGGATACCTGAAGGTCCCTGTTTTCTTTCAAAATCTGACGGATTGCACAGGAGAACATTCAAAATAGCATCAGCAGCATCCACATTTTTATCATTTGTCGTATTGTTCTCATTACTCTGCAAGTGCACGTTTGGTTCCACATTTGGCTCCTCAGCTACCATCTTCTCGTTATCCTGCAAGGGCAGATTGGGTTCTTCAAAGGAAGCTTCATCCAAAAAATTGTCACCCGAGTCATTTTCATCCTGTTGATATAAAAACAAAGAAGTATGTCAACCCTTTTATGCTTCCAAATTCACGCACAAATCTTTCATATTTTCGCGCAGTCTTAAATTTGCACACGCATTAAAGTAGACAGTATGTTGAAAAGGAATTATAGTTCGAAACTTTTCTCTCTACCAAAAGTAACCTTTTTATAAGAATTGGTCTTCATACTCGCTCTCTTTCGTTGAGAAATCTATAATCGAAGCTACGTTCTGAAGAGTGTACTTTTTAAAATTTTCGCTTGCTTCAATCGCTTTTGCCTTTCTCCGATTTAGACCCCTGCCACCTCCACAAAATCCTAGTTATGCTCCACATTATTAATGTACTTTGCTTCTTTCGACTTATTCTTTTACCAGCTTGGTCGAGAAAAATGGAGGTGCAAAATAAATGGGCCACCATATTACCAGATTTTCCCGGCCCTATTTTGGGAGCCACAACATCCCTGTTCTTGGCATCAAATTTTCCATTTCTTGGGATTTCTCTTCATTGGACCAATGGTTTTCAGTGTGTGTGATGTGAAATGCCTTTGGAAAAGTGTGGTCCGGATGAAAACTATCAGTTTTATTTTAAAAAAACCATTGCATAACATACTTTTTCGTTGAATTTATGACGATATTTTGCCTTCACATTATGCACATGTGTGGCTTTCGAGCAACTTTTTTGTGCAGTGTATAGTTAATCTTGCGCAAAAGATATTACAGTGCTAATTTAAATACACCTAAGGTATAAACGGAGACAATCATTTTTGGCAATGCATGAAAAAGTTTTGTAAGTTTGAGAGCATCCAAGGCAATGCACGCTCTGGACGTTAGATCTGGAGGATAAGTATGCATTTGAATAGAACACACCCTATAGGAAATATTGTGGAGAACTTATGTAAAATTAGTTAAAAAGACAAATTTCTCGCCGAGTAATCCATAAAGACATTGACTACAGTAGCAAGACAGTCTGAAAGATCCATGATTTCAGCAGCTTCTGCATATCGTGGCACATCGAAATTAAAGACAATCATTCGTTGTGTCGCAATTTTTCTTTCTCTAGCTGCAGTTTTCACCAAGTGCATGTCTTCAAACACATTGAAAACGTAAGTTTCTGATAAGTACATCAACCTCCTTTGCATATGATATGGCACTTCATCCAAATATTTTGACAGTGACCCATAAGGTGGTCTTGTAAGCTACAAAATAATATTTCTCCATCAATTCAAAATACTTTTCATGTTAGATTTAACTTTTGGGTATATCAGATTTAAATTGTGTGCATGTCAAATGGAGTTCTTGTTAAGGGTAATAACACTCAGCTCAGTGGCATACGCAACCTCCAAATTGTGGTGTGGTCATGGGCATTCCGCAGGAAATTTTGAAAGGCCACCCTCCTCAACATCCCCTAGGTAAAAATTTTATTGCATTTTTGCAAAATCTCAAGGGTTATCTTTTGAAAAATGGGGAGTCCATACCCCCCATTCCCCCTTGCGTATGCCACTGCTCAACCTACCCAGACCTAACCTATACGATACTATACCCTTGCTTTTTATAAGAACTTATAAATTTTTGCAGAGGACAGATGTTGTTATTTTTCTATTGTTCTAAACAATAGGCTAATATCTTCTCTATTGTTCTGTATTAGAAAGTGAGTATCGGTGTTCTTATAGTGTGTTCTTATAAAGAAAAAGAGTGTAACTTGTATGCAGACTGTACGAATAATAATGAGCACAGACCAGAAGGGGCCAGACACCTAAAAATTGTCACAGATGAAAAAGAGAAATTGTCCACAGAGAGGAAAATTTCTTTGAGCTGCGCAATTACTTAACACTGTTAACAGCTAGCAATAATAATTATTATTGCTGCTGCGTAGCGGAACGAAGTGAAGCGGCTGCGCAGCAGCATATAATCGAGTCCTTCTCGAGAAAAAATCTTGTGAAGATGTAAAGATGTATGTGAAGATGTTTGTGTGTTTGTCGGATTCTGGCCTGCGCGTGGCCTTAAATCCTCCTCCGTTTAGCCGCATGCTGGTTTTATTATCAATTCATCAATGGCGATAATCTTTCAGCAACATTGAGAAAACGATATTTGGTTGGCTTATCTGCTGGTTATTAACTTTTATTCGTGGCCAGAATCGAGAAGGCCCAAGAAAGGCCATTTTTATTTCGACAAGAACACAGGTGTTGCTTTCTTGTCGTAGGGATAAGTTTATAAAAATGATGCCTGCAAGCAGAAGATAAAAGCTGTGTTGAAGTATAGTAGGTCTTAAAGTGCCCCTACGGCTTTTTTATATTTGCTAAAAGTATAGAACCGAATGCGCTGATTCTGATACCGTTTATATTTTTTTGATCTGATAAGTAGTTGTTGAGTTACGAGAGATTGCGTTCACACTTTCGTGTCTCACTTTTAGGACTGGGTCCATCCCACTATGACATCATAGTGGGAACCCTGTAGTCAGTGGCGGCGGGCGTAGGCCTACATTCAGTATAATAGATAATGTTGTTTGCGCTTTGTCTTGTCTCGTTATGTGTATTCGTGGGTATTTGTACAACTTTGGTGATCAGAATTGAATAGAAAATTTCCATAAATTAAACATCCTTAGTCGGATAGTAGTTCATGACAGTAGGGATTGCAGTGCCGAGGAATGCGAAGATGGCGAGGGGATAGGATTGGTCGTATCGTAGAGTAAAGCAGACCGATGATAGTGATACCGATGAAGGAGAACCTGATGGATTTGATCCTATTTGGCTGAGAACTCTTTTGCTGAAAGCTATGAAAGAAATGTGAGCGAGAAAAGAAATGTCGAAAGAGAACTTTCTGGGCAATTAACTGGAACTATCATGTTTCTGTTGTGTTCTGATGAAGTAAAAGTGTATCAAAGTTCTATACGTAATATGATTTAGGCCATGGCCATATCCATCCGTGTCGGTCAACCTTTGAGGTTGAAGAAACTTGAAACGATTCGATTTTCATTAGATACAGCAAGTGTAGAAAATGTGCAACACAATTCCTTATTACTACACATGAATTTCGTTACTGCACCGAAATTGATTGTTGCATGCTGGCATTTTCTAACTGCGAAGTTTAGAATTTCGTCCGTCGTTGCGAATTGATGAAATCTATCCATTTCCTTCTCGTTACAGCTTCAGGGCGATCGTCCTGATAAAGCTGAATCCTGTGAAGCTCTACAAATCTTGATTTCAGGTCTTGTCAAATATCTGTGATCATGTTTTTGATCCTATTGAAATCCCGTACTGTTTTAAGATTTCACGGCCTACGCCCGCCGCCACTGAGCACAACGAGCAGCCACTACATGGGAATTTTGTAATTCCTCCCCACAACTGCAAACTCATCACAAGCCTTTCAAATTTCAATGCCATAATGCGCCGACCTGTTTCTAATCATCAAAGTCAAAAAAACAAATATCGAGTCCATAGTATGAGAGAAAATCGACGTCAGATTTGTTGCTTCAGTACGGAAAGAAACGGGTCTCCCACTATGAAGTCATAGTGGGATCGACCCAGTCCTAAAAGTGAGACAAGGAAAATGGCGAAAATGACGAAACATCGACACTTCCACACGTTATAACTCGTGAACTACGCGTCTGATTTAAAAATTATTTTCAGATTTGAAGTCAGGGTACCGATTTTTATTGAATTCACAAATAAAAAAAAAGCCGTAGGGGCACTTTAAAAAACTGTTGTATCATCATTTGCACTATCATTATGTTTCACTGTTTTTTTTTAAGTAATCCCAGTCCAGAATAATCCTGACTTCATATTTCAAATTGTTGATGTACATCTAGTTTAGTTTCGTTTTAATCTGGGTTTTCTACATTTATTCCTCTGTTTTTGGTATTGTTTTGTGTTCATTGTGAAGTCACATCAACAAAGATTTGAATTTTATCTTTGATCTTCAATCTGAGCGTACACCTTCTCTTGATAAAGAATAATTTGCTGAAATCTATTATTATTATTGCTGAAGTTCCAAAATCCAGCTATGAAACGTAAATGTCAATAAGAAATGTCAAATAAAAATGACAACATTCAAACACATCAAATATAGAGAAACGACCTGTTACCGATATAGATGTCTAGGCTTCCAAGTACGCTAAACACCCCCTCTCCATATTTTTTAAAGCACTCATTTCAAAACATATCGTTTAAAACATATGTTGGATGCTTTAGTCCTGGTTACATCACAGCAGCACTCATTTTAACAATGTTAACAGCTAGTTATAAAAATACAACAGCTAAAACTCTAAAAACATTTCGATAAAAATCTTCCTCAGTTTGATTACAATTCTAAAACAGCCATGCATTTCTATAGGCCTAAAGGTTGTTGTTATAAAAAAACGTGTATGTATGTCATCGTTACTAAAAAGCGGAACAACCCGGAACAAGCGGAACAGCCCAAGAACAAGCTAGGAACAAGCGGAACAACCCAAGAACAACCCAAGAACAAGCTGAACAACCCAAGAACAACCCAAGAACAAGCTGAACAATCCAAGAACAAGAGCCAGGAACAACCCCACAACAGGTGGGACAAGCCCTATTTCGATTTGCCGTGTGATTACTGTATTTGGGCCTATGTGATTTGACATGAAGGAAGCGAGGGGTGCATCATATCATGCATGATCATATAAATATCACTTATCAGTTTTTAGAAAAAAATGTGTGGAGATTTTTGAAAACAATGGGATATTTTTGGATTTTTGGGGTGCAATTATTGAAATTGTTGAAACAAACGATTTTGCCTCAGGGAAACGAGGTTTTCCAACGCCCTCACCAAAATTTCACGGGTTTCGCGCGCTTTTTCCGTGCCACGCTGGTGTTCCTCTCACATGTCAGGCACGTCACCACACCCAGGGTGGAATCCATGTAAAGGCTACGCCGGATATAACGCCAAGGAACAATAGAAAAACACGTGATCCATTGTTTTAGTCAAATTCCACGCCGGATATCTCCGGCGTAAGCTACATGGATTCCACCTTGGCACCACACAGTATTTCAAGGCCATTTTAGTGCGTTTGTGCTTCAAATTATTGTTACATGTGAAAGGAAATTGAAAGGAAATTTCACAATATTTGGAAGAACAACCCAACAACATTGTTCTTGGGTTGTTCCGCTTGTTCTTGGGTTGGTCTTGGCTTGCTCAGCCTGTTCTTGGGTTGTTCTTGGCTTGTTCAGCCGTTCTTGGGTTGTTCCGCTTGTTCCTGGCTTGTTCTTGGGTTGTTCTGCTTGTTCCTGGCTTGTTCCAGGTTGTTCCGCTTTTTAGTAACGACGGTATGTATGTAGGCCTACCCTATAAAAGAAAAAAAATTGTAGGCCTAAGGTTATTATTGGGTAGGCCTACCCTAATTTAGTGGGCAGTGGGCCTAAAAACCAGGTAACCTAACCTTTAGGCATACGCCTACTGAACAATAATTAATTAACAATCATGCAACCATACAACACTTGCTTGGGTCTTCAAGTCCTTCAGCAAAATTTCCATCTTGACTGCCAATCTTTCTAACCAGGTCAGGTCTGAGTTTCCTTTGACGTGCAGTACAAGAGATAAAGCACCCAAAAAGCTTCTTGATTAACAACACGCCACAAAAGCTGTTGTCGCTATTATGCCGCTCCCTCCCCCGATTACAACAATCAGTCCGATACTCCAACTTTGGTCACATGATCCTACTGTTGGGACATTTTGTTAATCTCTCTGAATAACATAAGAATCTAAACTGCTCCTTGTTTGTTCTGGGTTGTTCTGGCTTGTTCTGGGTTGTTCCGTCTTTTAGTAACAACGCATTACGAGGCTATTTCATAATTGACCGTCCCTCTTATAGAATATAGAAAGGTTGCTAATGCCTTTAGGGACTGTTTATATGGAGCCGAGTTTCTCGGCTTCCCGAGTAACTCGGCAAGGTGGGATGAAAATTGAATCCGGTTTATATGTTGACACTTCGACACTTCGAGTTCCTGTGATGACAGCTTTTGAAAAGCCCTGACGAATCAACCTAACTTTTTCTTGCACCTTGTTATACCCTGTAGTTTACTGTTTCTGCTCTTGTTTCATATTCTTGTTATATTCTTTTATTTCTGCCTCGGTATATTCTCCACTTCTCTGTTGTGTGACGTTAAAGTGCCTCTACACCTTACTTTTTTATTCGTTATATCGATAAAACTTTCTTCGCTGATTTTAGATCCGAAAATATTTTTTAAATCTGACTTCTAGTTAACGAGTTATAACGTGGGGAAGTGTCGATGTTTCTGTTAGATACAATAGGGAGTTTAAGCAACCACAACGCTAACGTAAACGTTAACGTTAGCTCCCAAATTTTCCGCATTGCGCAAGCGCAAAGGGACATCCCCAATTCTGCTAACGTTTTAGGCAGCAATCTGTGTCCTTAGGTCAGCATCCGTAACGTTTTGTCAAAACGTTAACTTCTTTTTGCATTTTCTGTTTGGAAAAATTGTTTATTGTATTTATATGGATTCTCAGGCAACTGTGTCGACCTTATAGAAGGCTAGTAGATAAATTATATGGTATTAAACTGCTGCTTTTTTTGTTTAAATCGTAAAAATACATGCGTTCAATTTTAGCTAAAATTTAGGCCAAAAACTCATCAACAGCGATGGCAGTATTAATGTCATATATTTGAGATATTTGGTTATAATTTTCATTTGAGTTGCTAAGAATGACTAACAAATGTGAATTTATTCAATGAAGACATTTAAGTGGTTGAGAAACCTTGGTTATTCATTGCTCAGAGAAGTTTTGACTTCAGTGTTTTACGGCTTTAAAATGCGGGAAGCGTGGAAGCGGGAGGGAAGTGTAAACAATTTCTGAAAACGTTAGCAGCTAACGTTAACGTTAACGTTTAGGTTGCGCGTGCTTAAACTCCCTAATATCATAAAGAGACGGTGACTTCTGGTTTCTATTAGAACAGCAAGCGAATGAGAGCGGAAACCTAATACAGGGATTATGTCCTAGCAAAACGGGGGGTACGTTCCTAACATTTCTCCCCCTCTAACAAAACTGGAATTACAATACAAACAAAATAATTAAAAGTAGCGTTCCCTAATCAGCGAAAGCGTCCCGAGGAATAGCTCCTGGGAATTGTCTTGCTTGTCTATTTCGCATCGGGTAATGTCTCCGTAAAGTTATGTCTATCATTTCGGGTTCTGAATCAACGCTGTCATCTTCATCTACTTCGAAATCACTTTCCGAGGACGAACTCGTGTCCGAAGAAATCGCACTGTGGTTTCCTAGATCTTGCGGATCGAGGGAATGCTCTGATAGTTCGGCGGAAGATTCATCATCATTAACGACGACAGGCAATAAACGATCATGGTGAACAACTTTCGTTTCGTTATTTCGATTTCTAATCTTAAAGTTTACTCCATTCGGTAACTGTTGTAGGATAGTCCACGGGCCGTTCCTTCGAGGCGCTAACTTTCGATTCTCACCCGTCTTGTAATGCTTAGTTTTAAGCCACACTTTCTGTCCTTCTCTGTAATCGATAACACGAGTATTGCGATTGTAGTGTTTTTGCATAGAGAGTTTGCTTAATTCCAACGTTTCCATTACTTGATTATAAATGTTGTTTAACGAAGATGAAACGGTGTGCTCATAAGCACCTGCTGAGGGAGGCTCTTCGAATTCGTCTTTCGACAGGTCTTGGAAAACAATATCTTGAGGCAAGGTAGCTGATCGTCCGAATACTACGTTATAAGGAACGCATTTCGTTGCTTTACTTAGGCTGGTATTTAATGCAAACACTAAACTCGGTAAAAGTTTTCTCCATTGTGACTGTGGAAGGCGACGATGAAGCAACACAGCTCGAAGCATTTCTTTGACAGTACGAATGTTGCGTTCGGCGAAGCCGTTGCCTTGACTGTGGTAGGCGGATGAACGTCTCTTTTCAATTCCTAACGTGTCGCAGATCTCCCGCATGAGCTGTCCATCAACATTTGAGCCTTGATCGGAAAGTAGGTGGTAAGGTGTACCATGGATATAAATCCAATGGTTTAACAGCGCTTCAACTATAACTGGAGCTGTCTGATCCTTCAACGGAACAGCGGTAATATACTTAGAAAAAACGTCGCCAATGAGTAAAATATATTGATAAGCTCTATTGTCTTTCGGCAAATATGCGATATCTATCGAAATAAATTGCATAGGTGCATTCGGAATATACATTTTAACGATAGGGGCTTTAGGAGGCCGAGTGTCACATTTTGTTCTTTGACATGTGTCACAAGCCAACACGAATGACTTGATATTGCTGTACATATTTGGCCAGTAAAAGCGGTCCTTCAATAATGAATATAGTTTGTTCGTTCCAAAATGCGCGATATCGTGGTACTCACGCACAATTAATTTCTTCAAGGATGGTGGAATTATGGGACGTCCCGATTTAGTCAATAACCCATTTTCGATACGAAGTTGTTGTTGAATTCTTTTCAAACGACCCTTGGGTATTCTAGAATTATTGATAACGTGCTGAGAGGCGTTTTGAATTAGTGTGTCTGTAGATTGTTCCGCCCGGAGTTGAGTCTGAAAATTATCATTGTCTGTGAACATTGCGTAGATTTTGTGCTCGAAATCAGAGTTTGGTTGAACGGCAGAGGCACCGCTGGTTCGCGATAAGGCGTCAGCTTTCACATTGTCTTTGCCTCGTACATACTTTATTTCATAATCATACTCTTCTAGTTCAGACAACCAGCGTCCTATTTTGCCACGGGGGTTCTTTTGTTCTCTAAGGTGGGTCAATGGATTGTGATCAGAATTCAAAATAAATTTTGCTCCAGCAAGGTATACGTGCCAATGCCTTACTGCGGTGACGAGAGCATATGCTTCCTTGTCTGTTGCCGACCAATTACGTTGAGATTTCTGAAGAGCTGTAGAGAAATAGGCTACGGGGTGGGGTTGATTGTCAGGTCCAGTTTGAGAAAGAACACCACCGACTGCGAGGTCACTTGCATCAACTTCTATAACAAAGGGTTGGTTAAGGTTCGGGAATTGTAAAACGGGCTCTGATAACAGTTGCTCTTTCAACTGGTTGAAGGCATTTTCACAGACATCAGACCATTTAAAAACCACTGTGTCACTGGTAAGACTGTTTAAAGGTTGGCTGATTGTGGCAAAACCCGGAATAAAAGCGCGATAAAATCCCGCAAGACCCAAAAATCTTTTTAATTGTTTCTTTGTGAGTGGCCTTTCATAAGAACAAATTGCATCGGTTAAGCGTGTTTGAGGTTGAATGCCGTTTTTTGATAGTTCAAATCCGAGAAAGTCGACTTTGTGGCTGGCAAAAACGCATTTGGATATCTTTAGAGATATACCAGAAGATCGTAGTCTGTGAAAAACTTGTTCAATATCTGTGCATTTTGTCTAAGACATCCCTGATATGGGGCAGCGGATATGAATCTTTTTTCGTGATATCATTCAGGCCCCGAAAATCACACACGAAACGCATTGAGCCGTCTTTTTTCTTTACGAGTATGACGGGAGCATTCCAGGGTGAGGAAGAAGGCCGAATTATATCATTTTTTAGCATTTCGGATATTTGCTGTTCAGTTTCCTTGTACCAAGCGTGCGGGATACTGTAAGGTCTGCGATTTACAGGCGGCACATCATCTGTGATGATACGGTGTTGCATATTTGAAACAAGAGTTGGTTTCTTTGGGTTTTGTGCAAAGATGTCCGTAAAGTTGGAAATTAGAGACGAAATCGCAGATTTGCTGTCATCGGGTAGGTGTTCCCCATATACTATATTATCGTTAAGATTTATGGAGCTCTCCTGGCCGATTTGATGGACAGATACTGGTGTGTCTTCCACTGCAATGACGGACCCAACATGTTTGTGAGCAGGCAATGATATTGGCTTGTCACTGGTGTTTAACAGGGATATCTGAAATATGCCATCAATGTTCGGAATTATCCTGCATCGAGTTGCGTACAAACTACTTGAAAGTGGGAGTGATTTCGGTTCGAAATCTGCAGTGATCAAGGACAATGACTTACTGCATTCCACATTTACAATAGTTTCGGATCGAGGTTGCAAAATTGCTGGATTTACCACCTCAACGGAAGTGTGGTTTCCTATTGTTAGACAGTCATGCCAGTCTGGGCCTAGCTTGATGCCGTGTTTTGAAAAATCGAATTTGACAGTGGTGAAATTCGAGAGAAAATCTCTACCTAAGATGATGTTACAGTAGGTTTTTGGTATCTACAATAGGGGACAAAAGTCCATGGGACACCTGAAAATTTCATCCCATAATGCTGTGCTTCTGCACACTTTGTTCTCTGTGAGCAGAATGCGACCCCCCACTCCCCCCAAAACAATGTTGTCTTGTGCACCAGTCCTTTCTTGTCGTCGGGCCAAAAGAATTTCGGCGATATTGAAAAACACCGCCTCTACAAACAACATTGTTATGGGGGGGAGGGGGATGAAGTATGCGTGTAAAACTTGCTAAAATCCTAGGTGTCCCACGACTTTTGTCCCCTATTGTAGCACTTTCATGTTTTGGGAAATAGTTTTGCTGTATTTCGTAGAGATATTGACATCAACTGTTCCTGAAATATTCATATTATTGCCTGAAGCATCAATGATCATAGGTTTCGATTCTTTGAAATTTGTATGCAGTCCCAATGTTTGCAAACTGCCAATATCTATCAATGAGCATGTCGCCCCCGTGTCTATTAATGCATTAGTGTTAGAGACAAAGTGTTAGGGCAACCAATGATGGACCTATGTTGACAGTTTTGAGATATTGACCTTGCTGTTTTGCTTACTGTAATCCTTAATTGTTGACTTTTTATATTTTGTGATTTCCGCTGAATTAGTTGATTAAGACTTGATTATTATATTGAGAGTTAGTTGGAGATTTAGAGATTGTGTTACGGTTGCTTTAAAAGTTGTTTTATGAATTCATTGTTTGGTTGTTTATTGAGAGACGTTTAACTGTCGAAGAGTGTTATCTGCCTGTAAGGTCTAGAAGAAAGAAGCCATATAAAGAAGAGAAGATCAAGGAGACTGTAAGTCCATTGTGTTTTATCATTGTTCTAAAAGAGTGCGCGCTGTTAGGAATTTGTGTTTTAAAATACTGGTGACCACGACGTGATCCGAAGAGTTTATCGTACTGATTTAGAAGAAAAGAAGGGAATCAGATATTCCACTATCGCAAGATCTGTAGCTCTAAGCTGCGTGAACTTTAGAGTCGTATTGTTTTAATTGTTTTGCGTTTCTGACTTCGAACTTGTTTACGGTTACATATTTCAAAACAAAACAAAATATGGAAAGAACAATTGAGGATTTACAAAATCGACTCGCGGCAATGCAAGCTGCGGTTGAAGGTAATGCCCAGTCGGGACTGTTTAAAACTCCTCATTTTAGTGGACTGCCCCACGAAGATGTAAACGAATGGGTCAAAAAGTTTGATCGTCTTTCTAATTTTAATGGTTGGCGTGGCGCAAAGAAACTGGGTGCCGTGTCCTTAATGCTTACGGGCCCAGCTCTTACTTGGTTTCGAACACTGTCCGATGAAACTACGTCAGATTATGTTGAATTGATAGACGCCTTAAAAGATCGGTTCGGAAATCAAGATTTACAGTTTCTTATCAGACAAGAGCTATATGTTCGAAAGCAGCTTGAACACGAAACACTAGCCAGCTATACCGAGGATATCACAAAAAAGTGCCAGCGTTTAAATATCCGGGAGATAGAAATGATGAACATTTTCATAAATGGTTTGAGCGGTGAAATTAAGAATCACGTAGTTCTCAATCAGCCTACAAGCTTTGCTGAAGCAGAAAATTTGGCCCGCCTTCGTGACGCTGTTTCAAAATCATTTTCGGCATCTTTGCAATCACCCCCGGGGGCACAAGACAAGCGTATCAAGGAGCTTGAAGGCCAAGTCAATCTCTTATTATCATTAGCTGAGCCAAGTAAAAGCGGTCGTCCAGTTAATGCCTTGAATTTTGCTGGCAATTTTGCGGATCCCCCATCCAAAAACTCTCATTTTCAAGACACTATTCGAAATGATCTGACAAATTTCAAATCTGACATGATAGCAGCAGTTGATCAGCGTATTGCCGCCGCCACCTACCATCCTCAACATTCCTCAGGAAACGATTTCTTTCAACAAGCCCAACGAGGGGGCGGTAACTTCAATGGTCGTGGCGGTGGCTACAGAGGTCGAAATATTCGCACTACCGATGGGCGACCCATTTGTTATAATTGCAATCAAGTGGGTCATATATCACGATATTGTAATATGCAAAATTATTCCACTGATGGCCAGATGCAAGGTTTTCGTCCAATGCCCACCTATCCGCCCCCTCGACGAAATTATGCTACCCAGCGGCCCCCAGCGGCATGCGAATCACAACGTCCCAATTATCGTACGCAGGATTTAAACGATCAAGGGCCTTCTCGATGGGGGAACTGAAGGCCCCTGACATCAACCACATTTTCAAAACCCCACTAAATGAACACGATGATTCCGTACTTCAAACAGACAATAAACGTCTTGATTTAACGCCTGCGCATGAACCAGGGATTGCACATACCCAAACTGTTCCGTGCCTTTCGTGTGATACTTTGAATACCGATGACAAGTCAACATCAGGAAACGTGCTGATTTGGGGCACTGTTTTCAGCAATAATGTTAAATTTTTAATAGATACTGGTGCCGCTGTAACAGTCATTAATGCCGAGTTCTATAACTCGATTTTAAAACCGCACAGTGCACAACTATCCCCGAGTGAGGGAATTGAACGTATTCAAACTGCAACCGGAGCCTCTGTGTCTGTCATGGGCTCAGTTTCATTTCCTTTGCACATTTCGGATAAATCGTATCAATGTCGTGCCTCCATTATTCCTGGCCTAGCCTATAATGTCGTCCTGGGTCGTGATTTTCTCCATGAAAACAAAGCCGTGATTGATGTGCATAACCAGTCAATGACTTTCGATCAATCTGATAACATTTCGTTTGCTGGTACAGAACCCCCGTCTTTGTGTTGCTTGGTTATTGTTGATTCCACTCAAATTGTCGAGCCATGTTCCGAGGCCATAATTCCGGCTTTTCTCATCGACAAACCTGAAGGTAATTCATGTGGACTGCTCGAAGGTAATGACTCGTTAGTAACTCGCCATCGTCTCATCGGGGCAGCCTCGGTTTCATCTGTAAGCTCCACTGGACATGTTTCGTTTCGTTTGCTCAACCCATCTGATGAAGCCGTTGTTTTACATAAGGGGACTGAAATAGGGACATTTATGCAGCTGCAACCCCACGCTATTCAATCTTTTCAGCCAGTATCCTCCGTCGATGTGAAGCCATCGATTAACAACAACATTCTTCTTGCTAGTGTCCAATCTCAGCTGCAAGTAGCGAACAGTCCTGATCTTTCAGAGGAAGAAAATATTGCTCTTGCAAAGTTACTGTCGTCTTATGCCGATATTTTTGCTGTGGTGAGTCTTGATTTAGGACACACAAATATTATCGAACATGAAATTGATACTGGCGATGCACGCCCTATTAAGCAGTCTTCTTACAGAGTTTCGCATACTCAGCGTGCTGAAATTGATACTCACATTGAGAATATGTTGCAACAGAACATTATTCAGCCATCCTGCAGTCCCTGGAGTTCTCCCATTGTACTTGTGAAGAAAAAGGACGGCACCACACGATTCTGCGTCCATTACCGTAAGTTGAACGCCGTAACTCGTAAGGATAGTTACCCTTTACCTCGAATTGACGATGCTTTGGATGCCCTGGCTGGTTCACAATACTTTACCACTCTTGACCTACAATCCGGTTATCATCAAGTTGCGATGCATCCAAATGCCCAAGCCAAGACAGCGTTTATCTCTCACGCAGGTTATTATGAATATAGCGTAATGAGCTTTGGTTTGACAAATGCACCTCCTACGTTTCAACGCTTGATGTCTCGTGTTCTTGCTGGCCTAGAGTGGAAGTTGTGTTTAATATATATTGATGATATCATCGTTTTTTCACCGAATTTCACAGCACATTTGCGCCGTCTTTCGCATGTCTTCGATCGCTTACAGCAAGCCAATCTCAAATTGAAGCCTAGTAAATGCCATTTCGCCAAGCATAGTGTGCGATTTCTCGGTTTCGTTGTTTCGCCAAATGGAGTTTCACCTGATCCGGACAAGCTTACCGCTGTCAGCGAATTTCCCGTGCCACGTAACGTGCAAGACATTCGCAGTTTTCTTGGTCTGTGCAACTATTATCGCCGTTTTGTTTGCAATTTTGCTTTTATTGCCTCCCCCTTGAGCCGCCTCACCAGAAAGAATACCGCGTTTGTTTGGAACAACATCTGTCAAACTGCTTTCGATATATTGAAGCGTAACCTTTGTTGCAATCCTGTTTTGGCCTACCCGGACTTCCACGAGCCATTTCATTTGTTTACGGATGCTAGTAGTACGGCTTTGGGCTACGTTTTGGGGCAACGCATCAACAATGTTGAATATGTTGTCTCATACGGTGGTCGCGAGTTAAATAGTGCCGCAACTCGCTATAGTGCTACAGAGCGTGAGGCACTCGCCGTCGTTGCCGGAATTAAGCGTTATCGGCCCTATGTATATGGCTCTAAATTTTACGTTCACACGGACCACAGCAGCCTATCATGGCTTATGAAAATGAAAGATCCCACAGGCCGTCTTACTCGTTGGGCGCTGCTTCTCCAACAGTTCGACTTCGATATCATTTACCGCCCGGGTTCGTCTAATTGCAATGCCGATGCACTCTCTCGCCGTTCTTATACATCTCCACCGGCTTCTGCTTCCGCCGACGTGCTTGCGTTGCCTGTTGTTGCTGTCGAGCACCCCTGCCCTGATCCACCACAACTAGCCGACTTGCAACGTCATGATCGTGATCTTTTTGTCATAATTGAGTATTTAGAGAAGTCTGTTTTGCCCACTGATAATCACCGTGCTCGCTCGATTTTGTTGCTCGCCGATTCTTTTTACCTCACCGAACAAGGTGTTTTGTGTCATTTATGGTCACCCGGGAAACGTCATGTGCAGTCGTTGTGTTCCCAAGTTGTCATTCCTACGAGTCTTCGCCGTGATGTTCTTCTTGCTTGTCATGATGACGTCACCTCCGGTCACCTCAGTACCCTCAAAACCTACGAAAAGATTCGTTCGCGCTACTACTGGCCCGGAATGTTTAAGGATGTCGAGCACTGGTGTCATTCCTGCGTTGACTGCGCTATGAAGAAATCACGCCGTCGCCAGCATCGCGCACCTCTGCTACCCATACCAGTCGAAGGAGCTTTCGACAGAGTTGCAATGGACATCTTGGGTCCTTTTCCCGTGACGCATTCTGGCAATCGCTATGTCATTATTTTTTCCGATTACTACACTCGTTGGCCCGAGGCTTTTGCTATTCCGTCTACCAAAGCTGTCCGT
Organism: Sanderia malayensis; assembly: GCA_013076295.1. NCBI lineage: Eukaryota > Metazoa > Cnidaria > Scyphozoa > Semaeostomeae > Pelagiidae > Sanderia > Sanderia malayensis. The sequence goes on along the minus strand of RQOL01000699.1, from coordinate 5,627,500 downwards.
ATTGCTGATTTGCTGGTCAACGAAATCCTCGCCCGCCATGGCGCTCCGAAAACTCTACTCTCGGATCGCGGTGCAAATTTCTTGTCGTCCATCGTGAAGGAAGTTTGTAAATTGATCAATACGCGTCAGATCCATACTACCTCTTACCATCCCCAAACCGACGGGTTGGTAGAACGTTTCAATGGCACTCTTGCGGATGTGCTGTCCATGTATGTTAACGCGAATCAGAAGGATTGGGATCGGCATCTTTCACTTGTTCTCTTCGCTTATCGTGTCTCTGTTCATGCTACCACGAATGAAACGCCATTTTATTTATGATACGGTCGTGAGCCTCGGTTACCACTTGATGTGGCATTACTCCCTCCTTCAAATCTCTCCACGTCAATTGTCGCCCATCGTTCCCGCGTTGTGCAGAATCTTGAAAATGCTCGTCGCATTGTGCAGTCTAACACCGAGTTGGCTCAACTTCGCATGAAACAGCAGTACGATAAACATGCTGCTCCTGTGCCATTTGTTGTCGGTTCAAGAGTCTGGGTATACACGCCAAAGCAGCGGAAAGGCCTGTCCAAGAAGCTTGCTCACAATTACCATGGCCCATACCGCATTGTTGAACAGCTTTCTCCCGTACATTTTAAGCTCCGCACAGTTGATAACCGCCCGGTCAGTGTTCCTGTTCACGTGAATCGCATGAGGCCATACATCGATCCTGCTTCTCGTCCCATCTCCGCTCCATCGTCGCAAGACACCACACCGGATTTAGTCGACAACGATCTACCCGCCGATAGTTTTGTCCCAGATGCACTGCCTATTTTGTTACCGGATACGCCTTCGATTGACACTGAACCAACGATCACGCGCCCAGAAGATGTCCACACCCCACAAACTATTGTCCCTGTTTGACCTTCTCCGAGCCAGGAGGCTCGTTTTGAAAAAGAGGGGGGTGATGTTAGAGACAAAGTGTTAGGGCAACCAATGATGGACCTATGTTGACAGTTTTGAGATATTGACCTTGCTGTTTTGCTTACTGTAGTCCTTAATTGTTGACTTTTTATATTTTGTGATTTCCGCTGAATTAGTTGATTAAGACTTGATTATTATATTGAGAGTTAGTTGGAGATTTAGAGATTGTGTTACGGTTGCTTTAAAAGTTGTTTTATGAATTCATTGTTTGGTTGTTTATTGAGAGACGTTTAACTGTCGAAGAGTGTTATCTGCCTGTAAGGTCTAGAAGAAAGAAGCCATATAAAGAAGAGAAAATCAAGGAGACTGTAAGTCCATTGTGTTTTATCATTGTTCTAAAAGAGTGCGCGCTGTTAGGAATTTGTGTTTTAACATTAGTATCGCTGTTTCCAAATCTAAGGTTTAAAATAGCAGAGAATTTTTCTCCACTTGTTTCGACGATTTGTTTTGTATCACATAGTCATTGATTATAATTCGGGCAGGCCGAATTCCAAGCGTCGTGTCCTTTATTGCCACATGCCTGACAATATCTGGTGGGGCATTCCCTGAAGAAATGATCGGAGCTTTGACAAGCCCGACATTTGCGGACTTGTGTGGTGTTACGACTGTACCCCCGGCTATATCCACCACGAGACGATCTTCCATGGCTTTGGTTCCTGTTAGCTCCCGTGCGACCTCGGTTGAATCGAGTGTTGACATAATTGACATGTGAGACTGGGGATTCCCCTTCTGGGTTACTGAGAGAAAATTCTTTGATCTTTTCAACGACTTGTGCGGTGATCGAATCAACTAGTGTGTCTGTATTTACAGCGTTGACAGACATGTTGGAAACACGAGAACTTGAAACAAAAGATTCAACCCCAGCCAGTTCTAATCGAGTAGTTTCTGTTGACAGTTTATTGATATCAGACGTGGAAAATTCTGGCAAGGATTTCAAGGCGATTTGCATGTTTGGGCTAAGACCCTTAATGTAATAATCCTTTGAAATTGTGCTGCGTGTGTTTTCGTCGAATTGGGGGTAGGCCAACTTTACTAATTCTTGAACTTTGTACGCAAATGTTTGCGCTGATTCGTCTTGTTTGCGACTACGAGTACTCAATTCGTGAATAGCCACTTCTCTATCTTGGTTTCCTCGTTCAAATTCTTTTAATAACTCAGCCTTGATCGTACTGAAATCTTTTTTGTCTGCGTCTGAAAGTGTCATGTACACGTCGAAGGCTCGTCCCTCCAAGCGACTAGCCAAATTTTGAGCGGCCTTCTCATCTTCATATCCTTTCAGCGAAGAATGTATACAAACTTTTTCTAGAAAAACTTTAACGTCGCCATTTCCATCAAAACTTTTAATTTTGGATTCCATTTTGGGCATTCGCTTGCTGTAATGTTAGATACAATATCATAAAGAGGCGGTGACTTCTGGTTTCTATTAGAACAGCAAGCGAACGAGAGCGGAAACCTAATACAGGGATTATGTACTAGCAAAACGGGGGGTACGTTCCTAACATTTCGCCATTTTTGCCATTTTTTTGGTTAACTTTTAGGACTGGGTCGAGTCAACTATGACATTATAGTTGAGCCCCTTTTTTTCCCCGTACTGAAGCAACAAATCTGACTTCGATTTTCTCTCACACGATGGGCTCGATATTTGTTTTTTTTGACTTTGATGATAAGAAACAGGTCGGCGCATTATGACATTGAAATTTGAAAGGCTTGCGATGAGTTTGTAGCTGTGGGGAGGAATTACAAATTTCCCATTTAGTGGCTGCTCGTTATGCTCAGTGGCAGCGGGCGTATGCCGCAAAGAGATGCTGCTTGTGCTGACGACTGGGCTATGTCGTGTGTGTGTTCGTTGGTATTTGCGCAATTCGGTGATCAGAATATATTAATTGAAGAAAAAAGTTTTCATTATTGTAATATGTCTTCGTCGGATAGTAGTTATAACACCGAAGTTAGTGTTCACAGTGCTGAGGAATACGAAGATGGCGAGGATGTGATTGATCGTGGACTCGCTGATGATAGTGATACCGACGAAGCAGGGCCTGACAGATTTGATCCTGTGGCTAAGAACTCGTTCACTGAAAGATATGAAAGAGATGTGACCGAGAAGAGAAATGTTGAGAGAGGCCTTTCTAGGCGCTTCCACGGGTCTGAACCATTATCTTAATGGTGCGTATGTAGTGAATTGAAAATGTATCAAAATTCAGATACGTTATAATTTAGGCCAAGCCAGTGTGGGCCTGGGCCTAAACCTTTGTTGTTGAACAAACTTGAAACAATTTGCTTTTCATTAGGTGCAAATGTGGAAAATGTGCAACACAATTCCTTTTTAATGCACTTGAATGTTGTTGTTGCACCGAAATTGATGGTTGCATGTTGGCATTTTCTAACTGCGAAGTTATTGAGGAGGTTGGACAAATCCAGTGTGTCACAGAACACCCTGGTTTTGCACCAATCTGTCTCAATAAATTTGCAGTTAGACTGTCAACTGCAAAATATAAGAATAGAGAGGGGAGAAGGTACACTCGCACAGGATTTGAGAATCAGTAAGTAGAAAAACCTTTATAGTTCTGCTGTTTGATATATTTGAATGATGCATCCACAGCAATATATATACAGCATCTGCGAATTGTTGCAGGTTCTTGCGCAATATCTCATACAGAGACTTTACAGCTCTCATTCATGGATGCCTCGGAAGAAACAACCGAATTCCTTTGCGTGCTTGTGCTTATAATTTAATAAGACGGGCATTCCCAGTTACGACAGGCCAAGCCAGAGGATTTGTCGATGAGCCACACTCTGACTGATGAACAGTAAGTAGATTCCTGAAAAATAATGTAAATATTACTGCACCAGACTTTTCTTAATTTATTGTTCACGTTATTCGTATTATTTCTTACAGACTTACATGGACTATTTATTTTTGGGACAATCTGCAACATTGAGCCCCTCCCAGGGGTTTTAGGGAGCAAGGGAGATTGCTCAATTATTTTTAGGGAGACGGGGAGATCGCCAAATTATTTTCAGGGAGCTGGGAGCCTAGCTTTACATTTTAGGGATCAGGGAGATCCCGTTTTTTATTTCTTTGTTGTCACTGATTTGCCTGCAAATACTGAAGTCTCTCCGCGATATTAAAAATAATATCCTAGATCGCTTTGATCCAAAACTCGCGGACAATTTCAATATCAAAAGTGTCCTGACGCTTGTTGTGGAGAATATATTCTCAGAGATGAGAAGTGGTGCAACCGACATGCCCATGCAACTTGAGTTCGATTATCGGCTAAGCAGGGCCATCAAAGAAAGATTGAAGCGACAGTGCGCTACACCATTTGCATATTTTACTGCCCCGAAGTCCTTCTACCCTCACACCTTCACGTCGACAAATTATAAAGATCTCCCAAAGCTGCGCCCACCAAAGCCTCGAGCACTGTCGGCAAGGCAGGTCAACGAGATGAGGAACTGGAGAGCTATGTATGGCCAAAGTGTCCCCCAGAAAAAGGTGCGAAATATGACAAAAAAGGACAACCCTGGTACCCTGCCAATCAATCTATATGCAGCTAACTCTCCCCCTGTTGAGCCACTCGATTTTTCAGTTCTAAGTCAAGCGCCAGCTGTTGGAACGCCGCAGACGAACAGTCGACCAGAAACGCTATATGAGCAAGGCCAGTTTGTCTGTGTACGGGGCACTCGAAATGTCTTGTTCGTTATAGCCTCCCTTCAAGAGGATGCACTTGTTGGCGGAAAGAGGGTGAGAGCTAGTGTGTACAGCCAGGATCCCTTTAATCCCATTATATTTACAGAAAATGCAGAGAAATCTGTTGAAGTCATTAACATCTTGTGCGTTATAACTAATTGTCATTTAAAAAATGGCACGTTAGAACTTGAGGAGGGAGATCTTATCATCCTTCTTGAACAACTACAAACTACAAACGAACTGATCACTGTCACGGAGGCAGCTGATTTGTCTGCCGAAGATGCAAACGCTGATAGTGAGCAACCGCGAACAAGGAGTTCAAGGGAAAGAAAGAGGCGATTTGAAGAAGACTTCTACTATTATGAATAACTTGTTTCGTACCCCAAAATAGAGGTGATTGTCAAGTAGCAAGGGTTTTTGGGAGCAAAGCAAACTATTTTTAGGGATCAAGGGAGCGAAGCGAAAATTTTGGGGATCACGGGAGCATAGAGAAAAAACATTTTGGGGAGCATTCGAATTTATTTATGGGGATCAAGGGAGAAAATGCAAAAACAAATAGGGATCAAGGGAGCATATACCCCCCCTGGGAGGGGCTCAACATTCTTGTGTCCTTTCATTGGCTTCTTGCAAATGGAACAAACTGGCTTTGCTCTTGTTGGTTGGCCATCTCTTGCCGGCTGCACAATATTCTCAACTGACAATGAAAAAAATGGTCTCAGTGAAACAGCAATCACTGTTTTGAAAGGGAAACAAGACGCAAAACACTAATGGCTAATGTACCTGGATTGGTCGGTGGTACATCTAATACAACCAATGACTGTTTATGTAGCCATTGTTGCAATGCTGCTTCCCGTAGTTGTTTTGGCAACATGCTATCCATATGTTGTGGTGTTTGCCTTTTCCATTGTGAAGCAGCAATCTGCGAATTTTCTGGATTTTTCAAAGCCTCTTCCATTGTTTGAAAGATGTCCTGTATGTAATCTGAAAGACAAAATGAACTTACTCGTATATGGCGGAATACAGGCAGATCAGAATATTTTGACATATGCTTAAACTCCTACCGAAATTTGGTGGAATGCGCTCATCTCTTACAGTGGCTTCACCATTTTTAAATTTGGGAAAGACAATTTTGACCTTTCTTGAACCATCCCTCTTCTTCGCAACATTGCGCTGGATATTGTAATTAAAGTGAATTGCAGCCAGTGCAGTTCTGAAGATTAAAATGGTTTGAAAAAGTCGTGTCATGAAGCCATGGAAATCAAATGATAATTACCTTGGACATCAATAGTACTGACCTGCAAAACATTCCTGAATGGGAGTAACAGATCATTTTCGGAGCAAATTGGTTAATGACTGAATGGAAACCTTCCAGACAGCTGGTTTGTGCGTCATTCGAAACTTTTTTAATGGCTTTTAGCAATGGCTTCTTTGTCAACTCCTTCTTAAGTTTTCTGTACTCAGTTGAATCTGCCACAAATACCAAGGAAACATTACAGTGTGAGAGTTGTATTTGATTATTTCACATAGTAGATCAGTTCATGGTGTATTATAATCAACATACCTTCAAGGGGCCATTTTTTGGGAGTTATATGTGCATCATGTCGGCATTTGTTAAACAAAGGGTCTTCGAGATTATCATGTTTGTTGATTACATGGCTCAAGAAAGCTTTGAACTTTGCCAGTATAACATTGCCATCTTCATTATATGTCGATGTGGCACTCCAATACAAGTGGTTTTTGCACGATTTTATCCAATAATTGATAATCTTTAGACCCTTTTCCTTCCCAAGCTTTGTCATAACCTTATTTATTTCCATAAATATGGAAACAAGTTTGTTAGTGATATTCCTGAGCACTATATGCAAGATGTAGCTAATAGTATTAGCACATGGTTCAGGTCTTACTTTTTGCCAGATGCCAAAGGTCAAAGCGGTGGTTAATTGCAGGGTGAATATCAGCCATATATTTTGCAATTTTAGTATGGCGATCCGTGACTAACTTTGACATGTGTATATTGTTCTGCAGCATGAAACTCATGCAGTTCTTGAATGCGAAAAATTCCATGGCACTGCTACTGCCAGCTTCATTGCGCTAAAAAAACACGTATAGGGTTACAGGTCTGAATTAATGTGAATATCTCGAAAGTGTGTACTTTGAGTGAAGAATGCAGGTCATCAAATAATTTTTCCTGGACAAGGTCAAAATGTACCACAGCAGAGTCAGCGCAAGAGTACATCGAATATACACAGTACTTTGCGCTGTGGCCCATACTGTCATGTCGTGCGTCTCCTGCCAGCACTACCGGTTGTCCACTAACAGAGAGTTTGTCAAGTAGCTGCTTCTTGTATTTTTGCCAATGCAAAAAGATGATTGGGAAGAAACGTTTCTGGAAAAAATATAACAGGGACATGCAATGAAAGTGCCAGGAAAAAGGGAGGCAGTTATTCGGAATACCAACCAGAAATTTGCACAACTTACTTTTTGATGTTTAAAAAACGCTGATAGTGATATCGCGCCAATATGCATATGTCGAAAAATATTGTTGATTTTGGAGATCGAACCTCCAGCCAAAATGGTGCAAAAACAAAGCAGAAAATTGCCAGCTGGCATCCGTGTACCGGTCATCGAAGGCTGACTCTTCCAAACGTATTCTTTACGACAGGCAGGATTAATACACTGCGTTGTGATGCTCACCATTGTGCCACATTTTCTGGCTGTGACACTAGGACCATCACTCTTACAAAAGTAACAAAACTTGAACAGCAGCAATAGCTGCGTAAAAAAAACTAGAAGTTTGGGATCTTCTTCCGCATTTCTGTTACGTGTTGAAAGCCTGTATGAAATATATAAGGAGGATGAGAATAGTATCACATTGTATAACATCCAGGACATGTATTTTTATTTTCATATGTTTATTTAGTGTGTTTTAATTTGAATATGTATCAGTTTGACTTCTACTAACATATCATCGGGTTCTTCTGTGTCACTATCCAAGTCAGTGCCCTCTGTGTGTTGTGAGTGCGCATACTCGGACATCTCCTCATCTTCCACATCCAAAAAATCGTCTTCGTATAAAAAATCTTCACAGTTCTCGTCTGAATCGTCATCCTGTTCTTCGTCTGCTGTTTGCTGCGCTTGCCATCCTTTTACAGGTGATTTCATCCTCCTGAGTTTGTTTACCTTTCCTATAGATTTAATGAATTGTGTAGATGCATGAAAGCAGAGCCTATTGAATACGATAATTTCTTCCCAATTGGCAATGATTTTGTCGCAATGGAAACTGCAACAGAAGCAGAGTGCTGAACAGGGAGCAAAAGTGAGAACGATGACGTGTGAACACAGTTACAAATGACATATTTTCAAGTCTTCTGTTTTTGTTTCTTTCTTTTGCCAGTAACAGCCGCACTGATATAATTTTGCTAGGAGTCAACTTCTTTGATTCTTGGCATTGCTGTAAGTTAAAATTGATGCAGTTGTTAGAAATTCACGGATCATTGTTAAGTGATTTAGTAACAACTAAAGCATGATTGTAAATATTCACCTCTACTTCATTCCTTGATCCATCACAACTCCGTCAGTTGGTCGGTTGCATAAACTGGGCATCTATTTCTTCGATTATCTAAATTAAAAAATGCCTTTGTAGGATATATCATATTATACCTCTTCAAAATATCATTGTAATTGGGGAAGTTAAAGAGACTTGCGCTTAGCGTGAAATTATAAAACGTTACCTTTCGTCTGGATCGTACGACTGGATTTTTTTTCTGCTCCGGTGTACTCGCTGCAATGATTGTGGGAACTGGAACAACGCCTACACTATCACAGATAAGTCTCGGAGTGGTTCCAGGCACTAAAACTTTTCTTAAAAAACTATCCTCGGTAAAATGAACAGAACAAATCGACGTTTCTTTAATCGCTGTCCACTTGTCTGCTCTTTTGGAATTGATGAACTCGATCCATTTATTTCTCCTTCGTATGCACCCGGGGTAATGTCTGTGCAGTACAGTGGAGGCTGTGCAGTACAGTGGAGGTTGTTCAGTACAGTGGAGGGATAACATCAGTACAGTGGGGGGATAACATCAGTACAGTGGAGGTTGTTCAGTACAGCGGAGGGCTAACATCAGTACAGTGGAGGGATAACATTGGGTACAGTGGAGGCTGTGCAGTACAGCGGAGGGCTAACATCAGTACAGTGGAGGGATAACATGATTTGTGTGGGGGGATAACATCAGTACAGTGGAGGCTGTTCAGTACTGTGGAGGGATAACATCAGTACAGTGGAGGGATAACATGATTCATGTGGGGGGATAACATTGAGTACAGTGGAGGCTGTTCAGTACAGTGGGGGGATAACATCAGTACAGTGGAGGCTGTGCAGTACTGTGGAGGGATAACATCAGTACAGTGGAGGGATAACATGATGCTTGTGGGGGGATAACATCAGTACAGTGGAGGCTGTTCAGTACTGTGGAGGGATGACATCAGTTTTAACCAATATGAGGCAGCATCTTCAAACGAGATCTCGTTCGCAAAGTCACTAAGAAGCGATTCATCCAGGCCTTCTGAAAAGAAATTTTCATTCCCATCTCCATAATCTTCATTTTCAGAATCTATATTAATATCATCAATGCCCGAAATGTTAAACGGAAATAAAGAGCGCCTGGCTTATCCGTCCCTTCGATGTTTTTGGAAAGGATCTCCATCTTCTTTCAACGTCTCCAATCTTTGATCATCTTTCAAACTTTCTAAATAATAATCAAAGGAACATTTTGCAGGGCTGCTGGTTTTCTTTAAAGGAGCTTTAAGCAAGAATGATTTAAATTCTTCATCCATTTATGTTTTGCTTGGCATAACTTAAGACGAGTAAGAAGAAAAGACCTTCATTTTTGCCTAGGTAGAGTGTGAAAAATAGCTATTCTTTATAAAATAGCGTAAGTTGACAGGAAGCTGATGTTACCCCTCCACAGTACTGATGTTATCCCTCCACAGTACTGCACAGCCTCCGCTGTACTGATGTTATCCCTCCACTGTACTGAACAGCCTCCACTGTACTCAATGTTATCCCCCCACATGAATCGTGCTATCCCTCCACTGTACTGATGTTATCCCCCCACAGTACTGCACAGCCTCCACTGTACTGATGTTATCCCTCCACTGTACTGAAAAGCCTCCACTGTACTCAATGTTATCCCCCCACAAGCATCATGTTATCCCTCCACTGTACTGATGCTATCCCTCCACAGTACTGAACAGCCTCCACTGTACTGATGTTATCCCCCCACACACATCATGTTATCCCTCCACTGTACTGATGTTAGCCCTCCGCTGTACTGCACAGCCTCCACTGTACTCAATGTTATCCCTCCACTGTACTGATGTTAGCCCCCCGCTGTACTGAACAACCTCCACTGTACTGATGTTATCCCCCCACTGTACTGATGTTATCCCTCCACTGTACTGAACAACCTCCACTGTACTGCACAGCCTCCACTGTACTGCACAGACATTACCCCGGGTGGTATGGCATCCGGACGATCGTCTTGGTAAAAAGGAATTTTGTGGAGCCCTATACATCTGGATTTATCGCGTTCATTTCCACAAGTTGGCAAAGCACATCGATAAGGCATAATTTATTGTCTTGGCAAGATTTTGTGATCATGTACTGGATGTGATTTAGCATCCCGTGCTGTTTTCACATTCCCATACTGTTTTAACATTGCACGGCCTACGGCCGCCGCCACTGAGCACAACGAGCAGCCACTAAATGGGAATTTTGTAATTCCTCCCCACAGCTACAAACTCATCGCAAGCCTTTCAAACTTCAATGTCATAATGCGCCGACCTGTTTCTTATCATCAAAGTCAAAAAAAAATATCGAGCCCATCATGAGAGAGAAAATCGATGTCAGATTTGTTGCTTCAGTACGGGGAAAAAAGTGGCTCAACTATGATGTCATAGTTGACTCGACCCAGTCCTAAAAAATAACCACCAAAAAGTGGCACGCGTTGCCTCGTATCTCAAAAACTACTTGTCATATCGAACAAATATAAACGGATTCAGAATCAGCGCATTCGAATCTATACTTTTAGCCAGTAAAAAAATAAGGTGTAGAGGCACTTTAACGGGACCAAAAGGAAGTTCTTAATTAGATAATTGGTTGAATCGTTCTGCCATTTTAATTCTCAGTGCTCTGTACTTGGCTATTTTGTCTGCATCGAAGTCAAGATTATTGAACTCACATGTAACTTTGTAATCAGCTAGGCACTCGATAAGTGAGGCGTGCATTTCATCGGTCCATCTGAAGACTTTTTTCTTTCCATCTATTCTCTGTTTCTTGGCTTTGGAAGGTTTGTCCTCCTCAAATATCGGCACATTTGCGCTTATATGGCACAAACAAGTTACTTGGTATGCCAAGACTCGGCTGTTTTGCCGGGATCCCGGCTAGCCGAGTTACTTGTCTGTCTCATAAACACTAACCCGGGATTTCATTGATTTTGTATACAAGGCGGGTAACTCTGCTTAACGAGTAACTCGGGAAGCCGAGTAACTCGGCTCCATACAAACAGGCCCTTAGAGTTTCAAGGGCAGCAGTTTCCCAGACAGTAAGAAGAGCGTGTTATATAATAACAAAAGAGCTTGGTGCAAAATATATCAAACTTCCAAAAACAGTAGAAGATGATGAATTCCACAAATTTGTATGAAAAGCATGATTTTCCAGAGTGTCTTGGTGCAGTAGATGGAACCCATGTTTTCATAAAGCAACCAGCTAAAAATCCAACAGATTTTACCCATCAAAAAAGCAGGTATTCATTGAACATACAGGCAACTTGTGACTTTAAGCATTGTTTCATGATGTTGATATAAAATGGCCAGGCTTTGTTCATGATGCACGCATCTTCACAAATTCCGCAATTAATAATCAGCTTCGAAATGGTGAAATACCACAATGTTACAAGTCAATCGTAGAAGATTACCCAGAAGTACCTGTGTGTTTGTTGGTAGATCCAGCTTACCCTCTGCTTCCTTATGGTATGAAGGAATATCCATCTGATGGACGTGGTGTTGAGGAGCAACTATTTTCTTACAAGCTGTCCTCTGCAAGAATGGCTATTGAATGCGTGCTGTCATCGCCATTGTGTTCAAATTGTTCGTAATTAACTGTATTAATTTTAGCCTGTCTCTGTTGCCAAGAATTTCTTTGCTGTTGATATTGGGGCCAATAATTGTTGGACATTTGCTGCAGCATTTGCTGGATCATCTGCAGAAAGATGATCGAGCAAATGCTGCAGCATGAAGAAGCTGTTTCTCAGTTTTTCGGCAATTTCTTTTTGAATTTTTAATTATTCCTTGTTTATTTCTGCCTCTTCTTTCATTCGCGCTAGCATCTGATCTTGAAATCCAACTTGTTTTATTGATATGGAATTCCTTTTTCGTCTCAAGTCAACCATCATGGTATCTTGACTCTGCTTCATCTTTTTTTTTATAGGTTCAATTATGTTATCTTCTTCTGCACTGTCATTATCTTTTTCAGGTATGTTATTTACGGAATCTGACTGTCCTACTGGCGTGTTTGTTTCAACATTATTCTTATCTTCTGAATTATTGACAAATTCTGTTTCAATTCCATCATTTATACACTCTGCAGCTGGGCAACCAGCCCAAATCTGGTAACATTCGTCATAGAGACTGTACACAACTCTGCCGCCTCCAGTTCTTTTGCCACTGCCAACAGCTTTTCTAAAGCTGTTTTTACTTTCTTAATCTTTGTATTTATTTTTTCCTTTGTAAACTCTTGAATAACAACTTCTCCTCTGGGAAACTCTTCGCTAACTTCATTTCGGTACTGCAGAGCAAAGTTTTGATTTATGTCTTCGTACTTCACACAAGTGGTTTCCCAGTCCTTCCCTTCAGACAGCTTTGTAGTTTTGCATGCTAAGACTACCTGGAGCAAGAGAGCTGTCTCCTCGACCTACCAATTAAATTTTTTCTTTTTTTCGGCTTTGTCTCCGTTGACCTGCTACGAATTTTCTGCCATTTCAAATTTGGAGTAAATGTATCAAAGTAGAAAGGGAATCGCAAGAATGGCGCGCTTTGAGGTTGTCAAGCGTGCCTCCACAGCACCGCTTTGCGCAATAATTTCGAATACAGTCAACTCTGTCTAACTTGAACACCCTGGGGAAGCGTGAAAATGTTCGAATTACGAAAAGTTCGAATTATGGAGATTTATTTTATAAGGATGGGTTCTTTTGTGATCCTTGAAGGGACAGATAATTTCGTTCGAATTACACGAGTTCGAACTCTGCAGATTTCACTGTAGTTCCAAATGGAACCGATCCTGCATAAATGCAGCCAAATTTGGAACGGTTCCAAATGGTTCCAGATGGAACCGTTACCAGCCTTATTAGCTTCTCATCGGAGAGCCTCTTAATGACTAAACTTCAGATAGCTCGTTGCACTTCTCTACCGAAATATATTGATTGGTTGCCTAATCACGAAGCAAATAGAATAGTTAGGTTTAGATGTGTTTTCCAGCTTAGCATGAATGCACCTGTTTTGCGATTGACCATTTGTAATTGACGGCAGTTGTGATTTTTCAGTTATGTGCCAAAAAAACCAAAATTATCACTTGTGATTTCTAGAAAAATTAACAAGGGGGCTCCAAAAGCCACACCACCAGAAGGGGTGTGGTTTCTTGTGACAACGCCCACGTTTGGTGGTGGTCCATTAATGCTTATAAAAATAAATGATGACAATGTTGTCACTGCCATCAAGCGGGTGTGCCACCAGATTCATCTGTGAAAAGCCCCTTTCTGCCTCTGAGAAGCTTATTGGAATTGTGTAAAGGATTTCCTGGATCACATTTTCAATATGGGGCGTTTTTCGGGGATCGAATACACATTCTCTGAATGCCATGATCAACCCATCATTTGAAACATTGAGCTTTTTTGCAATTCCACTATACGTTGCCCCTTTAACATAATCAATGGAGTTGTCCTTTGCTAAAGTGCTGGAATGTCCTGCAATGCTGGGAATGAAGACCATAAGGCATTAATGGCTCTATAAGTAGAGGCTGCCCAGCAGATTGTGAATGCATTTCTAATCTTTAAGTAAGTAAGTACGAATATTTATACTGGATAGCCACTTCAGCTTTGATAGCTGTTATCAATGTGGGTCCAGTTGGTATAAATCCTTACCCCCAAAGGATCAAACCCAGCGCCTTAACCACTAGGCTACACCACAGCCCTTTCTTAACTCGACATCAAGTTTGAATGCAATTAATTTTAGTTCTCTTTGCATTTTTGCGGAAAATGAATAAATACTGATTTTATAGCAGCCAAAATAAGCAAAGTCAATTTAAAATCTCGATAAATTCATTGATTCTTCATTTTCGTGGATTATGTTAGCGTCCATTATTTCAGCAAAATAAAATTACCTACAGCGACGTCCATCAACAAAATTAAACTAAAGTTCTCGTATCTAGATGCTTCTTCGCGCCTAATTAATGACAAAAAACAAAGATAAACGTGAATACACAAAATGCTCTTTCAAAACACAAAACGAATACAAAAGACTATACAATATGCAAAACAATTAGTCGCCCGAATTTGTATAGAAATCTTGCAAATTGTCATAAAAGCAACAAAATTGGCAAAGTTATAGTTTAAAGTATGCTTATTAATATCAGACGTAGACACACTTCGAAAAATCTTTCCTACGTCGGAAAAAGGGGGTCTGAAAACCGGGGAGGTTCCTGCATACAGAGCGAATATTCTTTTGTGGTTTTGGCTGTTTCTTATTCACTGTGGCACCTCTTTCGTCCCAAAATACCCCTTTTCAAACATTTACAACAAAATATAAATTTTGCGAATGCAAAACTACCCTATCCCGGAAACAGGGTGTCTGAAAACCGGGGTTTCCTACATGAAGAACTCGAATTCGTTATGGCTTCCCGCTGTACCTCAATCAATGCGGCTGCTGTTGTGCCCCAGCATAGCAGCTCTACAGAATTTTTGGATACATTTGCAATAAAGTTTAGGTGTAAGAACTTATTGCTGGTTTTAATATATCAAGGTGTAATATTTTTGTGACGTCAGAAATAGAATGTAGGGTACCTCGCGCTTCACCAGGGATTGATTTTTACATGTGGTTTTTCTGTATTAGCTACCACTGATAACCAAGACGGCAATGCCCAAATAGTGGATTCGTTTTCGTAAACTAAACTAAACTAAACTGAACTAAACTAAATAATGAAAATTATGATTTGCTTAAATTTATTTGTTCAATACAGCATCAGTATTTACGAGTCACAGTCTCCTCCACATTGACAGAGAGCGGTACATCTCAATGCTGCTTTGACACATTTGCAATGTCCACGACATCCCTTCTTGCAACCACACTTTAAAAGCTCTCTGCAAGATTCGATAGCCTCGGGTAGATTTGTCCAAAATGGTTCAAACACTTCTTCTGATCTTGCCCAGCCCCAATTGGTAGGACACGGTAAATTTTGCACTGCTATCTGAAGTTGACCCCAGCAATGTCCACCTTGAAAGACTGCTCTCTTGGTATGCTCAATCAAAGCGGTCTTTGTTGGTGGAATGCATTCCATCGTTCTATTTTTTGTCGTGAACATGTGCTTACGTGCCTCGTCGATAGATAGGAGTTTACTTGTGCGGTCATATAGCAAAATGGTGAACCGCTCGACTCGAGGGTTGTCATCACGTCATCGGGAATCTCTTCTGGTGATTCAGATAATGCAACTAATGCTTTGGTGACATCATCAAATGATTTCCACGTTTCCCAAGCTTTCTTTTTACCAACAGTTGCGAAGCCAGAGACAGTGTCAAATCCTGTGAACGAATGAAACATTGGAAGTGCCTGCGTTCTTTGTGGTCCAAGCGAATCAGCAATTTCATGAGCAGGAATGAAACGCAAATGCTTTCCTGTGCCAAAAGCAAGCCATAATTCAGTGACGTTGAGTAACCTTACAGAAGACACAGCAAGAACGACAACATCGGTATCAACAGCTCTGATTGTTATTCTCGAGAAACCACAACTGGCTGCATCCCCAGCATGTAAAATCATACGAGAGTCAGCTTCTTCATGATTGCATGGTGTAAGGAAGCTCAAATCTCGAGGAAGTACAGAGATGACATCTTCACCATAGGTTGTAATGACATGCTTCGTTGTTTCAATTTGCGTTGCATGCTTAGCCAAGAATCTGAACAGCTCACCTTTGTTCTCGTCATTTCTGAGAAACTGTTGCCAATTTCTCGGTAGAACCACGTTTGGGCCTACTCGCCTGCGGGATCCTTTTCCACGCTTCTCTCTTGTGTGACCTTTGAGGCTCTCTTGTTTGTACTCGTCCCAGACTAAATCAACGCGACTTGCAGTTTCCAGTTGGTGTTTGATATACGGGACAAATGCATTACGCGCATAGTCATCGAAGGTTTTGGCATTTGCTGGTTGTATCATATTGACAATGACAGCCCCATCTAGGATTACAACATCGGCTGGAGGGGACTCTATCCTTGACTCTCCGCAATTGTCTAGACATTCTAAAAGATCAGCTTTTTTACAAGATCGAAGCTTTCCATGCTGAGATAATGAGGGAAGACATGATTGATTCTGGTGTTTAAAGAATGCATCCAAGTTGCCATCTCTTGTTTGACAAGCTATGAATAATCGGGAGAACAAGGAGCAATCACTCTGAAGTGATGCAACTTTTAGTTTCGCTGTAGAACTTCCCCTTGAAGAAGTTAGCCTGAAAAGTGGGAGCTTTTTGTGGTGGTATCTTGGAGTGGCTTGATGGTAAAATGAACACATTGACACAGCAAAAAACAAGTTACGGATCACATCACACAGTTACGTATTGAATTAAAAATCCTTTTTTTCTCATTTTCAGATTTTGTTAAAAAAACTTTCTAGCGTATAGAAGCCATTGATTGATTTTACAGTATTTAATGTCCAACCCCAACCGAGCCACAACCAGAGTGGTGATCGACTTGCGGGAAAATTGGGCATCTGTGCACTGCCCTGATTTGCCCGCAGAATACTGCACTTTACTGTCAGGTGATTGGCTAGGGAAAGCACAGATTTCCGGGCAATGCACCTTTCCGACAGACGTCGGATAGATAGTGTGGAAGACAGGAGAAGCAAAGACTAAAGGGCAGGTAGCAAGAATGGAGATGAAAAAGAGACAGATATTAGGGGACCAGGGAGGGTGGGAAACATTAAAACCAAGCAGCAATTCGGCAAGCATGCAGCACGCATGTAATCCAAAGCCAACTGACCACCCACTGGGGAGGAATGCTACATGGCGCAACAGCGAGCAGTGGGGTGCCTGTCCATTAAACTTGGTTAAACCACACGTGCTCTAACCTGTGATTAATGTCCAACCCCAACCGAGCCACAACCAGAGTGGTGATCGACTTGCGGGAAAATTGGGCATCTGTGCACTGCCCTGATTTGCCCGCAGAATACTGCACTTTACTGTCAGGTGATTGGCTAGGGAAAGCACAGATTTCCGGCCCAACGAACCAGAAGGGTGACGGCCAATCACCCTAATCTGTACTTCACCCTTCCACCAGGAATCGGAATGTGAATGTCTGGCTGAGAGTATCCTAAGGAAAGCGGAGAGTGAGGACGGAAAAGGAAGAGAGAAAGATATAGCGAACGACGACAAGAGGCAGAAGCTAGTGTCTGCTCACCATACAGAGGCAGCCACCAGCCAATTGCAAGGCGATATTGACTCACGGAGGTGAGTCGCTGATATGCGGGGTCGGTTTGTCATACAGAGACAGGGACCGGCCAATGCGGTATTGACTCACAGAGGTGAGTCGCTGATATGCGGGGTCGGTTTGTCATACAGAGACAGGGACCGGCCAATGCGGTATTGACTCACGGAGGTGAGTCGCTGATATGCGGGGTCGGTTTGTCATACAGAGACAGGGACCGGCCAATGCGGTATTGACTCACGGAGGTGAGTCGCTGATATGCGGGGTCGGTTTGTCATCCAGAGACAGGGACCGGCCAATGCGGTATTGACTCACGCAGGTGAGTTGCTGATATGCGGGGTCGGTTTGTCACCCAGGGACAGGGACCGGCCAATGCGGTATTGACTCACGCAGGTGAGTTGCTGATATGCGGGGTCGGTTTGTCATCCAGAGACAGGGACCGGCCAAATGCAAGGTGATACTGACTCATCCAGATGAGTGGCTTATATGCGGAGTGGTTTGTCATACCAAGACTGATACTGACTCAGGCAGCTGAGTCGTCAACAGTGCAGAATGGAGGGCTCGTGGTACCATGGCAGTAGTCGCAGCGCCAACGCCGAAGCTATGCAACGCCAATCTATCCTGCTCACGCATGTGAGCTGCTGATAGCAACAATTTTGGATTGGCTCATCCTATAAAGACAGCTGCAGGCCGAATGCAAGGCAATACTGGCTCACGCATGTGAGCCGCTGATCGCAAAGATTGTGGATTAGTTCATCATGCAAAGACAGCAATAGTGAGAATGCAAGGCAAAACTGACTCACGCATGTGAGCCGCTAATAGCAAAGATTGGGAATTAATTCATCATGCAAAGACAGCAACAGTGCAAATGCAAGGCAATACTTACTCAAGCAGGTGAGCCGCTAATAGCAAAGATTGTGAATTAGTTCATCATGCAAAGACAGCAACAGTGCGAATGCAAGGCAATACTTACTCAAGCAGGTGAGCCGCTAATAGCAAAGATTGTGAATTAGTTCATCATGCAAAGACAGCAACAGTGCGAATGCAAGGCAATACTTACTCAAGCAGGTGAGCCGCTAATAGCAAAGATTGTGGATTAGTTCATCATGCAAAGACAGCAACAGTGCGAATGCAAGGCAATACTGACTTAAGCAGGGAGCCGCTAATAGCAAAGATTGTGGATTAGTTCATCATGCAAAGACAGCAACAGTGCGAATGCAAGGCAATACTTACTCAAGCAGGTGAGCCGCTAATAGCAAAGATTGTGAATTAGTTCATCATGCAAAGACAGCAACAGTGCGAATGCAAGGCAATACTTACTCAAGCAGGTGAGCCGCTAATAGCAAAGATTGTGAATTAGTGCATCATGCAAAGACAGCAACAGTGCGAATGCAAGGCAATACTTACTCAAGCAGGTGAGCCGCTAATAGCAAAGATTGTGGATTAGTTCATCATGCAAAGACAGCAACAGTGCGAATGCAAGGCAATACTTACTCAAGCAGGTGAGCCGCTAATAGCAAAAATTGTGGATTAGTTCATCATGCAAAGACAGCAACAGTGCGAATGCAAGGCAATACTTACTCAAGCAGGTGAGCCGCTAATAGCAAAGATTGTGGATTAGTTCATCATGCAAAGACAGCAACAGTGCGAATGCAAGGCAATACTTACTCAAGCAGGTGAGCCGCTAATAGCAAAGATTGTGAATTAGTTCATCATGCAAAGACAGCAACAGTGCGAATGCAAGGCAATACTTGCTCAAGCAGGTGAGCCGCTAATAGCAAAAATTGTGGATTAGTTCATCATGCAAAGACAGCAACAGTGCGAATGCAAGGCAATACTTACTCAAGCAGGTGAGCCGCTAATAGCAAAGATTGTGGATTAGTTCATCATGCAAAGACAGCAACAGTGCGAATGCAAGGCAATACTTACTCAAGCAGGTGAGCCGCTAATAGCAAAGATTGTGAATTAGTTCATCATGCAAAGACAGCAACAGTGCGAATGCAAGGCAATACTTGCTCAAGCAGGTGAGCCGCTAATAGCAAAGATTGTGAATTAGTTCATCATGCAAAGACAGCAACAGTGCGAATGCAAGGCAATACTTACTCAAGCAGGTGAGCCGCTAATAGCAAAGATTGTGGATTAGTTCATCATGCAAAGACAGCAACAGTGCGAATGCAAGGCAATACTTACTCAAGCAGGTGAGCCGCTAATAGCAAAGATTGTGGATTAGTTCATCATGCAAAGACAGCAACAGTGCGAATGCAAGGCAATACTGACTCAAGCAGGTGAGCCGCTAATAGCAAAGATTGTGAATTAGTTCATCATGCAAAGACAGCAACAGTGCGAATGCAAGGCAATACTTACTCAAGCAGGTGAGCCGCTAATAGCAAAGATTGTGGATTAGTTCATCATGCAAAGACAGCAACAGTGCGAATGCAAGGCAATACTGACTCAAGCAGGTGAGCCGCTAATAGCAAAGATTGTGGATTAGTTCATCATGCAAAGACAGCAACAGTGCGAAGGCAAGGCAATACTTACTCAAGCAGGTGAGCCGCTAATAGCAAAGATTGTGGATTAGTTCATCATGCAAAGACAGCAACAGTGCGAATGCAAGGCAATACTTACTCAAGCAGGTGAGCCGCTAATAGCAAAGATTGTGAATTAGTTCATCATGCAAAGACAGCAACAGTGCGAATGCAAGGCAATACTTACTCAAGCAGGTGAGCCGCGAATAGCAAAGATTGTGAATTAGTTCATCATGCAAAGACAGCAACGGTGCGAATGCAAGGCAATACTTGCTCAAGCAGGTGAGCCGCTAATAGCAAAGATTGTGGATTAGTTCATCATGCAAAGACAGCAACGGTGCGAATGCAAGGCAATACTTACTCAAGCAGGTGAGCCGCTTGCTAGAGCCGCAGGGGGGATGCAACGTGAACGAGTGTTATTGTCTAGGGTGTCGAAAGGTTGCAATTTGCGAGAAATTTGCTGGCAGGGTTGACATATTGTCATATGTGAAGGTTGCTGGCATAATATTTGTGTTCGGCATATTGTCCTATCTTGGCATATTGACAGAATGGACAGACAAGCCACTTTGAGGAGGCAAACAATGTTAAGCCTGAACAGCAAAGGAGATACATGTGAGCGAAGCAAGCTCCTGGTGAATCTGACATGGCAGACTGCACTTTTCCAAGTTAATACTCAGGCAAGATTCAAATCTTAAGCAACACAAAGAAACTGCAAAGCACACAATGGCTATAAGAGTGATATCCAGCAACGCAAAGATCTGTCCTACACAGCCTTCAGAACATAGAAGTTGTTGGTGCCTTCTCTCAAGAAAAAGTAGCACTACATGGTTATCTTTGCAGCCATACAATGCCTCTGCGGTGGATTTTAAATTTTGGGCATACTGCAGCGGGAATTTTGCAAATCTGGCCGCCCTGGCTGGCAGACGCGCCCGATGTGAACGCTGGTCTCTTCCGACCGAGAAACGAAAATGTTAACGAGGGGAACCTCGACGACAGGAGCCGAAAGTTGTCGACAGCGCAGCAGACGAAGCAGTTGTTAAAAACGCCTTTGGCATGGATAAACGCTGCAATTGTGTATACTGAACACGGGTATTGCCAAAGTCAAGACGTAAAATATAAGGGCACGGGCAAGGGCAAATATAGAGACGAAATATAAAATATACGCAAGAGCAAAATATAGAGACGAGTTAATGAACGAAGAAAAGCGAGAAAAGTAACAAAGACACGCGTATCGGGCAAGGTAAGCAACGGCAATAAGAGGCGAGCAACAGCAAAAAGGAGTTTCGCAATCTGTAGGTTCGTTAAAATTATGTACATTAATTTAGATAAGCATGGATGTACATGTGGGAGCATAAGAAACAGCAAAATAAATGGAACGATCTCACCGAGAATGCGGGCCTGAAGGGACGATACAACGAGCAACTTTTCAACTTGAAATTCCGGCGTGGCCAGGCAGCTATAATATGTCGAAACAAGCCCAGCGGAGAAGCCACAACAGCAATAAAGGAATGCTAAAATAACCTCTTGAAACTGGCAGCCAATTGTGAGATAAACAAGCGATAAAACATTAAAACCAAGCAGCAATTCGGCAAGCATGCAGCACGCATGTAATCCAAAGCCAACTGACCACCCACTGGGGAGGAATGCTACATGGCGCAACAGCGAGCAGTGGGGTGCCTGTCCATTAAACTTGGTTAAACTACACGTGCTCTAACCTGTGAAATATCTTGTCAGTGAATATAATTCAGAGATCAGACAAAGCCCCTCAATGTTATTCGTTCACTAATCTATATCTCTAAAAACTATATCATTCCTTAGCACACGTGTTTTATGGAATCGTAGATTTTATGGTAGAAGTTAAGATGACAATGGTGTGTTTATCTCAAGGCAAAAGTAATATAATATAATACCATTTTCTGCAAATATATCGGCCTGCCCCTCTGGGTGCAATGTTTTCCTTTTTCCATCGCCAAATTACCTGCTATCTTCTATCCACCTTTACTGCAGTATTCTTGAAATGTTCCATGCCACCATAGTCTTCTGGGATATTTTCTGTTGTGTGATTCCAACGGTTTCTAACTGCCAAAATTCATCGTTATAAGTCGGTGCGCGTAAAGTGGATTCTACTAGTGTCAAACTGTGCGCGGTATGTAGTTGTCTTCACGCCATGAAGAAGATTCGCTGTGCTTATTAAAGCATTTTCCTGCATTCCAAGGGTTGATTTGTGAAGAGGTGTATTATACCCATTGGCTCTTGGGGTGCATGAATTCAGAATATCAAATGCCCTGTCGATAGTATCAATGAAATGGGTTGTTGCTTCAGAACCATTAAATTCTTCTACCTTGAGATCTTGACTTAGAAAATCTAGGGCATTTGAAATTGAGGAGCTGAATGTCTGAGCTGCCAATCTAACATTCATTTCATGCATTTGCCACTGGATGTGTAAACGTTAACGCAACGTTACAGAAATGTAACGTTGTTGTGGTTAGTTGAGCTAGAACACCACTGTTAACTTTGTTGCACAGGAAATAGGCAATTATTTATTTCCAAGACAAGCCTGTGGCTCCAACAACCATGAAAACTAGGGCTTCTGATGCCAACTTCTCACCACTCTCGACGACAGCATTATTTCCATAATCTATAAAACCCAAGAGTAAAAGTTTATTAGTGATGGCTTTTTAAAACAATGTCACTCATCTAAAATCTTAATAGCTATTTAAATAGCAATGAGATACATACCCATGAATCTTTGCTCCTTAGTATCCCAGACGGTTTGTTTCCTAATGCTCATTCCATCAATGACAATGGACACTTCTCTGTTAATTTCCCCCTTCTCAAATTTGCCTTTCAGCTCATCTATAAGAAGACAGGTTTGCAATCTACTGACGAGCACCAGTTCCACAATGATGAATGGTGTGGCAGGAACAGGATCTTTTGAGCAAAATGATAGGCTTTTTGAAAGTGGTAGTAGAGACTTACTGCAAACTGCTTTATTATTTCAGAATATGACTGACCCTTGGAGTTTTGGTGGCGATTTCTGTGTATATTTTTAATTAAATCAAGTGAGATGCCTGAAAACTCTTGCTCTAAAACACTGCTGGCCTCATTGGTTAGGTTTTTCTTGTTGTAATCTGCTTAAAAGACCAGGGATATTCTTTATTTTTTTATTTTTTCGCCGTACTTGCTGTTGTAAAGATTTTACTTTTCCCATCAGTGATTTGACTTTCCCTACAGAGACTTTACAGGATTAGTATGACATGAGTTGTGAGTTTCTACCAGCTTCTTTCTTTTTGCAGATCTTTCCTTTTGGTCTACTTCAGTGTTTTGATATAGGCAATCTTCTAGAGATCGCTTTCTTCTGGATATATTTGGTTGTAAATAGACTGGATATTTGTTAAGTTTGTATTGCATTAGCCTTAATCTTCTTTGGTTGGTCTGGTGCACGTATTAGAAAGTTTTCCTCTGTAAAGTGTCTCGAGTATAGCCTTGAGTTCACTGGAAAATTTTCTATACTGATATATTTTCTTCTGATATTGTGTACCAATTTTGTGCATAAAACAAAACAATATAGCAATTTCCAGCTTCCCAAGTTCTAAAGTTCTAATCACGAATCTTTTCGCACATAGACATTGTTTCACTTTGATTGATGATTCCGATTGATTCAGGGGGTATATTTTTCACTTCCATGCTCTTTGTGGTAGCACCCCCTGGCTAATTTATGTTGCCTCCGCAATCATGCTAAATGACAAAACTGCACCTCATCTTAAACGGAGCAGAAAGAACAAGATTAATACGAAAAGGCTAATTGAACTTGAAAATCGAAATCATTGAAAAATTTAATATACTCTATTTACAAGAAAATGAAAAATATTAAAATTAAGCCAAATAATAACAAACAATTAAATAACTAGCAACAGAACTGAAACATTAAGAAAATTTAAAGTACTTCAAATGAAATTCAAACTAAAGTAAATACTTAACTTTTTAAAAAATTGTCTGCTGTTGTGGGGAGCGGGGTTAAAGCTAATTTCAGCCATACTCGCTCCAATATTCCACAACTTCCCCTCGTTATATTTACTGTTAAATACAAACGCGGCTTTTATTAAAAATACAAATGAGGACATCAGGTCTGGCATGGCGTGAACATTGTCCATAATCATCACAAAATATTGGCCGGACCTGATGTCTCTTGCGATTTTCAAAGCCGGATTCTTTTCTGCTCTTGACTGGGTAGAATTCACAGTTTCCACGAGCTCTTTCCAGCTCCTCTTCAGGAGCAGTGCAGCACTAAGGCTGGTTAGATCGTCATCTAACCGAAAGGCATAATATTCACTTCAAAAGGAAAAGGATCAGAGAAAAAGATACTAATGTAGATATAGATGAACTGCATACAATACAAGATTATTGCCGTGCTGAACATTGGCGGCTTCCGCAATCTGGGCAAATATTTTACGAAAATCAGCATCAGTAGCCCCAGGGCGAGTTCTGCTAAACTCAATCAAAACCTGTGAAAAACATCAGAATCTTTCGTACAAATGTTCTATAGTCAAGCTTTGATGTATTTATGCAGAAAATTATAAATGGTAAACTCCTTCTGCCTGCTTTGTCAACACATGAAATTTTTGCAAAACATTTACAATTATGGGAGCCTTTGAGTCCTTCATCTCAAATGTAGCATCTTCTCTCCGCGAAGGTAGCTTCCATGAAGCTTTGGACTCTTGGGTCCCCACATGTCATGTCTTGCAATTGTTCAACTACAAAAAAGAAAAACACGCATATGTTGGTGGTTCGATTTGAGATGAATGTGGTGTTTTTTATCTCCAGGCAAAATAATGTACAATAATACCATTTTCTGCCTACCGTATTTCCTCTATTAAGCGCCCGGGCGCTTATTAAATATTTTGCAAAATTGGGTGGGCGCTTATTAGGGGGGGGCGCTTAAAAGAGGGGGGGGCGCTTATTTCACAGTCCTAAAATTTTAAAATCAAACCACCTCGAAAACAAAAGAATAATCTTATTTAGTTCCGAATGTTATTCAATATCAAGCAGCAAGATCAACTTCAACTGGTGATCCTGACTGCATTGCATTTTCCAAACGCTCACGACCCGATGAAAGTGTTTTTCCAGCCTTAAAGAGCTTCTACGTTACTATTTGAACCAAACAAGTAAAAACGTAAGGGTTCTATTAACCGCCCTGGGCGGTTAATAGAGGGGGCGCTTATTTCACACTTTTTCATTTTAGGGTGGGCGCTTATTGGAGGGGGGGCGGTTAATAGAGGGTGGGCGCTAAATAGAGGAAATACGGTATATATCCGCCTGCCGCTCTGGGTGCATCCCTTCTTTGATTTTCTTACACTTTTCTTTTAAATTCTTTATTCCTTTGGGATGACCATTTTGTTATTTATGTGCTCAAGGCACTTCACAATGCCTCCCCCTACCGGGGCTTTGTGTGGAAGAGCGAATGCTGAAAACAACAAATCAATACAGAAACATATAATTATCAAGATTTTCAAAATTTGAAATAATGAGAAGCAACTTACGCATCCACTATCGCTATCTGCCATATCTGGAAATGTGGTTACCAGGTGGCTGGCAAGATGTTTTTCAAAACAGAGCTTGGATAACTAAAAGCAAATGTAAATGCGTCTAAGGACTTCAGAACAAAAATGTAATATTTTAGATGGTTAATAGTCCACAATAAAAAAACTGAAGCGGATACTGTACTGCAAATGACATGAAACAAAATTTAGATGTGCATGTGCTACTTTAATCGGAGAAACTTTCGCGGGAAGAAACTTTCGAAATATGAAATATGAAATTCGAAAATTTATTCTTAATTAAAATTTCAAAATTGGAAATTCGCGAAAGTTTATTCTCGCAAAAACGCTATTGGTATTGATTACCAGTTTTTCAAACTGGTAATCCCAGAGTGGAAGGGGATTAACAAAGAAAAACATTTATTCATTTCATTAGTTAGTTTAATTGGTAAATCAATTATAATGGCGTCAGTTTCTAATGCTGCTTTAGTTTCCTTTTCTTTTCTAGTTTTACTAAAAAACGTAGTTCTTATGTCTCTGTCTTGAATAGGTTTGCGTGATGAAGTAGTATCAGTAAGCTTTTGTTTCTTGACTGGGGGAGTAAGAGCAGAAATTGGTTGCTGACTTGTAAGTTCCAACGATCACCTCATCCTTTGGTTCTGCATAAAACTTTTCTACTAGTTCCTGATACTTCAAGATTTCTATTTAAAGTTTCTGTTCAGACTTTTCGCGAAAGTTTATTCGCGCAAAATTTTCGACTTAGCTGAAACGCGAAAGTTTATTCGCGCGAAATATCCGATTTTGCCTGAAACGCGAAAATTAATTCCATAAATTTCGCGTTTTTCTTGCCTCGCGCAAGTTTCTTCCCGCGAAAGTTTCTCCGATTAAAGTACTTACAATTCATGTTTCTGGCTACGATATCTCTGCTGGTTTTCTCTTTGGAAAAAAATGCAGTGCTCTCTGCAAATCAGTTTTTTGGCCTTCGATGGCATCTCCGCCCCCTCCATATATTGCCTTAGCTCTTCTTCCTCGATATGATACTTGAGAATCTCTGTTGTGTCGTACTCTATGGACTAAAACATATAATTTGTTATTTCACCATGTGGAAAACATTTGAAGAGTTCAAATGAAAAAGCGAGCTAGTGGGTAGTTAGACATAGCGACTTGTACGGTGATCGTCTTTGGTTGGTTCTTCCATTCCTTTTTGTGATCTTGTTCCTGCTAACAAGGTCAGAACCTGCTTTGCGAATATTGTGTAAGCACAATGATATTTATGAATTATTACCTTGGAATGTTCACAAGTTTTAAAAACATATATATAATTACCATAGTGATTGCTAAGGCCCTTGCCTTCACATCTGGATTAATCATATGTTGTTCTAAAATCAAGATAGTTAACATGTCATTAAAGCAAATTTTTAGTTGTTATCACAGCAGTTGTAGAAAGCTTTTTATGTTTGACAACTACAACGTGCTATTTGGCAATTAATGGAAGGGACAGCAGTAACACAGTGAAAACCATGATATGACTGTTCATAAAAATAATACTTGCTTACCAAAGGCGTTTGTTGGCCATGTGCTGCAACCAGGCTGCTGATTGTGTCTTTCCCGTTTGCCCGAAGATTCTAGTTAGGGAATGAAATAACATAGCTGATGCTTAGCGTGGCATTTAAGTTGCAGAAGATACAATTAATGTCCTATAAGGGTCCGATTTTGCCTGAAACGCGAAAGTTAACTCCATAAATTTCGCGTTTTTCTTGCCTCGCGAAAGTTTCTTCCCGCGAAAATTTCTCCGATTAAAGTACTTACAATTCATGTTTCTGGCTACGATATCTCTGCTGGTTTTCTCTTTGGAGAAAAATGCAGTGCTCTCTGCAAATCAGTTTTTTGGCCTTCGATGGCATAACACATATGCTATACTAGCGGTGAATATAAATGGTGATTAAATTTCGAATTTAATCAGAGTTAATGTGGAAAGAAATCATCCATTCCTTGTGATTTGCATACCGCAAAGTGCTAACGGGTTGATAAAAATCTGATCCCTGATCCTGCAGTGGCATACCCATGGGATTGGCATCTCCAATATCGTTGTCAATTGACAGTCTTTCATTTCCTCTCCTTGAGGTATTTAATTGCATAGACCATAGGTGGGTTCATCATTGTTTTACACGTGTGCTTCGCACACGATCTATTCAATTCCTCCTACCCTCCTGTCCTCTTTTATTGTTTATTGATTTACATTATGATTTCAGTCATCATTTTGCAGTTTGACCATTTGGTTAGTACTGCCTGGTGTACCGGCCGGACAATTTGCACGGCAAATCGCGATCGCCGACTGTAAAAGCGTATCCCTACTCAAGCAATCCAGGCCGGTAGGCTAACCGCCCAATCTCTTGAGATAACCAAACAAGTTTACCAAACATATTTTGCGGCTTGCTGTTTGATGGCGGTTGCAGATATTCGAATTTGGCACTTGATCCTGATAAACGAGACAAAATTGACAAATTCAGTAAAAGAATTTATTCTTAATTAATAGCTGGAATGTATCATTCGAATGTGTAAATTACATTATTTCTACCTATTAGATTTCCCAGAAACATTATTCTAATAACATTCCAAAATTCTTGACTTACCGAGATCCACTTCCAAATTTTCTTGGGCAACACACTCTGTACTGGAAATGATCTCCAGTGGGTTTACCAGCTCCGCCACGAAGCCCTTTCCCCCCATATCCTTCAGTTCCTTACAACTTTGTTGGTTCATTTTGCTTTTGACGATTCAACTCTGATGGTAATAATTTCTACTGAGAATGAGAGCTTGAAGGCAGTTGTGGTGGATTGGTTGTGGTCTCATATTTATAAGAGTTCGTTGGCTTGGCTGGCGGAAAGTTCATACATTGGAAAAAGAGGAGATGCCAACTCGGACAGAGTTTCAGAGGTAAAGACCTCTGTGTACCCCTGTTTCTGCATTTTCGTTGTGAAGCCATTGAACGCAAAAGTTTGAGAGATAAATGTTCGCAAAAGTTTATCATCTCTTGGGAACATGCAAGAGAATCGCATCTTTTAATTTTTCATGCATCATTTTCATGCTTTTTCATCATAGGCTCAACTTCGAAATCCGTTATTTTTTGCACCGGAAATTTAGAAAACTTTTTAGCACATGTAAATCGTATTACACAAGAGACACAAGAACATTCAACGTCTGCAGTAATGCTTCTGGCGGTTAAGCAATATTTTAATTTTTCTGGTGCTCTCATGCCATTTCCAGGGGTGACACATAGAAAATACTTACAAAGAGGGAAATACAGCTGTTGAGAACCTTGTCTTAGCAAGAACTTTCTTGGTATGATATGGTTCAACATATCAGATTTAACTACGAAATGCTTCAATTTTAAATGGAAGTGAAGCTTTTTCGTATTATTTATTAACCATTTGTAGCTTTTGATTACTATAAATTATTGTGACCCCGTTACTCCCGTAGCGTAAAACCCCGTTACCCCTATATGATTGATGTAACTGTTAAGAGGGTGTAGTTAGTCAAGTTTAATATTTTATGCGTTTATGATCTAAGTAAGTTGCTTAATTACACAAAGACCCTCTGTAGGTTAGTACCATCTCCCGTATTTTGTAGCTTCCTGACACAGTTTTCATATCTGATCTTTTATGAGATTAATTAGGTTTTATTATTTTAGAAACCAGAGCAAAGACGACAAGGTTTCACCGTCACTCTAGGTTCCTGGGTATGACGCAATCACAAGACGGTGAAAACTTGATTTCTTTGTTTCGAAGTTTCTTTTATAATATTAAGCTTTTTTAGTGCAAAGGTGACAGAAAGAGCTGTGTATTCTTATTTTATCTCGTGATATCTCTTATTTTATTCACCGTTAGCATATTTAGGGCATTCGTTTAAATATCGTATTTGCAATTCTTTCGTATTTGTTAGTATTGATTTAAGTGTAGTCTAGACTGGCGAAATTTATGTGGTCCACCAAGCCCAATCGAGGAGCACATTATTCATTTAAATTGATTTTATTGAAATACTTTTATGTAATAATAATTTAGTTTTAACGAACATGTTGCAGTATGACATTCAGGTTCGACTTTGAATTGACTGAACGGCACACATAAACAATGCATTTGGACACTGGAGAGCAGTTGGCAGTAAGTCGGAGATTTCGCTTCCGAACAGAGACATTTACCTTGCTCATTGTCTTCTTTTATACGAAACACGTCACGAATTACTTCGTAACTCGTGTTTTTTAAGACAAGCAGTTCAGATGACACACCAGCCCTAGTGGAGAAGACCGTTGTCAGTCGCGGGAAGCAGGGAATGGAAAGGACTCTGTCCAACTAAAGCATGATGCCATTTGAGTTGCAGAAAGGTGGTCACGTGGCAAATAGGGAGAATCCTGTTTACAACTCTGCGAGAGCTACAGGCAAACAATACTGGATCTAACAACATGGTTTTACAACTTTGCAATGATGCTCAATTGCGATTAGCTTAAATGGATTGAAGACTATGCTTATCCGTTGTGGTGACATCATGAGAAGTAACGCATATAGGTATACACATGTTGAGATATGTGTGGAGCTGTTAAGAATCTCGTTTTGCAAGAGTCTTCTTAATAAGGTCAGACAGTAAAGTATCAAATTGACATTGATGATTGAGCTCTTGGCTTTCAGTCAAAAATGTTGCTCTCAACTCAAAGAAAACAATGGTTGTGAGTGGAAAGCAACATTCATAACTTCACAGCTTTCTAAGCTAAAGTCAATTTCTAAAGATTTGTGAAAAGAGCTTCGAACGAAAACATTGCTGTAATCTAATTGGTGTAAGAAAAACTCCTACGCCATTCCAATAAAAAAAGAAGCCTGTAAATTCATCGTCTTACTAAAGATGGGCTATGCAGGCGCTGTTTATCTGCTTCCACCGGTGTTCTTTTTAAAACATTTGCAAAGGGTTCTGTTGTGAAAGAGTGGAAATAGACAACAACAACGAAAATAGCGTCATGCTTAATAGGTCTAAACACTGAACTGAGTTAACTGAATTACATTTAGTGATATTTTTGTAATAATCTCCAAATGAATTTTGAATTTTTAAACCTATATTTCGTGATGATTTTTAGTTAAATTTTAATTTCATATTTATGTAATTTCTCATGTGCTTAGTTGACCGATTTATTTTCATTTGTTAAGTTTTTTTACTGTCAACATTGATCTTTATTGGAAGGTATTTAATTGTTAAATTTAGTTGTATCTTCATCATTCCTCTTCTTAACTTTAATTTCTAACTTTAATGCTGAACATTTACTTTCAACTGTAATCTTTAATAAATTTGAAGTGTGTCTTGAGTGACCGCGTCACGAGTAATCGTCGGTTGTAATTATTCGAATTTACAATAATGTTGACCAGAGAGAAATTCCTGCGTTTCATTGTCGAGTTAACTGAAGACCCGAGCTACGAAGAACTGTGAAAAACAGAAAAAAACCAGAGGGAACTTTGATTGAGAACAAGTGCTGTAAGTTTGTTTTAGTTGCTACATTTGTAATCGCGTTAAAGTATCCCAGTTGTGAAGCCCACTTTAACTGGTTGACGTTATGTGAAAGTTGTTACGGTCTGTGTTTTACACATTTTGCAGAAAAAATTCCAAAAACAGGAGCGTTTCGTATTATAGTAATCGTTCCTTGTTTTAATACTTGGTCATGCCCGTCTTTGCGTGATCGTTTCGCATTTTAGTAATCCGTTTCGCTCCGTTCCGCCCCAGGTTCCGTTTCTGGTTTCGTTTCGCGTTCCGTTCTTTAGTAAAGCCGAAAACGGTGTCGTGTTGGGAACAGAGTAAAAAAATGCACACCGTTTCACCTCTGGAATCCGGAGCGAAATGAAAACGGCGTCGTGTGAACGAAGCCTAAGTGCGCTTATTGGTCAATTGCTGTTGAATAAATGGACATTTGAAGCGAAAAATTTCTGAGTTGTACTCTGTGCCTCGCCTGTTTTGTTGTGTGCAGGCAAGGTGTTTGGGTTGGGGCGCGGAGAAGACACCACAAGAGAATGAGAAGTACAGGACCAAGAAGAGAACGACACCAAAGAAAGACAGCATTGAAAGACAGCAAAGGCAAAAAACATGCTACACAGGTAACAAAATTGTCCTAGTTCATATTATTAACATTGTTTCACCTCCCTTTTAAAGAATTTCTAGAAGGATATTATTTCAACACCAATCAAACGGAAGAAGGTATTTTTAAGGAGTTCAGCAGACAGACATCATTCGCACACACCCACCAGGATAGCAGGATTTTGTTCATTATAGCGCTCATTTCTGCTTTGAAGTAAAGATAGATATTGGGAAAGAATTAAAGATGAAGCTAAAATTAAACGCTTTTCTTGCAATAGATGCAGTAAACGAGCTCGTAACCCAAAGTGCGACTCTCAGCTTTACTCGGGCCGGGCCTAACCATTCTTCGCCGGGAGTGGTTAGACCCGTGCCGACCGAAAACGACAATGAAAATGTCAGAAAATTTGAGTTTTGGGGGGTGATATCGAAGGAATTTTAATTTCTGATGTTTCGAAAATTAATTCAATATTTATAATTTTACGTTATAGTACGTTGTTACAAAAAATAACAGCTGGGATAAGCGAAATCAGAGCTTCGTGTCTTGCCACAGACACTCGAAAAGGCAAAGGGGACGCGGGATGACGTTATGACGTCAAAGTGACGGCTAAAAGATTCACGCTTATAGTTGTTCAGCCGGAGTTCAAATATTCCCACCCTGAGTGGAGTTATTAAAAAATACCAGACAACGTCCGAAAAACTCAATTGACTTCCATTGGAAAAATGTTTTTGGGTCATCACTGAGAATTTCAATTAAAACTTCATAGCATGCTGCACTGAAATTGTCGATTGCATTTGTGTCTTCTTTTATTTTCTTGACTCTAATCCACCCAAGACACGTAATAAATAATTTTTAATGCAGTGGAAGAAAGTTTACATGTGATCTTTCTTGTAATATCAGCACACCTCTCACCAATTTCACCCTCATTTTTGAGGCAAGCATTTTGAAGAATGCAATGTTTTCGTGGTTAATCCCTCTTGTGAATGAAAAGATCTTTTCATGCTTCCTTTCCATCATTTGAGTTGGAGTGAATGTTCTTGCACCATCAGCGTTCGTTTTCAAATCACAGGTGAATAAAAATTGCTGACTAGCCACGCCTCCAAAAACCTTTTGCTCTGATGTTTAGCCTAGCTTAGTCTCCACGTAGTGCTGGCATCGTTAGCTCAATCTCAACACAGTTATATACACGCCCGAGTAAACTGGCTACGAATTCCAATGTCATTATATTGGGTTTTTATGAAGACACCTGTTTTTATGTTGCAATTCATGCAATTCAATCAAAAAATGGCAAGGCCATCAAATAACCAATTTATTTGTGAATTCCCCTCTCGTTGCCGTAATTTACCTTTTTTCAGCTGTCTCCTGGACCTTCCTCTATCTATATTCTCATTAGCAAAAGCCTTCACTTTTGCTTGTTTAAGATCTTTCAGGAAGAAGCCCCAGTAAATGGGAGCTTCAGATATTGTACAAAAAGTCTTCCAAACTGTTGCTTCAAAGTCCAGTACCATTTTCTGAACAACAAAAATAGAAGATAATAAATTAGAAACAGGGGGAAAGACTACAACATAGTTTTTCGAATTTCTTCTTGACATCATAACAAACGCCAATGGTGGTCTGCTTTATGTTGCCATTTTCACTCTTCAAGAAAGCATGAATCATAAATAATTGTCTAAACGGATCCTTGACTATCTTGAAGGTGCCATCCATGTATCAACTCTCTGCTTTGCTGGGGAGTGACAACTGTTCATTTTTGACAGATATTAGATTCCGTGCATGTTTCAGGCTAACAGCTTCTTGAAAAAATCTTGCCGCGCGTTGTGATCCGAAATTTCAAATTTTCCATCACTTGGTTCATTTGTCCAATACTTTCGTCGATGACGGATGGCTTGGAGAACAATGTTGGACAGCTGGGGCATGCTTTATTAGAAAATATGAAAATATAACGCGGAGTAGTTTGATAACATTAGAGGACAGCTTGTAATAAAATATCGCCTCATGGGTAAAATGAGGGGATGAAAAGCAAGCCTGATTTATAAAAAGTTGTCTTGAAAAAAAAGCGTTTTCCAAGGCAACAAAAGCAACGTTTACTGAAATTGATGACTGTAGTGAAACTGATAATGACAGCAGTGAAAATAAACTCCTTGATAACTGATAAAGTTGTAAAGAATACATGTAGCAATTTAGTTTTTGTTGATTTGATTGTAATTTTTGGAGAAACGTGCGAAAGAGGCTAGACGAACTAAAGCGGCAAAAAACACGTGCGTGGTGTTATGACCCGTTGTGTAGGTGTTCGTGTTGTTGGTGGGTGGGGTCTGGGGTGACAGAAATTGCTCTGCTCGCTTGCTGCTGGACGGTTGGTGCTAGATATCAAAGGCCAGAGGGAGGTTGACGAGAATTAATATTTTCGTGATTCACGACCGAGACCGAGAACAATTGTCGTGAAGCAGTATACATTGTTTGTTGTCGGAATATCTGCAGGGCCCAGCCTTAGAATAATGCCTGTTGTAAGTAATGTCTGGCGCGAATTTCCTTCGAGTTTCCTCGTGTTCTAGCGTTCAGCTGTGCATGGGATTGTCCAATTTGACTGATATCTATTGCATGCAAACTTGCAATTCATGTAAATCCTTTCTCAAATAAATGCAACAATGAGCCCTGTGTAGTTTTGAAAGGAAAGCTTGTGAACCATACTGTGTGTAAAGTATTAGACAGGGAATTCCTTGTAACAATCTGGCAAAGTGCCTAACCTTTGATTTTACTTCGGATTCGGGTAATTGAAGGTCGGGCGATTATTTTTAGACTTGGGTACATTCTTGTAAAACAATAAAAGTCACGTGATTGATGATGTCAGCATTTCCGGTCAGCCAAAATTTTATTCCGCAATATTGAAAAATAAATTATGCCATTTTGTTAAGCACCCAAAAAGCAGCAAAAAACTATTGAACAGCACTACTATCGCACTTACCGATATCGAGTTATGGCTAGTTAAAGTATGTGTCACGTGACAAACATGGCGGATCAGCGACTTTGAAACATTGATATTAATGACGGTTGTGGCGATTTTTCTAAGTGGTAATGTGTCCGCTTGAATACGAGGCATTTTTTATGACTTCCTTGAGGTATCTTAGGCATGCAAAGCCCTACTTATTTCCTGTTATGCTACATGTTAACTACTAAATGACCAAAAGTATCTTCAAAATTTAAAAGTAAAAAAAATGTGGATGTTCTATGGTAGCCACTCCTCTAATTAATTGTTACTCGACATGAAATCAGAAACTTCCCAGTCACTTTCATCTTCTTGCATACTAAGAGAAGGTTCCGATTTGGTTTGTTCCTCTGAAGAAACTGCGTCTTCTTTCTCATCATCTCCTTCGTAAATGCTTTACGTAGTAGTCGGGTTGGTCGCCTGTTTCTTCTTTCCTTTTCGTCTTCTTTCCTGCCACATTTGTCTTCACTTCCACTCGTTTCTTCATCTGAATCAGCTTCGTTTTCAGTTTGGGTTTTCTGGCGGTGCCGTTTTCTTGTCAATGCTGGAGGAAGCCGTAGCCCTGAAAATCACTTCGGTATTAAGCTTTTTCCTTCATACTTCCATCAATTTTCTTCATACGAGATGCGGTCAATATGTTCCAAATAACATCTTTTCCAAATAAAAACTTGCATATGGCTCTTTTTGATCGCTTGTTTTACGGAATCTGGATGATGGTTGGTTGATGGCATAGCCCCAGTTAAGACATTAAAACCGAAAAAAACATAAAGAATGAATTGAAGGCCTTCTTCGCTTTCTTGAGCCAGCAGCTGATTCATCACCATGTCTCATTGGTATGATTAACGACACATACCGCGAAAGAAGCAGAAAAGATCGTACAAGAAAAGATCGTGGATTATCTCCAGGGTGGGGCACTCAAGACCTTCACATACGGGGACGTGAGTCCGATATTTTTGGGTCAGTTATTTTCATTAAAGCCGATATTTTTGGGTTCGAAATTTTGATATTTTTGGGTGAAAGATTAGAAATTTCACGTCAAAATAACAATGCATGCAATTTTTTATGGTATTTTTGGGTTACTGAAAGAAAATTTCAATGGTATTTTTGAGTCACTCTGAAATTTTTTATGATATTTTATAGGGCTCTGTAAACTTCTCGGACTGACGTCCCCGTATATAAAAGTCTTGAGTGCCCCCCCCAGGGGATTATCAAGCTTAAAAATTACGCTTCAAGGCTTTGACTAACATATCCTACAATGTGTCCGATGGAGCGAACTTCTTACAATGGCGAAAACAAGAATAGTCTTCTCAAGCTGATATCGAAACTTCTTCAGAGTGAAGATGGAAGAAAATGTCTCAGCTACCCTTTCATAGTGACAGAAGAAGACAAAACGTACAAGGATCAAGTCACTTTTCACTTTTCTGCATGCATGTAACCATGAGGAGGCTTGTACACGCTTGGTTCTTCACGCCATAATGCAAAACACATTGTCTCTAAAGATACGGATGTGCTGATACTCCTTGTATGGGCATTTACAAAACTGCAAGTAGTTCACAAATGGTTTTTTAAGTTTGATAACAAAAAAATTGTTGAAGTCGGAAGTATTTGCAAAAGTCCCGGACCACGTATCTGTTTCTCTTTGCCTTCTATCCATGCAATTTTCGGTTATGATACACGTCTTACTTTTAAAAGGCTGGAAAAGTCAGAATACGATAAATGATTGCTCAAAATTTGGATTGATTGAGCAAAAAGGACTTAAAAGACAAGATTTGACTCTCCACTCCACTAGATCCAGATTCCGTAAAACAAGCGATCAAAAAGAGCCATATGCAAGTTTTTATTTGGAAAAGATGTTATTTGGAACATATTGACCGCATCTCGTATGAAGAAAATTGATGGAAGTATGAAGGAAAAAGCTTAATACCGAAGTGATTTTCAGGGCTACGGCTTCCTCCAGCATTGACAAGAAAACGGCACCGCCAGAAAACCCAAACTGAAAACGAAGCTGATTCAGATGAAGAAACGAGTGGAAGTGAAGACAAATGTGGCAGGAAAGAAGACGAAAAGGAAAGAAGAAACAGGCGACCAACCCGACTACTACGTAAAGCATTTACGAAGGAGATGATGAGAAAGAAGACGCAGTTTCTTCAGAGGAACAAACCAAATCGGAACCTTCTCTTAGTATGCAAGAAGATGAAAGTGACTGGGAAGTTTCTGATTTCATGTCGAGTAACAATTAATTAGAGGAGTGGCTACCATAGAACATCCACATTTTTTTTACTTTTAAATTTTGAAGATACTTTTGGTCATTTAGTAGTTAACATGTAGCATAACAGGAAATAAGTAGGGCTTTGCATGCCTAAGATACCTCAAGGAAGTCATAAAAAATGCCTCGTATTCAAGCGGACACATTACCACTTAGAAAAATCGCCACAACCGTCATTAATATCAATGTTTCAAAGTCGCTGATCCGCCATGTTTGTCACGTGACACATACTTTAACTAGCCATAACTCGATATCGGTAAGTGCGATAGTAGTGCTGTTCAATAGTTTTTTGCTGCTTTTTGGGTGCTTAACAAAATGGCATAATTTATTTTTCAATATTGCGGAATAAAATTTTGGCTGACCGGAAATGCTGACATCATCAATCACGTGACTTTTATTGTTTTACAAGAATGTACCCAAGTCTAAAAATAATTGCCCGACCTTCAATTACCCGAATCCGAAGTAAAATCAAAGGTTAGGCACTTTGCCAGATTGTTACAAGGAATTCCCTGTCTATATGAAAGTCTAAACCATGGCTGCTGGAAGAAGGGACATGTTTTAATGGTTATTGCAACATTAAGTTCAGTGTATTCGTACATTATATAAAAGTACATGAAACAGTCTCCTTTTTGTTTATAAGAACAGCCTTGTATTTAACAAAAATCAGGCTGATATGTATTTGCTCAAAAAATAAGAACAACATGAGAAACAAACAAAGCCGGTTGACATTCAACAAAACTAAAGAAATATAATAGCAGCAGCAATTTAATGTTAAAGGTATGGAAACTCAAATTTATAAACACACTTTGATAATAATTGTAATAATCAATCATATAATCAAGGTCAGAACATCTAGTCGGTGAAACAAAAGAACAAAAGCTAAAACTATAGGAGTAACAAAAAAAGCGGAAGTATGTCTTTAATATTTAATTGAGTGTCAATCACTTTTCACAAGTTTACGCTTCACTTCGCTTTCCAACTGCTAAAAATAGATTTGGTTTATTAACCAATCAGAGAAGCGCAAAGGGAAGATGTAATTTTTTCACGTGAACATTAAGCCTGTTGTTGTTGCCATTTTGCATTCCCTTCCGGTTCTCATCACTGATCTCAAAATGTTCATGTGATCAGTTTATGTGACGGTATACTACGCATGTCTTCATTGAAATGAGTTTTGTTTGATCTATTTTTAAACAGTGCCTTGTATCTTTGCACATTCCCTTCAATAACATCAAATTTATTGATCGTTTCGTTTTGTTATTAATTTTTTACTTGACCATTTGGATTAGTTTTGTTAAATTTTTCTGACCTGAACTGGATGCTTCTCTAATTTCATAATCTTCATAAATTCATTTCATAAAGATCCGTAAAATTATGTTGTGTTGTTAAATCAGTCACAGTTTTACGGTTTTCGGATCCAGCAACACTTATTTTCCGATTTCTCGTCGGTTTGTAAGGCTTGTCGGCCGATCAGCCAATCGGAATTCTCCGAAAATTCACCTCCCTCTGGCCTTTGATATCTAGCACCAACCCTGCTGACTGGTTGACTCGATTCCAAAGATTGGCCAGGAAGAAAACTGAATCTATTGGCAGTCCAAGACACCAAACCCAGAATGTGCATTGGACAATAAGGTTATAAATTAATCAAATTGCTTTGCTTTTTATTATTAGCGCTGTTATATTGTTATTTTGATGATACGATAAAGTCATGTCAGTCCTCTTCCTTAGGCCAAATAAGTGGTTTTGACGAGAACAGGGAACAGGGTGGCTTTCTAAAGATATTTTTTTATAAGCATTTTTGGGGAGGAATACATAACATATTTCAGGTACTTCTGGTCAATAACAGTATGGTGGCCACATATAAAAAAGATATTATACCTAAATACAAATGTCATCTGATAGCTGAAAATGAGGAGTTGTCCTTTCACCCAGATCTGTCAAGAATTGTAATGGGTTCTTTCAACCATCCTGTTTATGAAGTTGTTTGTGATGATTTTGGTGGTTGCAGACAAACATTGTTTCACCAAGTAACTGCAAAACATCTGTCATGTCAGAATGGCCAATAACTTTTACCATATCGAAAGAAATACACAAGCTTGAATGCATATACAAGTTTGAATATTCAAATGATTGTTACTTAGCAAGCTTTTACGAGACAGCTTCTTCTTTCACCAATGAAACAGTATACAGTCAAGTAGTATATGTATTGATGTCGCATTAGCCACGAGTGGGACAGAAGCAGCTACCGAATGTTATTATTCTATCATGGGCAGCCAAACAGATCTGGATGACTGAATGAGACCCTTGTACAAAGAGCAGCTGTCAATTGGTGTTTCCCAATATCCCTTCAATGTAAGGAAACAATAAAAGTTACAGCATTATACCCTAATGGAGATAAAGATGCAGGCCTTAAGCCCCACCAATTCCCAGTCTGATGAAAAATCTCATTAGCATACATGAAGTACCAGAAGGTGTAGAATGTCACACAGGGTGCTTGCTTCTCAGCCTGGGACATGCTATTTAAAATAGCAACCAATGTTGCCACAAGAAAAATAACTTCATAATAAACTTGTTTTCTTTCCATAGCTACAAAATGTGGCCAAAAGTAAACCAGAGTAAGTCATATGTCTATCCTGAAGAAGATTTGGATACTTAACAGGTACGTTCTTGATTCTATGAACAACTTTTGAATGGTAGTATTTATTGACAGGATTTTTGAAGCAGTGGTGAACAATAAATTTCTAAATACTTTGATGCAGTTCCTTTCTTTATGGCTGTGTGTATTGAAAAGTCAATACCTGGAGCCAACCAGTTAATTTTTGTTCTTAACTTTTGTGATTTTATTAGATTGATAACATCTCTGCTTTTCTGCACCACCATGCCTTGAAATATTTTGCCACAGCTTTGCCACCACCACTGGCAATTGCAATTTCCAGAGATAGCATTAATATGTTTACTTGGCTCACGGCAATGATTTCATGGATGATAAACCATATTTTCTGAAGCTGTTCCAAACCATTTTGCAAATACTTTACAAACCTTTTTCAACTGATAGTATGCAACATCAGAACAGCGTTTGTTCAGATACTTAAAGTAATCTATCTCATTTGTAAATGTGGAGATGAAATGAAATATCTCAACCAACGTCTTCTTTTGCAGGTTTCCATCAATCAAAAGCCAGATCTTGAATTTCTTTCATTGAAGTAGCCAGTGCTCCTTCAGTCCAACTATATCATGGTTTGTAATGCAGCACACTTAAGGTAACATATCCTTGGTAATATACATCATACTTTTCTTTGACTTGCCCAATAAAAACAAGTCAACAGTTCTATGGCAAAAGGTAAAATTTTATAGTTCTTAAATGCAATTTAAGAACAGTTAATGGGCGATTGAAATTGTCTTTGTTTGTTAACTCATGGTTTATGTTCATCAACACGAGTTGGGGATGGGGGGGGGGCCAAGGAAGACTAACCTGAAAGTTGACGTCGACAACAGCTTTGATAATTAATTAGTGGAGTCATACTCTCAGCAACTCAGTTTCTCTAATCATTCTGAGTTATTGCATAGTCTAGAACCTTCATTTCTCCCGCCCACCCTGTCTTCTTTTATTCTTTGTTTGATTTGCTATAAAGATAACTTTGCTATAAACATTTGCAACAATGTCAATGTCTTCAGAGCCATTTCATAGTGACTCGTGTGACAATCTCAGAATCTGTTTGTTTTATTGAACCAGTTTCACATGGTTACAATTATCTTATAATGAAGCCTCCTAAGATACTAGCAGCTCTTGAGCAGGGCCACAAATTGACACTGTCATTTTTATCAAAATCTTATTTGTGTGCTTTGTGCAATGAAAAGCATGTGCGTGACTCACGTGACCTCAGATTCTAAAAAGATAAACCTTTATGCATGGTCTTTCATTTTGCTGTCAATATATTTAATAAACCACCATAAATCAAGATCAACAATGTTTTTAAGTCACATATGCAACATATTTTAAAAATGTACATATTTAAAGAAAGCGTTAAAAACAAATGTGACTCACGTGACACAAAAATGTGACTATCATGTTGAACTATCAATTAATCTGAACTGGAAATATGAGAAATTAACTTAGGTATGATTTTCTAACAAACACCAACCCTAGTTAGCTTAGAATATGTGTTTCTAAGGGCTGAAGTCACAGTCCACAGAGGTCCTTAGAAGAGTCCTTCACACGCTGGAAATTTTCCTCTTGGAGCCCGAAAGATGAACACCTTGAGCAAGAAACAGGCATGGGAGGGTCTATGTGCAGAAAGACATCTGAAAAAGGCACACTATCACCATCTGTGGTAGACTTAGAAGTGTTAACATCTGGTGCTGTCTGATGCACAAATTCCAAGGTGACCATATTTCCAGTGACCTTTATTGCACGTCCAATAAACCAGTAATCACTAGCTTCCCAAATCACGGCATACCATTGACCTTCAATGACCTCTGCAATGGCATAATAGCAGCTCGTAAATACACTTAGGTATTAAAAGTATTCGAACGGTTGAAAAACTTTTTGTACAAAGCAGTGTAAACAAAATATAAAGATTTAATTTTCCCGCCAAAAACATTAATGGTGTCAGCAAATAATAAATAAACATAAACAAACATATAAAATTGTGTTTCTTACAATATTTTCGTTAAAATTGTCAAAATATGCAATAATAATAAACTTTTACGAGTAATGGCGGAAGCACGAGTGTTGAAAAACAGCGAGCGAGCAGCCATAAAGTTTTTGCGAGAAGCAGGACATTCATATGATGAAGTTGAAAGACAAGTGGGCTGCAAAAAGTCGACAGCCCATAGAGTTTACAAGATATTCAAAGAGAGTTGTTCCCTGGAGAAAAAGTTGAGACCAGGTCGGCCTAGGAGAATTTCTAAGAGGGGCGAAAGAATTGTTACGAGAGTGGCGAAGAAGTTGCGTTTCTCCAAGTTAAATGCACTAAAAAACGAAGTTAATGCTAACTTTCCAAACAAAACCCCTTCTAGCCAAATAGTCCGTCGTATCCTGGCCATATACGGAATAGGAAGTAGAACAAGAAGACGGAAACCTTTTGTTTCAACAAAAAATCTTACTTATCGGCTGAATTGGGCAAGGGTGTTTGAGGAGTGGCCGGTGTCTCATTGGGACGATGTCATCTTCTCAGACGAGTGTTGCTTCAACCTCAGAAAAGATTCACAAAACGGCTACACAAAAATCGTAGTCTGGTAATTTCCGCACAAAAGTGGTACCTACCTCCACCACAGCCTGGTCTAGTGACTACCAGCTCTCGTACGACGTCCGCGAGCGTGCCTTTAATTGTGTTTTACACAATTTCTGTAATCTATAACTGTTCATTATCCCTGGACGATTGCTGTTCAGCGGACGATGTGGCAACCTCTTCGCAAACAAATCCAGCGGACAATTGTGGAATGGCTGAAGCCTCATTTAGGTGGGTTTGTTCATTTTCCACCTGCGCCAACTGCCCCCACGAACTTGCTGCTATTGAAGTGAGCATAGGGGGGCGAGAGCTTCGTCGTACGGCTTCTCCTCGTGGCGTGACCTTGTTTGGGCGTTGTTTTAGCATTTTATGTCTTTTCAACAAGCAATTCATTTTTTCTCTCGGTGAATTTTCTAGTTCAACTTGTTAGACTTGCGATGATGTTCTTAGTCGTGTTTGTCATGTATTGAACCTTGTCTCATTCTACTTTTTCCCGCCATCTTATTGTTTAGAATGGGCACTGTGATGGGTTAACCAGAGGCAGCTTATATAAAGACTGGGTATTGATTGGCTAATACGTCGGTACTTTGATATTAGACATATAGGTTGTTTTTCATCTTCGTAATCCCCTGGTCGGTGGCTCAGTTGGGTTTGGATTAAGTTAGCACATTTCGAGTATCATCTTATGAAGGATGTGTGAAGTAATAATAGGTTGGTGACGCCAAGTTTCGATATTCGTCAATAATTAACTTAAGTTAATGAACCATTAACTAGCATTTAAAATCTGTTTCGAAAACCCATCATTTTTGCATGTTACACGGTCACCTTTTAGCATGGCAGTCCAATATAAAAAATTGATGGTAAAAAGTGATCGTGTAACCCGGCCTTAACATTGGAAAAATAATTTACGTTGCCAGGATGCGTTTCCATCCACTTTTTCAGAGGCTCGTGGTACTTAGAAAGAAAATCCAATTCTTTGAGAAAGTTTCCTTTGTTCTTAGAATTCTCTGATTCACGGTGACCCCGAAAGGCACTGTTCTGCTTGCCCAAATGACGTAATACATCAAAAATGATAATATGGCAATGTTCTGCTCGTTGTTTCTCCTGTCTTGAATGATGCACTTGTGCTGCATTGTTTATCTGCACATTCGCTGTTATGGCTCCAGACACGAATCTTTCGTAGCGTTCCAAAGACAACATATGCATTCTTGACGATATATGCTTTGCCAGATATTCCGATTTTGTGAAGGTATCTTCAGATGTGCCAACTATAAGAAAATCACAATTTTTTTTTATCTTACCAGATTTCATTAAAAAACTTGTGGACCTACGGGTGATGTACTTGCAAAATTCTAAGAAAGTAATTATTGGCAGTCTAACATACCAAGAGTTCCAAAGCCTCTGCAATAGAAGCAAAATGCAGCATCTTTCGAAA
The DNA here is from genome assembly GCA_013076295.1 of Sanderia malayensis. Lineage (NCBI taxonomy): Eukaryota > Metazoa > Cnidaria > Scyphozoa > Semaeostomeae > Pelagiidae > Sanderia > Sanderia malayensis. The sequence goes on along the minus strand of RQOL01000699.1, from coordinate 5,584,038 downwards.
CAGAATATTCCAGCCATTTGTACTCTTCTTACCATTTCTTTTGAAACTTGAACAGCTTTTTTCCAATTTCAGACTGTTTGAAGTTAATCACAGGTTGGATTGGGCCAGATTGAACAACGAGTGCTCTGTTTGCTTCATTTGTGATTTCCATTGATGGGTCTCTACACTCAGCCATTTTCGGCATTGTTGATAATGATTAATATAACATACTACTCGTAGTAATGAATGTGTATGCGTATCAGTGAGTCAAATTATTGTAATTCAATGTATTGGTTTTGTCAGTCAAGGGCAGGAAATGTTGACATGGTTCAAGTTCTACGTGTTGCAATTAACGACAGACAAGAAGGGTGTAATGAGCATAGACCAGACAGCAGAACTGCTTGTGCTAATGGGGGCGTGATTGTGTTAGACTTTGCTGTATAGTATAGTATACTGTAGGATTGGTATTTTCAAAAAGCCTTTTTCATTTCCGTGTTTATCTTATCTGTTGAAAATTTTTCACATGTGCCAACGTACCCCCCTAAATATTTCTCCTCAAAAATCGGCCCTGTAATTGAAATGTCCTCCCCAGTCCTCCCTGTGGTGCCGCCACATTATGATGCCATCGCTGCCAAGCATAAAAATGCAAAATACAATCTGCATTTACAATCTGGATTAGTGACAAATAAGTCATTTCCTTTTATTTGTGCTACTCCAGACAACATATTTATGTGCACCTACTGCAAAGAAAGCCATCATGTTTCCGTAGAATACAAGTGCCCATACAAAATTCGGAATAAAAATGTAGAAGAAGGGTATAAAGAAACTGATTTCTTGGTGAAGAAAAATGGCTAAATATCTTTTCGAAAAGAGCATAAATAATATAGCCAAATCATAACACAGATGGCCATCACAAATTAAAAATTTGGATGCTTTGTTGCATAACAATGCATAAGAATTCGAACTAGTGGGGAAATTTTTTAAAAGGGGCACAAAAAACTGGAAAACTTTACATGACCACGCCCTGGGAAACCCGGGTTATTGGAAAGATGTGTTGCGGTGTAAGCTTTGCAATACATGCATCGTGTGATGTTTCGGCGAGTGCAAAATTGTGTAAATAATGCGTGCAATGAGTAACGTTGTTCATTAGAAAAGTGATTTCATGAAAGTAACGATGATGCCACTATGGTAATAATTTTATAAATATTGTTGAAGGAATAACTGAAAATTGTGAACCAGGGTAATTAGACTACTTTTAGCAGATCTTTTAGAGTGATGGGCTTAAAAAGTTCGGAGCCGCTGTGCAATCGGAGAGTGGGTGCTTTCCCCCGCATCGGCTACATGTGTGTAGGAATTGGCAGTTTTGGTCGCGGCATTGGCTGTGAAAATTTGCACTGTGTTTTGATGCTGAAAGGTGTGGTTTGATTTTGGGGGGCACGAAAATTATTTTTGCAAGAGGGATTTGGCTGCAGGGCACGTGTGCAAAAGGAGTTATCTTGCTGATCATCTAATGAGTAAACAGCCTGCGGTTGGGATTCAATGTTAGGGCAGGGCGCTGCAAAATGACCTTGCATGTGACATTTGTAGCAGGCCACAGAAATTGCTGTTACACATACGGCATCACAAAGAAATTTGTTGAATGCGCATTTGTGTAGGCGCAACCAGCATAGGGAAGGATTGCGGGCAATGTTCTTCCGGATTTTGAAGGCTGGCATTTTTGGGTGTGTGAATGTCGGTATGAATAGAGGCAGGAGATAAGGCCAACCGTTGGGAACGGCAAGATACGGTTGTTTCTCTGGCGTCCTTCATGATGTCTCAAAAGTCGTTTAGACTTAGGGTTACTACGTTGCTTGGGGCATTTTGTACTTTTTCCGCAGCTAGTAGTAGGAGCTGACGCATTTTTTGAACGCTGTTGCCAGCCATGCTCGTACAATCTCTTGGCAAGTTCTGCTTTTATACACTTGTATAGAATTTGGTTCAGTGTAGCTGATTCGATATGTGTGTTCAATTGCTTGAAATCGCGAAGTTATAAATCACGAGTATATGTAAATCTTTTTTACACTTATGGTGTGCGAACTCCAGGGTATTGTACAACAAATTGATGTGGGCGTAATGCTGGAGATAACAATATACTGCTCCTCAGCTGCTGTTGATTGACATAACCCATACAACACGAAGACGAGGCTCTATTGTTCCCTGTTGTTAATTCCTCATTTACACTGTAAATGGTTCTTTGTCAATCGGGTCTGGTATATTGTCTACTTGTAGTAAAATGTCACTATTATCATCTATTTTTAGAGAGTCAGGAGAGTCAGTGATTGTAACAAAAATATTGTTGAATAAATCTGCTATTGTGCCGTCACCATTTATAACTTCACCGTCTTCCATTAAAGTGATCTTCGATTTTGATGAAGATTTGTCCGATAACAGTGGCTTTATAGTTTTCCAAAGTTTCTTATTGTCATTGATCAAGGAAGTATCTAAACTGCTATAATATCTTCTTTTTTCTGTTTGGAGAAGTGTAGCACATTTATTTCGCTGTTTTTGAAATGTTCCAGTTTCCGGGGGTTTTTTGTTTTGTATATTTATTCCAGTCTCGATAGTAACATTATGGCTTTTCGCACATTCCTATTCCTATTCGATTTCTTTTTACAGGTGCCTGATTGACCAGAATTTTTTGAAACACTTGCTCAAACTTACCGTAGCTTTTGTCACAATTTGCAAGCTTTGAATTCAGATTCAGAAAAGTTTTACAATCCCTGTAGTTAACTTTAATGGGTTCAAGTTTCGTAAATTTCGTTTTTAATACAGTAAAAATCATTTTATGGAAATCAAATAAGCCATTTTCGACTGTTGTTGTATCGCAGAAGCTTTTACTTCTGTTTGTTATAATTAGATGTATGCAACGCCTAAAGTTACTCTTGTCACAAGTTATAATATCTTCTTTTTTCTCTTTGGAGAAGCGTAACACATTTATTTCGCTGTTTTCGAAATGTTCCAATTTCCGGGGGTTTTTTGTTTTGTATATTTATTCCAGTCTCGATAGTAGCATTATGGCTTTTCGCAGATTCCTATTCATAAATGGTGCATTATTCGCTCGCAAAGATTTCTTTTTACAGGTGTCTGATTGACCAGAATTTTTTGAAAGATTTGCTCAAACGAACCATAGCTTTTGTCGCAATTTGCAAGCTTTGAATTCAGATTCAGAAAAGTTCTATAATCCCTGTAGTTAACTTTAGTCGGTTCAAGTTTCAACTTTAGTCGTTTTTAATACAGTAAAAATCATTTTATGGAAATCAAATAAGCCTGCTTCGACTGTTGTTGTATCGCAGAAGCTTTTACTTCTGTTTGTTATAATTAGATGTGTGCACACCCAAAGTTACTCTTGTCACAAGTTTTCCCTTTAGTTAGGTTCTTAAGAGGAAACATGTTCATAAAGTCGTGAACTTTAGTTTCAATTTTCTCCACGTTAAAGTCACCAATGAACACAAAGTTTTCAAAATTGTCCGAATAGTTATCATATGCCTTTCCCAAGTGATCAAAAATAATTCCTGCGAAAGGGTTGGTGGGCAATAGCAAGAAAATATTGCCCATTTTTTTATGCAGGTTGATTTCAAAGCCGATACATGCTATCCCATTGGCGAATTTATATAGTTTCAGTTTTTGGAGGGTATCTTGAATTAACGTAAACTAAAAGGCCTCCACCATAACTATTTCTATCAAGACGATATGGCTCACTATATCTACACTTCATTGTCAATTGGCAACCCAGTAAGAAGGTCAATTGTGGAAGCAGCACCATTATGTGAAACATGTCCACGTCTTTGCCAAGTTCCATTATATGATACAGCAATGTCTAGAATGCCATCCTTGTCTTCTTTTATGCCAACATCTCCATATGCTGCTTGTATCATCTCTCGTGATTGCAGGCTTATGGACTTGAATGTCTTTGTTGCAGCATCTTCCAGTCTGTTGTTGATTTCTCTGAAAGAGGCCTTGCTTAACACTGCTGGCATGTTCATAGTTCCACACCACTCTTTCATTGTTGCATGACCACATCCTACTCCACTGAAAGCTAATGTTGCACGAACAGTTACATCAAAAGCAGCATTCTTCTTGTTTTCTGGTTCTCCAACTCTTTGAGAAAGATGTTTTTCTTGAGAGTATTCATCACAATTACTGCACTTGATGATAATTTTAGCAGCAAAACCAAGATCATCAGTAGATTGGTAAAGTGCGAGTTACGAGTTGCGAGTTGCGATTATTCTACGAGTTGCGAGTTGCGAGTTGGCCCTTTAAAGAGCGAGTTGCGAGTTACGAATTACAAGTGGAAAGTGCGAGTTGGTAAATTTAACATGCGAGTTGCAACTTAAATTTACGAGTTGCGAGTTGGGTCAACTTTTTTGCGAGTTCCGCGAATTTTGCTTTTTTTATGTTAGTTTTTCGCGTTTTCTTCATTGCAGAGAAGTTTCCTTGATTTCTTACAAACTTAGCTGCAAAAATTAATGCCACATAGCCGGGCACTGATGATGGAAGACAAATGCTTCCCCACGTTTTTTATAGGAAACCGCTTTATAAACAACCTAGTGATAGAGACCCAAAAGCTTAAGAAACTTTCATAACTACATAAAAATCATTAGCAAAAATCTAAGAAAATTAACAATAATTTCAAACAGGATAATAAGCGTTAGGTTGTTCTGTTGCCCGTTTTTCGCTGTGATATTTGAAACGTAGGCAGGTATACAGTCATAAATGAGTGCTGTTGTTCTTTGTACTGTACACGTTTGTTATTTTATAAGAAGCCCTACTAATAAAAGTTTCTTAAATTTTCTGTTGTTTTCTATTATTAAATAAAATAATAGAACAAAAAAATCTGTTGTACTTTACACTAAATTCTACTAGTAAGTTTCATATAAAGCGGTTTCTTATATAAAAAAAACGGGTAGTTTTTGAGAGAAGAGTTTATTTTTGTTGTGGTATGCTAAAATTTTATATACAAATAAGCAAGTTTTAAGAAAGTTCTAGAAATAGAAACCGGTAAAAAATCTTCTTATGAAAAGTTTCTTATAAAACCTGCGTATTTAAGATAAGGCTTTAGAAAGAAACATACAACACATAGGCAATGACCAAGCTGGATTATAAAACAAACACTCAAGATCATAACTTTAAGATAAACGGACTAAAATATTTCAACAATAAAATCTTAAAATTCAAATTTGCCAGAAGTGAGAAAATTATTTGGCAGTATCATCAGAAAACATCTTTTGCCAAATTTGGAATATTAAATCGATAACGGCCACGAGAAATGTCTTAAATAGATCTGTTTTGCCAAATGTGGTTTTAATAGCAATACGAACATATTGGAATTCAGAATATGTTTGATTGCTACAGAGGTACAAAAATATGGAAATAAAGATCCCTTGTGATTTTCCAGCAATTGATCAGTTCCCTAAAAAAAATTTGATCAAAGGAATGCACCCCTTTCAAAATAATTGGGTTGATTATTATTCTAGAAAAAACAATACACCCATCAGCAAAAGAAGCTCACAGGGTCTGTTTTGAACTCTTCGTGTTGTCATAAGCAGTGGATATAGTTATTGACTTCACCATTCAACGTAATTTTATATAATCAATTAGGTCTATACGAGTTGAATAAAATATAAAACAATATCCAAAGCTTAGCAACAAAAGTTATTGTAAGTCAATAGATACTTTCTTTTCTTCTGATTGTGTTGTTGTTGCACTAAAAGATAATAACTATTATTAGCAACATTTACAAAACTGGCCACAATAAATAGTTCTGTATTAGGGCCCATGTACACTACAGCTTGAATAAGCCACTAGCCAACTTTTGCAACCAGACTTTACAGACTTTAGGAAACCGGCATGACTAGAAAACTATTTCAAAATTATTTCATCTCCAAAAATGTATTCATTTGGATTAACACTTAACCGCACGAAGGGCATAAATTTGGCATTGAGATCGTTTCACGTAAATGTGTAATCATGAAGAACATTGCACAGATAATCAAAAGTATCCTTGCTCATTCGAAAATGTTCATGCCAATAGTTAGAAAATTCACAATTTCGTCTGTAATACACCCAAGAACGTCGACATTGATTAAGAGATTGAAAATCCTCCATGGTGAACAACTGCACTTGTCACGATCTGACTATCTATCTAAGTTCTTTAAAGGAAATCCACAAGAGATACTACAAACTTTCATACGAGTGCATATATATCTTTTCTTTTTTCGAATCACAAAAATCTACTTCTTACTTCAACCTTCTCGTCTTACACACTGGCTTCCGTTTTTCTTCAGTCACAATCAAGAAAACTTTACAAAACCACAAATCCGCGACACGATATGCTACAAATACGTCACATGTCCCCCCTTAGATTGGATTTCTCGCTCGCAAGAAATACTATCTAAAAGTACCGAGTATTACACTAAGTCCGCCGATAAAATGTCTTCTCAAATCGACTGCAATCTTCGAGAAATCTTATTTCTTCAACCCAGGCCTCTCTTCTAAGAGCCTTCTCTAAGGGTTACAAAATCTGTAAGAGCTACGAACAGACAGCGACTAAGACCAATGTATGTGGTACGTCCAACGAATCGGCTTCGCAGCAACAATTGCAACACAAATTCTCTAACTCCGGTCTCCATGTGTAAAGGATTGCAGTAAAAGACTTTCACAAGACTCTTAATATCTACTGCTCCATAAATTACTCTGAAGTATCTAACTTCTTCTGAGAGATAGTCACAACGCAATACTACAGCAACGATTGGGCGACATCCACAAAAATTCTGCGATTCTTTTTTCGTCCACTGCGCGGCGAAAACGTAAAGCATCTCGGGTAATGTAAACAATGCGAAGAACTTAAGGTTTAAAAATCAAATAGGAGTCCTTTCTCAACAAAACGTGAATATAGAATAGTTCTGAGTCCTTTCTCAACAAAATGCGCTAAATAGCTACAAACAATTTATTTCCGGTTATAGGTTTCTAGTAACTCGTTCGGCAAATGTGCATCGTCCATCCAAAGTGATTCTCCACTCCTTAATAAGACGAAATACTTAGTCTCTAAGCAACCCCTATCGTTTCTTGACCTCATCTTATCCATTATTCCTACTACCTCTTCGCATATTTTCTCTGGATTGTCCGCTTTATCTGGCTTTAGCCGATTGACGTGTACTACTGGGTGCCTGCGAGAGTTGCCCATCTGCAACTTAACATTTTCTTTTGAAATAATTTTTTCGATGATGTAGGGTCCTTCCCAATGATTTCTGTCTAGCCCTGTTTTCTTTTCTCCTGCTTTAAGATAAACTGAGTCTCCCGCTTTGAATTCGCATTCTTCAGCTGTGTGTTTCTTGTCGTAAATCGCTTTATGCCGGTCTCTCTCTGTCTGATTCAGTTCGCGAACTAGTTCGTAAGCTTGTCTTAGGTTATTCTGCCTTTCTGTAACAAAATCGTCGCTGTGTAGTCGTACAGGTGCCTGAAATTGCACGCTTGGGGGCACCTTGAACTGTCTCCCAAACATAAGGAACACGGGAGTCTCTTTTGTAACTGTGTGTGGTGTCGTACGATACGCAGTCACCATATCGGGTAGAAATACGTCCCAATTTGTTTTCCCCTTATCGATTACAAGAGATAAAGCAGTTTTTAGCATTGAATGGAATCTTTCACATAAACCGTTCGCTTGTGGATGATACGATGTTGTTGCAGAATGATTTATTTCTATGGTTCTACAAGCTTTCTTTACTAAATCGGATAAAAATGCTGCTCCACGATCGGATAAAATCGTCTTGGGATATCCAAAATCATTTGCAAATGATTGAATACATTCGACAACTTTATACTCGTTTGCCTCTTCCAGTGCATAGGCAGCTGGAAATCTGGTGAAGTGATCCTGCATCGTCAGAACGTACCTGTTGCCTTTCGTAGTCACTGGTAGCAGCCCGACGAAATCGATACCTACTATTTCTAACGGTGCCTGGACTTTTATTGGATTGAGTGGTACCGTCTGCGGTCTCTTTGGGGATTTCCTTGCCGCACAGCTTTTACAATTTTTGCAATGTCGCGCAACATCTTTCTTCATGGAAACCCAAAAATAATTGTCCCTTAACCGTGAAAAGGTTCTCATGAACCCTGGGTGTCCAAGCTTGTCGTGGCCATATACAAGTAGCTTTCCGATTTCCTTCTTGGGTACTACTAATTGCTTCCTCGGCCTTGTCGAAACTCTTTTTACCTTTGGAGACCATAGATGATATAGAACATCTTCTTCTAAAATATACTGACTTGAGAAATTTCTTATTCTGTCGCTACTCCTTTCTTCGCTTGGGAGTATTCCGTGTGACAGAAAATCCTTCAGTTCCTTAACATCGCTATCTTCATCCTGCGAGCGACTAATGTCGATTGCTTCTAACGCTGCGACGAGGAATTTGCTTTCACAGCCTTCCTGTTCCTGCAAATCGGACGTAATTGGGCATCTTGACAACGCATCAGCGTTCCCATTTGTTGTGCCTGCCCTGTGCTTTACGATGAAAGAATAACCTTGTATTTCGCACATCCATCTTTGGATCATTTGGTTTTTCGGTTGCATTTTGCATAGCCATTTAAAAGGGCAATGATCAGTTACCACAGTAAAACTAGGTTGTCCATATAGGTAGTGATGAAAGTATCTGATGGCCCAAACCACCGCCAAACATTCCTTTTGGATCGTTGCGTAATTTTGTTCGCTAGACTTCAATTGCCTACTGGCGTACGCTATTGCAACCTCCTTCCCATTTTGAATTTGAGCTAATACCGCTCCCAGACCGCTATTACTTGCATCAGTTTGTAGTATAAAGAGCTGTTTAAAGTCTGGGCAACATAATACAGGTGCATTCATCAACCTCCGTTTCAACTCATTGAAAGATTCCTGTGCCTCATCTGTCGATCGAAAAATCGCTGGCACCTTCGTTTTTGTGAGGTTCGTGAGTGGTCTTGCGACACTTGCAAAGTTTGGGATAAACTTTCTATAATACGAAGCTAAGGCCAGAAAAGCGTGGACATCCGTTCGATTTCCTGGTACTGTGAAATCTTGTACAGCAACCATTTTTGCGGGATCAGGCGATACTCCCGCGGCATTAATTACGTGTCCTAAGTACTTCACCTCTGGCTTTACCCATTGGCACTTGCTTAGCTTTATTGAGAGACCAGCATCTTTTAAGCGACTCAAAACTGTCTCAAGCCTGTCCTGGTGTTCTGCGAAGGACTTCCCAAATGCGATGATATCGTCGAGGTAAACTAAGGACTCATTGACGGCCTGATGACTTCTTGTACAAGCATTTTTTCTACCTCCTGATCTATTATTTCCCTTTTGGTTATTGGTACTCGGTACTGTTTAATGGGTCTTGCGTCCCCCACATTTATAGAATGCCCCACTGTATCAACACTACCCATTTTAGCCGGTGCAACAATATTCATTTGATTAAGCAAGTTCAAAAGTTGATCTTTTTCTGCGGATGTTAAATGTTTTATGTCAATATCCTGTTCCGTGAGTACCAAACCTATCGCCGATTCTACTGAATTTACCATGTTCCCAACCGTATTCCTCGTTACTTTTTCATGAAAAAGTTCAACGTCCGCTATTGGGGAACCTTTTGCATGAAAAACAGCTTGTTCTGTTATGTTCGAAATTTGTACCGTTATTTTTCCATTACTCGGCCGTACCTTTCTTAAGATTCGTGCAACAAATAATGAATTATCTTTCAAAAAACCTCCTTCTATCAACAGATCGCCAGTTTTCATTGGTGCTTCACATTTAGTTTGAATGGCACATGTTGACCTCGGTTTCATGTGGAGGCTATCCACTAGACGAACAGTTTTTCGAGAAGTTGGTTTCGCAAATTTGACGGTTAATTCTTGAATCTTCAAACAGAGATTACCGAAGTCGACAACAGCTTGATTTTCTGTTAAAAAGTCTTTGCCCAAGAAAAATTCGTAATTAAACCCTCAACAACAACAACGGTATGTTTAAAGGGCTACTCTCACCATATTTTTTTATTTCATTTCTGGGTAGTTTTTGACGTAAAAACAGGTACTGCACTTTTTAAATTTCGAAATTCGCTCATTAACACCTCTTTTCACGGCTCTAAAAGTGCGATTTTCAGAAAAAAGTCGGGCAAAAAGAAAACTGGGGCGAGGCCGGTGTGACGTAGATGCCGGAACGCATGAAATTTATTTTATTGTGTTCAGTACCAATTCAATGTTTTGCATATTATGGTCAAAACCAAGTCGTATTTAAAAAATTAAATCGTGCCACGAACTAGTTCAGGATCTGAGGAATCTGTTGATGCCTCGTTTATCATGAAAAGAGTGAGTTTTTTACGAAAATGAGGATGATTTGCTCACGCTTATGCTGCAAGCCGGCATGTTTTTCGACCTCAACGTCGCAGTCTCGAGCGAGCTCCACATACAGTCTTCAGTGGTGCGGGATAGTTTTAAACAACAATATGAATTCGATCCAATTAAAGAGGAGCAAGCTCTCTTTCAACAATTTTTCGATAGAATTAATAGTATGGAAAATTGGTGAGCTCTTATCTATGCATTTATAAGATTTAAACCAAATCAGGTCAGTTAAAAATTTGCAAAATTGCTAGGCCGAACAGGTTCTGGCACGGGTAAAGCAGAATTCCGCTATTTTGGATTAATAATGCATGAAAATAACCCTATTTGTTTTATCTGGTGTGTATTTGAAGCAGCAGCTCATATTTTGGTAATAATTCAAGTGTAGTTATGGTCATAGCTGTGTAGAAAAGCTAGAAAATCCCTTCCAGGAGTGTGAACATTAATGTCCAGAGATCGAAGATTTCACAAGTCCAATGTGAATTCGAAGAAAAACTTTCCAGCACAATGTTGGGCTTCATACTGGTGTTCTAGTTTTGATCATATTGTCTGACTTTGTCAACAATATACACCTGTACTTTGCCTTAGGTTTCAATGTAATCACCAAGGTATATAATTTATAACAAGAACTCCATGGTTATGTCAACCAAAAAATTTCAATTTGAGCAATTTTTTAACAGCGCATCACTTTAACATTTCAATATCCTTGACAAAAACCCAAGTAGTAAAGACAAAAATAATCCATAATTATCTTGCTAAAACCAAGCACACGGCAAAACTTGATAAAATAGATTATAGAACTGATGGAAATGGAAACGATAAACAAACTTATTATATTCACGAATAGTTGGTTGTTTATAACGCAAATGAAAGGAAGGAAGAGGTTGAGTGATGAACAGATAACAACGTGAGGTGTGTGAATACTGGAAAAATCCATTGTCACTGCATCAGTTTTGGTGTCAATTTTCAGCCCTTAACAATGCCGAAAATTAAAAAAAAAACACACGGGGAGATGTCAATAAGCTTTGTAATGATGGTGTTGAAGTGGTTTGAAAAAACATTTGTATTTATCATTGAAAACAAGGGAGAAAACGGACGCGACGTTGATTTTTCCATACTGAAGCCAAAGAGATAAGTTTTTTTGCGCTCCGGCATCTACGTCACACAACCTCGGCCCAGATCGTTTCATGTTGCGCGACATTTTCAGAAATGGCCTGAAAATCGCACTTTTGGAGCCGTGAAAAGAGGTGTTAATGAGCGAATTTCGAAATTTAAAAAGTGCAGTACCTGTTTTTACGTCAAAAACTACCCAGAAATGAAATAAAAAAATATGGTGAGAGTAGCCCTTTAAAAACGCGACTGTTCAATTCAATAGTACATTCTGTAGTTCCCAAAACGTGCAACGATGATCCATTTGCAGCAAACATTGAAATGTTTGTCTTATTCAACTCTGGTGTGTTGCTCATTCTTTCGAACATATTTGTAGACATTATGGAAATATCTGCTCCTGTGTCAATTAACAACATCGCTTCAACACCGTTAAGCAGTCCTTGAACGTAACCGTGCTCTTTCACAGCTTTTTTATCAAAGTTTATATTAAAAATGTTTATGTTCTCTAGTAGCGAATCGCGATTGTTTCCCTCGATATTTCCTTCCTTTGATTTCGCTGCGAAATCCTCATATCCCTCTAGTCAGTCCTGTTGATTTGTTCGCCCCTCTACGTCCCCTGGATCTTGGTGTACATTCTGTGGGGCCCTGGGACATTTATTTCGGAAATGGCCTTTTTCACCACAGTTCCAGCATTCCACATCCCAGCGTGGTTTCCTGTAACTTGGGTTTTCATTGCGTCTTGCAAAGGGACCTGGCCTACTTTGAAAATTCTTGAGTTGCATTTCAAGAAGTGTTTCTTGATTTTTCATAATTGCCTGCATGTTTTTCAAAAGTGCTTGCATTTGACTTTCAATACCGGAATCTGTTTGGTTTACTTCTACTTTTGGCTTTGTTTGAAAATCAGATTCGGCTGCTCTGATGTCGAACTTATTGCTCTTTGATTGCAAATAGAGCTCACGCGTGCGTGCTTTTTGATACGCTTCGTCCAAAACATCGATTTCTTCTCCCCAAAATATCTTTTTAATAGTTGGTTTCAGCCCTTTTACGAAAAACTCGAGGCACTTTTCGTTTCTGAATTCTACAGATTTATTACACCAGGCTCGGTGAACGAGTTTACAGATATCATCATAAAATTCTGCTACCCCCTCATTTTGTCGCTGGTATCGGTCGCCTATCAAATGCTTTGCCTGAGATCTTTGTGATGGGGAATTGAAATGTTTTTCTAATTCCTTTTTCAGCAATGCATGATCTTGGAGAATGCTCTCTGGCAAGTTTCTAAAAAACTGGTTTGCCCTTCCCTCTAAATACAAAGGTATCATTACCTTTTCTTCTTCTGTCTTCCATGCGTTGGCTCGTACCGCGCGATTCCAGTTGGCCAGCCATTCTGTGACATCATCTTTATCTTCTCCGTGGAACCGCTTTATGTCAATTACTGATCTTCTGGGCTTTATACGTCCTGCATCCCTTGCTCTAATTTCGGGTAAACTTCGCATTTGCCGTTCTCTGGGGTTATTCTCCATTTGTTCTACCCCTGTCTGGTACCGAAAAAGATGTTGTAGCATTTCGTTCGGGTCTTCTGCTGTTGTGGCCAAATCAAAATTGTGCGTCTGTCTGCCTTCCTCCATCTCTCTTTCCATTATCGATTACAATTTCCTTTTTCGACCCACACTGGCCACCAAATGTCACGATCTGACTATCTATCTGAGTTCTTTAAAGGAAATCCACAAGAGATACTACAAACTTTCATACAAGTGCATATATATCTTTTCTTTTTTCGATTCACAAAAATCTACTTCTTACTTCAACCTTCTCGTCTTACACACTGGCTTCCGTTTTTCTTCAGTTACGATCAAGAAAACTTTACAAAACCACAAAACCGCAACACGATATGCTACAAATATGTCACACACTCACGTTTTTCGAAGTAGTTGGGCAAGATACAAATACCAGAACAATCTTTGGTACCTTTGTTGCCTATTTGTTTCCAACAGTAAAAATATGGCAACAAAAAGCTGAAATGTTAGCTGGTCATCCATTTTAATGGAAGAACCTATTTTGTGCGAATTTGAACACAATTTTAACAGAGGTGAAAAGTGTGCATCGATTAGACACAAAAGGATTACAAGACAATGGTAGTGCTTTTGGCTAATCGTTTTGAGTACCTCCAGAGGTGCTCAGAGATGCCCAATCGGTATTTTTGATGTCGTATCAAATTTCAGGCAAAAGGAAAAATCGAAAAAATGGCATGTACACTGTGTCGGGAACATTTAATCCCTTAACAACTCAAGAAAGCCCAATTTTTCTGTAGTGTACATGGGCCCTTAATTGACAATGACAATAATAGATTATTTTATATTATAGATTGTAAATTATATAGAAAATTTTTTCCAGGAAACCTGATAACATTCAGGCAAGTGTGGTCTTGGAAAATTTTCATAAATTAGGGCCTATTCACAACAAAAGCATTCATAACAAGTGGTGAGAATTTAACAATGAATATGAAAAAATTAGCAATAAATGCTGGTCCGCCTGTGGTTACAGTTTTAATTCGAGGTTTTAAATACACAACTAGTTATCCCCATTGGGAGTGATTCTTCCATATCTTCTTTTAAAATTGTTGCAAGAAGAAGATTTGTAACAAACCTGACAACTTCAAGGTACTGTGTTAGGTTTTCATTATAAGATTTTTCTGCATCATTAAATTGGTTTTGAACCGCAAATATACTAGTTCGACCGAGGGACGAACTTCCCGCTTTCCTGAAAAAGCCCCCAGGGTTATGACTTTGTGTAACCCCTCGAAGTAAAGCTCTAACATTGTACTAAATATTAAATTAGTTTTGTTGCGAATGCTTTTGTAATTTTGTTACAGTTGATAATTGAAGTTGAATCTTGTTCTGGATCTGAATGTCGTCCTGGTTTGAATCTGAATCTTGTTCAGGGGAAATTAAAGTGAAGAAAATGAGCAACACGCACTAGCACTTAAAAAAATACGGCATAAAAATCAGCTACTTACATCTTGATGTTGTTCTGCAGCTGTGATTCAGTCTCCATCGTCTCCATTCACTTGAATTGAAAGCCAAGCTTATAAAAGCCAAGTTAAGAAACAACACGTGCGAGAACTTTGTGCAACAACAACAACAACAAAAGCCAACTCGCAAAATTTCAGCAACTCGCACTTTCAATTTTCCAACTTGCACTTTCGATTTTCCAACTCGCAACTTCCATGCAACTCGCAACTCGCAAAATAAGTACAACGCGTAACTCGCAACTTGTACTTTATGTGTAACTCGCAACTCGTAACTTGCACAATAAAAGCAACTCCCAACTCGCATGAACAACTTGCAACTCGCACATTACCATAACAGGATCATCAGAAGGATTTCTTGTAACATGTATTCCAGGTTCCTTACAATGTGGGCAAAGCAATTTTGAAAAAATATCAGAAAGCTTTTCGACCGTCAGTATTAGGACTGTTACCGTCAGAAACAGTTTCAATGTGTTCATCATCAAAATTATCAATGTTCACACCAAACAAATACAATTTTCTGGCCAAAACTGATGTGTTTGTTTTTGTTCTGCTAGGCCTTCGTTCTGCCATGTTATTGTCACTCACAATTCTCTGCTTCGAAGCCTTCTCTTTCCTAAAAACGGCCGATAACTTCTAAACTATTAATAATTGTTTGAACGGATCCTTGACTATCGATTCAAGGTTGTTTCCACTGTCGGGAATTCTTTCGTTAGCCTCGACAATATTCGCAGAGATACACAGAGATCACTCACTTGTTGTGCTTTCTCTTTAAATGATCTCTCATTTAATGATCTGAAGTTTAAGTCTAGAAGGTTATCCCTTTTATAGCTACGATTTTATGATTACACCATATTACGATTTCTCTAAATTTAACTCTTATTGCACCACATTGCGATCATCCATTACCTAATGACTAAATTTACTTGAATAATTGCCGTCCTCAGCTTAAACGGTTGCATCAGACATGGCAATATACAGCACAGCTCAGCCTATTGTTTCTCAGCGTGATATGGCATGATATCAGATTAGTTATTACGTCGTTGGTTAAATATAGGCGACACTCTCCCCCCCATTTTGAACAAGGGTTCTAAATGTTACTGCTTGTTAGTTGTTTTCACCATTCCACTGTCTGCTCTTCTCTCTCTTCTGTGGCGTGATCTTGTATGCACAATTCCCCGGCTTTAGCTGCATCACGCCTTGGAAGGAATTCTTTTGCATTTGCGTCCAATCCTTCGGTCCTTGTCACTCTTGCTGTAGGTCTTGGGCTGTCACATTGTAGCTCAAGAGGGTACAGATGTTGCACTGCTCTTTCGAGTACGGAATGTTTTGTTCGGAGTTTGGCTCCACGACAATTCCATCCTTCCCCGTTATGAGGCTCTGGACAACGCCTATTTTCCAATGTCCCCTGTTCCTTTCTTCTCCTTTGATTAGCATCGCGTCATCAATCTTCAGGTTGTTTTGCGAGCCTTTATGTCTTAAGTCGTGCCTCTCCCGGAGTCCTCGGATGTACTCATGGCTCCAGAGTTCTACAGCTTTCTTTTGCACTCACTGAGGTATCGTGCTCTTCTTCGTAAATCGCGATCGTTTATGTCATTGGCGTTTTCTTCAGGTACGCTGTTTGGCTGCCCGAATATCATCACATTTGGGGTCAGGATTGGCAATTGTACGTCGTCCTCAACATATCCCAGTGGTCGGTTATTGAGTGTCAGTTCTAAATCTTGCAGAACTTCTGCCAGTTCTTGCCATGTCAGTATAGCTTTCCCAATGACTTTCTATAGAGATTGCTTGACCAGTCCGACCATTCGCTCAAACTGACCTCCCCACCATGGTGCTCTGCTGAGGTTGAATTGCCACCGTATGTCATTCAATGAAAGAAACTCGCTCACATCTTCGTTTGCCAGTGCTTTCTTCAACCACTTTGACGCAGCGATGAACGTGGAGAAGTTTGTCAACTTCTCCACGTTCATCGCTGCGTCATAAACGACCTGACAAAACAATCGCTGCGTCATAAACGCAGCGATTGTTTTGGTGAAACGATTCTAGGGTGACAGGTGAAACGATTCCAATTGGGTCGTAGACAGATGCTAGGATTTGCAGCATTCCTCTCTTGTTTATCTGACCTTGAGTCTGCGGAAATTTCACTCCAAGTGAATCTTTAACTTTGTTCCAGTGCAGTCCGAGTAGCTTTGTCTCGTCCGGTTTCACTCCAAGTTGCTGCTTGGCGTATGTTTGCTCTTCATCGAGTTGGCTATTTTCGTCGCTTTCAAGTTGTTTTACATTTGAATGCCATCTGTGTAACTTGAATCCAGCGTCTTGAAAGATTTGGATTGCAATCTTTTTGAACTGTCCAACTTCTTCTTTTCGGTCTCCTCCTCCAATGATGTCATCTACGTATAGGCTTCTTCTGATTTCGTCCACAACTTCTTTGTATTGGTCTCCATATGACATCAGGTGCTGCTCAATTGTTCCCCTAAGGAGAAAGGGCGACTGTGTCAAGCCAAACAGTGCTCTGGAGAATCGTAGTACTTCAACCTCTTTTGTTTGGATGTCTTTTACCCAATGAAATCTCAGTACGTCACGATCTTCTTCACGTATCCTCACTTGAAGAAATGCCTTCTTCAGATCACCAGCTAAAGTGATGGGTCTCATTCGATTTCGCACTATGATGCTCCAAAAAAGATTTTTGAGAGGAGGTCCGGTTTCGAGGCAATTATTCAAGGACGGACTTATTTCATCTTGCTTGGCTGATGCGTCAAATACTATGCGTAGCTTGGTGCTTTCTGCTTCTTCCCGTACCACGGCTTTGTGGGTAATACAGAACGTTTTTCCGGCTGCTTCTTCTTTCCTTTCGGGCACCTTTTCTACAATTTGCTGCTCCAGATACCCTCTAATTGCTGCATCATACTCGTGATACAGGTCTGGTTGGCGCCTTAGCTTTCTTAACAGTGATCCAAGTCTTGCTAGGCTCACTTTCTCGTTTGTGGGCAACTTTGGGTGTCCAATTTTCCAAAGAAGTCCTGTTTCATACCATCCTTCGTTGCTTCTTGACAACTTGTCCTTGAAGTCTTCATATACCACTTGTTGGTCCCCTGGCGGGGAATCTTCTACCCCCAAAATGTCTAAGGGCCCATCTACACGAGAGCTTGAAACATGACCAAGTCCGTCTAACCCAGCGTGTTGCGTAATGCGATTATCCAATTAATGCGTATCCGACTTGAAATGTTCCAAATTTTTAGCAACAGGTTCCCTTCCTATCGAATTAAGACCTGTCAGCAACAAGGAAATTAACTTGTACATATGTGTCAGTGTCACACACGTTCAGTTTATTCATTCGAATACACACGCACTAGAAAACACCACATGAAAACAAAATTGAAACTTTTATGGAAATGGCTGGCTTCAGACGCATTGCTAAGAACCAATTCAATGGCGAGGAAAGTAGTGATGAACTATATGAAGATGGCCAAGATCAATACATTGAACAGCAAGAACTTTCGCCGCCTGTATTTCAGAGACCGATGACCAGTACTCCGCGTCCACAATCATTTTATCAGCCGCCCAACTTAATGGCAAACAGATTTTCGAGTGCTTTTTTCAGACCTCCAACCTCAAGGCAAGTATTCACTACGTCATTTTTTGATACACAATCGCAACCTGAGCCTGAACGAACACGAACAGAATCAGAACGGCCCTCGGATGGCAATACAAAAGCAAAGAACATATGGACGCAAGAAGAAACTGACGCACTTGTGTTGGCATGGTGTGACAGTTTTGTTGAGCTTGAAAGCCACAAAAATCCTGCTGCTTGGCGAAAAATTGTCGAAGCCGTAAATGAAGTTGGAAATGGCAAAACGAAAGATCAGGCCAATAAAAAACTTCGCCACCTAAAGGACCGTTACAAGGAAGCAAAAGATAAAAACAAGAGAAGCGGATCGGCTAGAAATTTGCCAAAATATGACAATATTTTCGATGAGGTTCTTGGCACGCGTAGCGTCGTTCAATTGCCAGAGGTACGAGAGAGTGGGCAAGGTGTGGCTGTTGTTCCAGTCAATGACGAAGAACACCAAGAAGAGGAGATAAATCAAGAGAATTTAGAAGTGATTGAGCCACAGCCTAAACGAACGAAGAAGAAAAAGGCATCAAAATCTGCAGCTTCGAAACAGCTTGTGGATTTCCTGGGAGAAATGCAGAAACAGCAGCAGGAAAGCATGAAACAATTTTTAGATGGGATGAAGGAGATGGAAGAGAGAAGTAAAAAGCACACTGCTGATACTCTTCCAGACGTAGTTAAAATGTTTGTCGACGGCAAGAATAAGAGACGAAGAAGAGACTCAACCTCTAGTGACAATGAAAAGTAAGAAATGTTATTATCATGATTGTGCTCACAAATTATTTTCTAAATTTTATACGATTTCATTTGTTAATTTTAATTATTAGAAGAGATTGATTTAAATTGTGCAAGTTTGTGATATGTCTATTTCTCAATTTGGGAAGGCTCATAAGGAAAAATGTGTCACAGTGTGTCGTTCATAGAATTTTCTTCTAAGTATGTGATTAAATGGTCACGAACTACATTGGACGATGCACCAGTGTCATGAACATTGTTGTCATCCTGGTGAGGCAATTCCAATAATGTTTCATCAAGCAGTTCTCCACGTTTCTGGCAGATGTTATGAAGAACTGTACATGTTGTTACAACATCAGCGGAAAATGATGGTTCAAGTTGCAATTTTCCCAACAATATGCGCCACCTTCCCTTCAACATACCAAATGCCCTTTCAATAGAGACCCTTGCTTGAGATAAGGCCAAATTGAACATTTTTGGTCTGTACTGCATGTTTTTCTCGTATGGGAATGGTTTTATCAACCAATCGGACAAGGGATATGCAGCATCTCCAACTAGATATGGTGCTACAGAAACCATGCTATTCAACCTGAAGACAGGAATTCTCAAGATTTCCTGACTGGTGGCCTCTGCATAAACCCAGCTATTTCTTAGCATTCGTGAATCATGAATAGACCCTGGAAAGCCTGCGGATATGCTCAAGAATATCAGATTTCCATCACAAACACCTTGGCATGAAATACTGTATCGCTGCTTTCTATTAAAGAAATCGACAGTGCTATTTTCTGGGGCAATGATTTCAATATGTGTTCCATCAATAGCACCAAGTATATTCGGAAGAGGTGAGAGATTTTCAAACGTTTTTATGCATTTGCTGCATTCTTCAAGTGTTCGGGGCCAACGAATATATCTATCTCTGAGCAATACCATAACACCAACAAAGTCTTTCGTTATTCTACAAACAATCGATCTTGAAATTCCAAATGTCTGGCCTACCGATCTGTAGCTGCCTCCATTTGCAAGCCACCAAAGTGCAACAGCAACTCTTTTTGGTACAGGAATCGTATCTCGCATATTTGTTTGTTTTCTTGCCATATACCGATGCACAATAGAGCAAATAAAGTCAAACGTTTCACGACTTATTCGATAGTGACTTTGCCAGTGGTATGGATCCAGGTGTTTACTGGTATTCAAATCAGCTTTGTAATATGTGTCAAATTCGTTCACCTGTCTGTGATAAACCCATGCTTTGCGAGTTCTATACATGTTGTTGAACTGCCTGATTGCTCCGATCTGCATTTGATAGTTTCTTATGCTAAACATGTTAGCAGCAAACAGCACAAGCCTACGCATTCTGACTTCTCTACTTTTTTCGAGAACATAAACAAGAAGGAGAAACATAAAAAATTCCTCGTCCGACATTTTGTCTTCGTGCGTGACTAACAAATTACACCCTCGATGTTGTAAATCGAAGAGAAGAAAAAAAGTGATTCATCATGACAGGCGAGATTATTGAAACAATAGAAATAAGAACGTTGAGTTGAACACCTCAGTGAGGTGCTCAACTTGGCCAAGCGGCTTCTTTCATATGTCATCAAAATCGTGCTCACAAAAAGTGATCAAAAATGACCATCTACACGGGTAGGGATGCTCATTTCAGGTGCGAATTCGCTTAATCCCTTGAAGAATTTGAGCATGCCTGTTTTTTGCTCTCGTGTAGATGGGCCCTAAGCTGCACAGACGGTCGTAGTTTTTGGTGGTAGATTGTGTTGTGTATAGACTTGACAGGTCCACTTCCACTCCTTGTGATATGATCGTCCAACCAAAGCGTGTGTATTTGGCCACGGGCTCATCTGGTTCTCCTATCCTTGGTTGGGTTGCTGTTTTGACTCTGGAATACTAGCTGGCTCCAAGTACCATCTGCACCGGCAGCTCACTTTTGCTATCAGTATCTGGCATGCGAATCCCTCGAAGGTGTCGATATTTCTTGATCATTTGCCCGTAGTTAGGATTTCTGATTGACAATAGCACTTTCTTGTCGACTTTATTGAGGTTGACGCATATTTCAAAGTCTTCTTCCAGGTTTGTGACTTTCAGGTTGTAGACTTGTACTTTCCTGGACGTTGTGTGCATCATCATTTCAATTTTTCTGTTCTCAGCTCGTGTAGCCGGAATCCCAATGCAGTTGATCAGCGTTTCTGATGCATATGAACTTCCAGCGCCTGTGTCAAGAAGTGCTCTACACTTTACTCCATTGACTTTAACTACCACCACTGGATATGTCACTTGGTGAAGCTTGGCTGTTGGCATTGCTTGCGTTGTCACTTCTGCAGGTTTTCCGGACTTGTCACAAATGGAAGAGTGGTGCCTTGCTCCGCATTTGATGCATGACTGTTTGCTTTTGCACTCTGTTGCTCTGTGGCTCGCACCAAGGCAGTTGAAACATAATTGCTTTTTCATGATGACGTCTTTTCGTGCTTCATGTGAGGCCATTTTTTCGCAGTTGATTGACCTGTCTGCATCGCTATCACAACATGCACAGCTTCTTGGCTTCCATTGCCTCTGGCGTGTTTGAAATGTTTTCTCGGATCTTCGGGTTGGTCCACTATGATCCTTTTTGTCTTCTTGGATCGGATTCCTTTCTGCCCATTTTCTGATCGCTTCTACCAGCTGTGGAAAATCCCAGTTGCTCCAATTGTCATCATTTCTCACTAGATCTGATCGTATTCCAGGCAATCTGTCAAGCAGCATTCGAGCATAGCCATTGATCGTCTTCAGCTTCCCAAGGGTCTCCATAGCTTGTACATGTGTCACCAATTTCTCATGGAACTCATGGATTTTTGCCGGATTTGAGCCATTGATGGTTGGTAAATCCATGATTCCTTTCACATGTGCTGTGATGATGTCACTTGTGTTCCCGAACTTCGTCACTTGTGTTGCTCGTTCGTATCCTTCAGATGTGGACGGTAAGCCCTCTATGAGCAACCGTATTTTTGGATCCAATAGTTCTTTCAAGTACGAAAACTTGGAGATGCTTGATATCTTGGGCGCTTGGATCTCGGCTTGAAACTGGCTCCAGAATCTTGTCCAATCCAACGGCGTGCCATTGAAACTTGTTATGCTCAGTTTTGGAAGCTTTATCTTGACTTCACGTTCTTTTCCTGCTGATGCTTTCAGCCCTATTTCCTTTGATTTCTCGCGCATCTTCAGTCTCATCTCTTCGATTCGTTGTTCTTCCTCAAACCTGTTTTTCAGACGGAGTTCTTCCTCGGTTTTTTCTTTTTCTGCTTTAGCCTTTTCTCGCTCATCCTCTATGTTGCTGATTGCATTGTTCATCAGGTCGATCACTTCTTCGTAATGCCTCAGTTTCCGATCGATTTCGGCTCCCCACTCTTCAATCTGCTCTGGATTTTCGTCTTCCATAATTTTACAGTCTTCTACTTCATTTTTCAAGCTCTAAAGTTCTTCTACTCGATGTGAAATATTCTGAACTTGCCGTTTTAGTTCTCTTTCTCTGTTTTCTTCAAGGATTCTCTCAGTCGCGTTGTCTTTAATTTCCAGGAGCTTGAAAATACCTTCTAGTCTTTTTGTGCTTCTGTCGAACCCATATTTGCTTCTCCATGAAGGCTTCTTGTAGTTTTCACAGTTTCTATATGATCGAACTAATTCGCAACGTCTGGAGTTAGTCCCGTCGGAGGTGCCACTTTGTCGGGAATTCTTTTGTTAGCCTCGACAATATTCGCAGAGATACACAGAGATCACTCACTTGTTGTGCTTTCTTTTTAAATGATCTCTCATTTAATGATCTGAAGTTTAAGTCTAGAAGGTTACCCCTTTTATAGCTACGATTTTACGATTACACCACATTACGATTTCTCTAAATTTAACTCTTATTGCACCACATTGCGATCATCCATTACCTAATGACTAATTTACTTGAATAATTGCCGTCCTCAGCTTAAACGGTTGCATCAGACATGGCAATATACAGCACAGCTCAGCATATTGTTTCTCAGCGTGATATGGCATGATATCAGATTAGTTATTACATCGTTGGTTAAATATAGACGACACCACCTTGAAACTGTTGCATACGCCGAAGAAGTTGCGATGGTTATCACCAAGCTCTTCAGCAATCAATAGCTGGTGAGGTCTTTTTTGCTCGGACGTAGATGTTCTCTTTATCAGTGCCTCTTTCAAACGATCATACAGGTTCTGTGGTGGTCTATGAATGAGGAGGTCACACACTTCTGGGGCTATCTCTGGCTGAAGGATAGCTACAACGTAGTTGAACTTCGTATTTTGAACATTGATGTTCCTACAATCCTGGCCAAAAATGCTGGAATGCTGCTAATATTTTCATTCCGTTCTGCAAAATCCCCCCCCTCCCCCCGATACAATGTTGATCTTTGCACACTGTGCCTATTTTTCAGCGGGTAATTGCTATCCATGACTATGCTACATGCCTTACAAGCAAAAATCAACATTGCTTTTGGGGGGGGAGGGGATGGAGAGTTAACTGACAAGCATTTGTTGTTTGTGCTCTAAGAGGCCGGGTATTGTGTTTCACTTAGCAATATTTTCAACCGTTCCAAGTCTTTTTGGCAAGGATTGTAGCCTCAAACCAGCATTCTACCTACGCAAACCACAGCTCTGGATCGTTGGGCCAGAATGGTGGCAGTTTCAGGCTTACTGCTGCTACTGGTTGAAGGGGAACAACACCGGGGTGTCCTGTTGGTGAAGCTGATGATGCAGGCAAACTAGCACCAGTAGTAGAAGATTCTGTATGATTCATTAGGGAGTTTAAGCACACGCAACCTAAACGTTAACGTTAACGTTAGCTGCTAACGTTTTCAGAAATTATTTCCACTTCCTTGCCGCTTCCACGCTTCCCGCTTTTTAAAGCCGTAAAACACTGAAGACAAAAATTCTTTTAGCAATGAATAACCAAGGTTTGTCAACCATTTAAATGTCCTCATAGAATAAATTCACATTTGTTAGTCATTCTTAGCAACTCAAATGAAAATTATAACCAAATATCTCAAATATATGACATTAATACTGCCATCGCTGTTGATGTGTATTAGGCCTGAATTTTATCTAAAATTGAACGTATGTATTTCCACGAGTTAAACAAAAAATAGCAGTTTAATACCATATAATTTATCTACTAGCCTTCTATAAGGTCGACACAGTTGCCTGAGAATCCATATAAATACAATAAAAAATTTTTCCAAACAGAACATGCAAGAAGAAGTTAACGTTTTGACAAAACGTTACGGATGCAAACCTAAGGACACAGATTGCTGCCCAAAACGTTAGCAGAATTAGGGATGTCCCTTTGCGCTTGCGCAATGCGGAAAATTTGGGAGCTAACGTTTACGTTAGCGTTGTGGTTGCTTAAACTCCCTATTGTCAGCACAGTACGTACGAAGCTTACTGTGTAACCGAAATTGAAATATAGGCCAAATACTCGAATGTATGTCTTTGAAGAACGAATACTCGGTCGCGTTGTGGTCACCAATTTAGTAAACACAAAATTGAATATTTACTAACAGACTATTAACAGTCTTAGCAAATGTTTTGGTTCGTGTCGATTTTATTCGAGATTCAGGAGGCTTCAGAGATGAAAATAAACAACTTGTGATTTTATGAATTTTCTTGAATGACCAACTGGAACTAACAATAACTCTAACTAAATCAAGTGACGAATATCTAATATATATATTCTGCGGAGGTCACGTGATGACGCACTTTCTTGCCAAAAACAATAGATTCGACCCGAAACAATAGGTCGAACGCCTCAAAACAATGGGCCGAAACGGCGAACCGTGTAATCAAAAAGGCTTTTTTGTTTGTACATTTATTGTGCTAAATTTCAAATGGAAAGTGCCAATTATTAATTAGACCAAGGTTATCTATTTTTGGTTTCGTTTTTTTAAAGTTCTTTTGATTTATTTCCATTAATTATTCTGCTAATTGTGCTATCACGAAAAAACTACAGTTTACGGTGGCGAAAATTCCAAATTCGCGTTGCGAACTCCATTTTCGAGCCACGTAGTCGCTGTTCACGTGACCCGTTTCGCCTTTTGCTGCAACTTGATTGGCTCTTTTCGCGCGACCCACGTCTTCGGCTTGCAACAGGTACTTTTGGGGAAGAAGCGTGTTTTTGTTTTGCACACAAACGGCGCCTTTCAAAGTGTTTTACCACCTGAATTATCTTTGCAAAAAGCTGCTATTTGTTTCAAAGACCCTGGAGAGTTGCAGGAAACAATAGAAAACAGGTGATAGCTTTGTTTTGTATTTTCAGTTGAAATAGTTGTTATTTTTGTAGTAGGCGTTGCTTCGGCATGCTTGCAACGCTTAGGCCCAATGAAAACAAAGTCAAAGTTATGAATTTTTCAGGCACTATTTGCACGATTTTCCTCATTTAAACTTTCGACAAGTGTTTGTATGTTTGTATAGTAGGTATAGAATGTTTTTATAGTAGGTATAGTATGTATAGTATGTTTTTATAGTAGGTTAGTAAGTTTGTATGTATGTATGTATGTATGTATGTATGTAGGTATGTATGTATGTAGGTATGTATGTATGGGCATGAGCGTAAGCGAATGCAGCGCACGAAGTGCGCCCTATCAGTCAAAGTTTCTTGATAATAGATAGACAGGCGAGCGCAGCGAGCTAACCTATTGTACGTGGGGTTGAAAGAGGCATGAGCGTAAGCGAATGCAGCGCACGAAGTGCGCCCTATCAGTCAATGTTTCTTGATAATAGATAGACAGGCGAGCGCAGCGAGCCAACCCATTGTGAGTGGGGTTTAAAGAGGCATGAGCGTAAGCGAATGCAGCGCACGAAGTGCGCCCTATCAGTCAATGTTTCTTGATAATAGATAGACAGGCGAGCGCAGCGAGCTAACCTATTGTACGTGGGGTTGAAAGATGCATGAGCGTAAGCGAATGCAGCGCACGAAGTGCGCCCTATCAGTCAATGTTTCTTGATAATAGATAGACAGGCGAGCGCAGCGAGCTAACCTATTGTACGTGGGGTTGAAAGATGCATGAGCGTAAGCGAATGCAGCGCACGAAGTGCGCCCTATCAGCCAATGTTTCTTGATAATAGATAGACAGGCGAGCGCAGCGAGCCAACCCATTGTGAGTGGGGCTGAAAGAGGCATGAGCGTAAGCGAATGCAGCGCACGAAGTGCGCCCTATCAGTCAAAGTTTCTTGATAATAGATAGACAGGCGAGCGCAGCGAGCCAACCCATTGTGAGTGGGGTTGAAAGAGGCATGAGCGTAAGCGAATGCAGCGCACGAAGTGCGCCCTATCAGTCAAAGTTTCTTGATAATAGATAGACAGGCGAGCGCAGCGAGCTAACCTATTGTACGTGGGGTTGAAAGAGGCATGAGCGTAAGCGAATGCAGCGCACGAAGTGCGCCCTATCAGTCAATGTTTCTTGATAATAGATAGACAGGCGAGCGCAGCGAGCCAACCCATTGTGAGTGGGGTTGAAAGAGGAATGAGCGTAAGCGAATGCAGCGCACGAAGTGCGCCTACCAGTCAATGCTTTTTGATAATAGATAGACAGGCGAGCGCAGCGAGCTAACCTATTGTACGTGGGGTTGAAAGAGGCATGAGCGTAAGCGAATGCAGCGCACGAAGTGCGCCCTATCAGTCAAAGTTTCTTGATAATAGATAGACAGGCGAGCGCAGCGAGCTAAAAAAAAAGCTTAATCTGGTTGGCGCGCTTCGCGCGCTGCATTCGCTCCCGCTCATGCCCATACATACATACATACATACATACATACATACATACAGACCTACATACATACATACATACATACATACATACATACATACATACATACATACATACAGACCTACATACATACATACATACATACATACATACATACATACATACATACATACATACATACATACATGAGCCGGGTTCGGTCGCTTCGCTCCCTCCCCGGAGCCCGTCAAGTAAAAAAAGCTTAGTCTGGTTGGCGCGCTTCGCGCGCTGCATTCGCTCGCGCTCATGCCCATACATACATACATACATACATACATACATACCTATATACATACATACATACATACATGCATACATAACTATATACATACATACATACCTACATACATACATACATACATACATACATACATACATACATACATACATACATACATACATACATACATACATACATACAGGTGTCTTCGCTCGCGTTCGCTCGCTCGCCACAGCCCATGAAGTAAAAAAAGCTTAATCTGGTTTGCGCACTTCGTGCGCTCCATTCGCTA